>PVHT020000230.1:21425605-21448630 GCA_004024745.2 Catagonus wagneri | reverse complement strand
AGGGGTGGGAGGGAGTGGGGATACCTACTGCTTTAATGATGGAATAGCAAGGAGCTCCAACTGTAATGCACGGGGAACTATATCTAATTACATGTGACAAATCCATATATGTACATGTAATCGGGTCACCACATGGTGCAGTTGGAAAATCTGACAGAAATCTGTAAACCAGCTATAATGCAAAAATAAAAAAAAATAATAATAATTATAGCGTTCCCTTGGTGCGGGGGGTTAAGGATGCAGCGTTGTCGCTGCTGTGGTGTGGATTCAATCCCTGACCTGGAACTTCCGCATGCTACAGGTGTGGCAAAAAAAAAAAAAGAATCATATGTAGTCTCATTTCTGGTACCTGTCGGGCCAAAAATTAAGATCTCTTTCCACGGACTTAAAGTTCTGAACTCATTCCTGCCGGGACTCTGCTAAGAGGTGGGGGCAGAAATGGAACTGGGGAGAAAGAAGGAAGAGGAATATCTGCCGTTGAATCTACTACTTTTTCATGAACCTCCCTCCCAACATCCTCATTTTGTTCACGTTGTAAATATATATATAGTCAGAAAGAAGACAAAAGACACAAGAGCAGTGAAGCACATTCATTAAGGTTTTTCTTAGAAGGACAGACTCTTCCCCTTTTTTATTAAAACAGCAATAACCACACTCATAACCAGTCCGTGTTCGCGGGCAGCAGATTTTGTGTGACCTTTGGAAATGCCTGCTCAGTTGTTGCCATCAAGTTCTAAGCTAATGTTAATTATGCAAATGTTGCTCACCAGACACTGGTGCTCATAAATTACTCCAGAGTCCTCCTTCCAGTAAAAGTGTTACTCTCTTGATTCAACATATATCTGTTGAGCACAGAGATATGAAGACACATTAGAAATGGGTCCTACCATAAAGGATCAATAGATCTACTGCAGTGTCTTCATTCTGAGTCATTAGGTCCTAGCAGAGAAGAGCCACCATGAAGTAGTAACACCACAGAGAGTGGGTCTTCAGTGTAATAATCCTAGCAAACTTCAGTCTCAAACTGAACACAGAATATTAAATTTGAAAAGAACCCTGATATCATTTCATCCAACCACTTCAATTTATAGATAAGAAACTTAAGGTGAAGAACAGTACACTGATTTGTTCAAAGTTATACAGGAAGTAAAGGACAAAACTCAGGAAGTCAGATGTCCTGATTTCCACTCTGAACCTTATAGGATAAGTGATTATAATTTCAAGTTCCTACACCTAACTAATCTTCTTAAGTAGGATATGACTTGGAGTAGGTATAAATTCACCTCATCTCTTAAGAAAGATGAGGAAATTAGAGAACTTTTAAGTTACTGGGACAGAGAATCTATCATTCCACAGCAGGAAGATTATATGACTTGAGTTCATTTGTATGTCCGATTTTTGCAATAGTTATTGGGTGTATATGATCAATGATAAATAAGGCAGATAGAGTCCCAATTTTCTGACTTGAGTATCCCCAATTATCCCACCCAAGACATGGAAAGTGAGTGTGACCAATCCATGCTTGTTCTCATCTGCACTAGGTCCAGACTTACAGTCTGGCATTCTTCCTTTCTCAAGTTTGGCTCTCAAGGCAAAAGCAGAGATGACAAATACACAGCATGCTTGCTACCTCTGTCCTATTCTCTATCCTTGGCAGACATCACTAATCAATCACAGTGCTCTTTCCACTGTATTGTAAAGAGACCTTAGAATCCCTCCCACACAGCTCTTGACCACCACTGCCAATCTATCTAAGATGACATATGATTGTAAGGTACATCAATTTTGCTCATTTTCTCCCTAGATAATCTCAGTCTGAATCAAAACCTAAAACAGAATTGCTTAAAGAATAGAAGAAAAGCAAAAAAGAAAAAAAGAGTTCTAATGGGTAACAAAAAGACAAAGAGGAAAAAAAACAATTTTAAGACTGCCCAGAATCAATTCAGATGATTCAATTGATGTTTATTGTGTCAGCATCGTCTGGATATGAGGTAAACTGACATGAATAAGCATAATTTTCATCTTCAGAAGTTTCCACATCAGATGGGAAAGAATTCAGATAAAAAGATAATTTTTAAGCAGTATAGCAATGATGGTTATAACTGGATAAACTCTATGTCTTTGGGTAGGGATCATGACTATATTTTTCACTATTGCATACCCAGCACCCACCACTACACATGGCATGAGCCTGGAATGTAATGATATTTGTTAGCTGACCAAGAGAGAAGTCAAACTACTTAAATTTTCTGAAGTAAATGGGCAGAGATCTTAAGGGAAAATCAAAGTTTTCCTAACCTTAAGAAATCAGTGAGAATTTTCCAGATGAAAAGGCACACATATAAGAAGGAATTCCTATTTATAACTTTACTCCAAAATTATGATGAAAACAAAATAAACCATTTGTCCCCCATTTGTTCGTAGATAAAAATTACCCACACCCCAAATAACTTAAAAGAGTGCTTAATGGATATATAATAGAGTGAAAGGCATAACTATGTTTTCATCAAAGCTGTTGTAATCCATCTTTATTTGCTATAGATATTCTAGAAACTCCAAATTCAGCAGTGCTCATAGATTCCACCTGGGTACATGCTCTCAGGGTGATCTTTTATCTGTTTGGATGTGTGTGTGTGTGTGTGTGTGTATGTGTGTGTGTGTGTGTGTGTGTGTATGCATGTGTGTGGAACACTAAAATCAATTAGAGTGACATGTCATTACCTGGCCTGCTTTTGCCAGTGCATAACAAAATGACAGAAAAAAGGACATAGAGGGTGATAATGTGCTACTTGTTTTTACTTCCTGAATCGCAGATGTCTGTTTCTAATGGATAAACAATCAAAATTTCAAAGCATTCACTTCCAGCATAACTAAACGTCTTCCATCATACACTGTTTTAGAGATTTGATTAACATTGTCTCCTTTTCACATGTGCTTGAAAGAATTCATTCCTGAATATTTTCCATGAATAATATTTTCAATCTTCTCCATCTTTGAACTTTGATAAGCCTTAGGGCCTATGCCTTCTTCATTTGTACTTGATTATATACTCTTTTGTTGGCACATTAGTTGTAATGTGCTAAATCATGTGTCCCCAGTGAGCTTGTGGGTCTAAGGCAGAGATCAGGCCTTCTATTTCCAATGTTACACATAAAAGGGAAAGAGGACAAAGAGAATAAAGGAAAGAAGGACAGAAAGGAAAAGAGGAGAAAGAGGAAATAAGACAGAAGAATGAAATAAGCACCTATTGGACACCCATTATCTTCTAAGCATCGTGCTGTATGTTTACAGTATTGTAAAATAAGGACCTCTTTCACTTTCACTTTTGAAGATAAGGAAAACAAAAAACAAATCGGTTATCAGCAGAATAAACCCTGTATCTGTCCTTCGTGTTTATGTCTCCTTTTGAAGAAAGTAGCCCTGTTAAAGCCCCATCTCAGGGGACAGAGATGGGCAGCCATGTCTAATATCAACAGACTCCGACCCTTCCCCCATTCCATGGACACAAGTGATTGAGTAGCACCTTGGCATCTAAGGTATGTCTGTGTCCTATATGAAAAGATTAAGCCATCCAGATTATTTTTATTTGATTTAGAAAATAGCTGAGAGACTGAATTAGTTAGATATAAGACACAAAACTAAAAATAATAAATTAAGAAATTTCCTGTTGAGTCACAGGATAGTATATATTTATAATACATGGTAATCAACAAAGGACTTATAGATGAATTATATAAATAGTTTAGACATATATTTGAAAAAAAACAAACAATGTTATGGAAAAAATGGTCAAAGTTATGGAAAAATGGTCAGAGTTCCCATTGTGGCTCAGCAGGTTACGAATCTAACTAGTATCCATGAGGACGTGGATTCGATCCCCAGCCTCGCTCAGTGGATTAAGTGTCCAACATTGCCCTGAGCTATGATCTAGGTCACAGACAAGCTCAGATCCCATGTGGCTGTGGCTGTGGCATAGGCCTATAGAGCTGCAGCTTCAAATCAACCTCTAGCCCGAGGGCTTCCATGTGCTGCAGGTGCGGCCTTAAAAAGCAAAAAGAAAAATGGTCAAAAGATCTGTACAGGTACCTCACAAAACATATCCTATGCAGGGTGGCTATCTATGTATCATCCAAAACCAGGACCACTTGCAGAGTGAAAGGAGGCCCTACTTCTAGTTTTATCAAGGCAACAGAGTAAATCTGGACTGAGCCAAGCAAACTATGAGATATGGGTCATTCTACCCAAATAACATCAAACACAAGATAAGATGCTCAACCTCATTTGTCATTCCAGTAAATGCAAATTGAAACTACGAGATACTTCCATACTCCAATTGGATCAACTTAAAAGAAAAAGAATGATAATACCAACTGTCAATGAGGATATGGAACACATAGAACTCTCTTACATTGCTGGGGGAGTATAAATTTGGGAAGTCACTCTAACAAACTCTTCAGAAATTGACAGAACATTGTAAACCAACTATAATGGAAAAAATAAAAATCATTATAAATAAATAAATAACTCTTTGGGAGTATCTACCAAAGTAAAATATGCATGTATGATGCATCACTTCAACATTCAAGTATATATACAATGGAAATATATACATAAAATGCACCAAAAAACATAAGAAAATTTGCATAGCAGCATTATTCATAACGGCCCAAACTGGAAACAGTCCAAATGTCAATAAATAGTAGAATGGATAAATATGGAGTAGTATATTCATAAAATGGATGACTATACCATAATTAAAATGAACAGAATGGCATGAATAAATACCATGATGTAGTGATAAGTACTAAGCAGGTAGACTGTAGAGAGCAGATGTAGGCTTACACTTCTACAGTTGTCAAAACAGGCTAAACTAATCTATGGTGTTAGAAACCAGGTAACTAGTTACCTTTGGGAAAGCATTAGTGGCTGGGCTGGGAGTTAGGGAGCTTCTGGAATGCTGGTAATATCTCATTTCTTCATCTGGGTGTTCATATTCACTTTTGGAAAATCCATGAGCTGACCACTGAAAATTTGTGCAGTTTTTTATGCATATGCTCAGCTTCAGTAAACAACCTTATTTGTAAAAAAAATAAAATAAAATAAAAATAAAAAAAAAGAAGAAGAAAGAAAAGAAAAAAATACCCCAAAAAGAGGGGAAATTTCTTGTAGCAAAAATAGGTCAGCATGTAATCTAGAGTTATATGGGGCAAAAATGGAAGTAAACAGGGAAGCTATTCAGTAAAGAGAGTCGAATGGAGCAGATGTGCAGATAGAAGCCAAGAAACCATCTAGAGAAAGACCATTAGTTAATGACAAAGAGGCAAGTAGAACGTTCAAAACCTTGCACTGCCTCCAATCCTGGTGAGGTGATTTCCTGTTCCTGATCCCATTCATGAGTATCTTTACAATAATCGCCCTTCTCCTTGAGGCTACGTAAGATGCTCTCTCTTGTAAAAACAAGCAAGGCTAACTAAAATGCCAATTATGCTTTCTTTTTCATACCTCCTAAAAGTGCAATCTTAGCAGCTGAGGAGCTTATCTTCATCAAACTGTTTCTGCGATATAAATGAAATCAAAAATAAACTGAGCCAAGTGGGTGATGAACCCTAAAGTTTTCCATGACAAGGGCTAGATGACTTCCAAAATGTATTGCAAGAGAGAAATATCATCCTGTTTCAAACCCATCACCTTTCACCATAAACCATGAGTAGTGCTGAAATAACAGATCTTATGGTATTTCATGTTGACACATTTATTGAGCTGGATGATGTGCCAGATACTAAGCACAGGGTGATGGACCTGAATATAACATGACTTTTCCTTTTGGCCTCATAGGTTTTGTCTTTTGTTTAGCGCTAATCTCCAGCACCTGGAATGGCATCCAACACATAATAGGTGCTTGATTAATATTTATGGAGTGAATCAGTGAATGAATAGGTAGAACAAATATATAGTCACCATGCAACAGTACTCAGAAGCTGTATAACAAGCTTCAGTGATTCAAGGGAAGTAGTCATTTCTCCAGTAAAGCAGAAGAAAAGCTACACAGAAGGAAGGATTGAGCTCTGAAGAATTTTCTCTAATTTATTGACAGACAAAGAAATATATCACAGCCAAAGAGAACACCATGGGAAAAAATGGGAGTACGTATGTGTGTGCATAATTTGTTTGCTCATCTTTTCCATTCCCCAATCAATGAAACGTTGGGAAATGTGGTGGTTCACAGACCACAAATTACATACTCTAGTGGTTTCCTGAATCCCTCGTCAACTTTGTCTACACAGAGTAAAGAGGAGTAAAGAATTATCCAGACAATTCATGTTACTAGAAAAAAAAGAGTACTTGAGGATTTAGTTTTCCAGCATACTGATCTTCCATGGTGGTTTTCAAATTGAATTTCATAGAGCCCTACGGTATGCCTAAGAGGTACTGCTTATAAACCAGACTGGAGTGAGAGATGAATAAAAAGGAGACAAGGCCCCAGGGCCTCCACCCCTGATTTAATAGCAACAGCTCATTTTTTGTCTGTTTCCTATGAGATTTTACTAGGAAAGATTCTCTTTTTAACAAAGTAGTTATTCTACTTTTTTAAAAAGTAAATTTTTGGAGTTCTTTTGTAGTGCAGGGGGTTAATGATCAAGCATTGCAACTGCCATGGCTTCGGTTGCTGCTATGATCTAGGTTCAATCCCTAGCCCGGGAACTTCTGCGTGCTATGGGCACAGCCAAAAATTGACCTATAAAGTGCAAATTCACAGAATAACTGCACAGCCACTCACAGTACTTTTTGTAGACACAATTTAACCACTGTAAGGAAAAACAAAACTCTACTGATTTTTATTTCTTTGAAATTACGATCTACCCTGACATTCCTATTCTACAGGGGAGTAATATCTAGTTGTGATTTTTAACACGTAAAAGAGAAAGCATCTATCATAATTGCAAGATGGTCAATGCACTAATTTTGATTAATCCTCCCCACTCTCATGTCCTGTACCATGTCATTTTTTTGGTTTGCAGTGGGAACCTTGAGTTCCTTCAATTATGTCTCTTCATTGCCATGCTGTTTTGGTGGCTGAGTGTGAGAAATAAAATATTATCTCATGCTCCTCACTCAGATTTCCCCACTTAGTGTTAGTTCGTGACTTTATTTGCATGCATTTACATTCTTCATTTCATTTATAAAATAAGTCAAGGGATTTTATAGGTCTATTTAATGCGCTGACATACAGGATGCCCATGCCATTTCCAGATAATTTATATATTCAAATGATTCACTTCCTTCGTTCTTTCCTCCAACTCTTCTAGTGTCACTGTTCCTCTTTTAGCAAATGGAATATTGTAATTTTTAACAAGGCAATTTTATAAGTTCCTGAAGCAATAGGTATATGTGTATGTGCACACAATTGAAGCTGACCAAACACATATATATAAATACATGTGTGTATATAAAATTTGACTATATATATAACCAGTTTGTAAAAGATAGCAACAGTCAATTTCTGCTCCCCTACTAGCCCTAAGTCCTTGGCTTCCTCGACTGTAAAATATGGAATAATTGCATCTAAACCTCACAAAGTTTATAGAGAGATACATCATATGTATCTAATAGGATAGCCTTGCTGTAATTGATCTTAATTTCCTGTTACCGTTCTTTCATAGTTTTGACCATAAACTAAGGACACTAATTTTAACAGTGATCAGTACTGTTATATACAGGTGAGCACTGTTTTTCCACACGACTACACTAGGAAACAAATATGTTTCAACAATCTTTGTTTATTCAACAAAAATTTACTGGCTACCACTATCTGTCAAGGAGGGACTGGAGTTTAGGACTGGAGACTGAAATATACAAAATCCAAACTTTCTGGCAATTTCTATCCTAAAGAAAACAAATGTTAATCATAAAAACCACACCATTGGGTGTATAGTTACAATACTGGCATGAGTTGAGGGTGAGAGGAAAAGGTCCCATGAGGGCCTGTGCGAGGGAACTGACCCAGCCTGCAGAGATCAGGAAAGATGTCTCCAAGGAAGGTCCTCGCATTAGGGTCTGATGGATTAGTAGGAGTTAAGTAAGCACAGTGGGCTGGAGGAGGGAGACCAGAAATCAGTGATATCAGCAAGAGGAAAAGGAGTGTGAAGAAGAGAAGAAGGACTATGAATTAGCAGACAGATAGGGAGATGACAGTGTAGTAACCACACATCTCTAGATGCCAGGTACCACTCTCAGCAATCTACCTGTATTAACTCATCTGATCTTCAAAACAACCCTACAATGAAAGATGGAAGTTGGAGGGAGAGCCCCATACTACCTCATGAATGTTACTGAATACTGAAGAATAGAGGATAGAAGAGTTCATTTATTTAACAAGTATTTATTGAAGGTTAATTGCATCTCAGGTACTCTTCTAGGCACTGGTTTATGTGGGCAAAAAGAAAAGAAAAGCAGAAGAGAAGAGAGAAAGCCATAGGAATCATGGAAGTCTTCCAGAGGTATCAGGACCAATAGTGTAATTCTGCTTTTTTAATGGAGTGTAAAGTGTTGACTGGCTACTTGGCAAAAGCAGACTTATGTTGTTCTCCACTGATAGACATCCCTGGCCGTATCTCTCCTCTTCCTAAAATGAAAGGCAAATTGAATCAAAGCATTTGGTTGCAGCTTCAAAAAGTTTTAGAAGCAAACTTGTCTGGCCAGTGAACTGATTCTTTCAGCCATTCCTTTCAGCAACTTTTGGAACTTCTGATGACAGGTTGGATGTGCTCTCCTCAAATCCTGAAGCATAGAACCACCTTGTGTGTTCTACCATCTTCTTTCTGGTTGCCCCCATGGTCTTGCAGAAATCACATCCATTTCCAGTGCAATCCACACACCAGCTCAAATGAGCTATTTCTGGCTTCCTCTCACTTTTACATGGCACACGTTGTCAACTCAGTCCCAGGAAACATACTGGAAAATTTGCAACAGTAGTTGGAACCCCAGACCTATTGCACCCTTTATCACAGGTCACAGTTAGGACCAGATATTTTTCTAAAAACTAAGCTCATTCCTCCTGTTCCTCCATAGTTGCACCCTTAAAGGATTCTATTCTATTTGTAAAGATCTTAATTGGTTCAACTGTGTCACAGTTAGAAGGGGACCAAGAAGTGTAAAATAGAGGAAAAGCATTGGCTTTGGATTTAGACATGAACTCCCAGGGCTATGAGAGTCAGCTTATCTGTCTTGCATTCTAGCTCCACCCCATGGTAGTTCCTAGAATAAGTTACTTAACTTCTCTATGCCTCAGTTCTTCATCTATAAAATGGTGTAATATTCTTAATTCCAGTTCTGTAGGATTATTATGGAGGTTATATTAGATATATATATATATATATAATATCCAATTTATATATAATGTATATAAATAAATAACAAAATAAATACATATAATGCACTTAGTAGTGTCAAAAATTAGCTATCAGTACTATCTAGTTATCTGTTGCTACATAACAAACCACCCCAAAATTGAATGGTATAAAGCAATAGCCATTTTATTATGCTCTCAGCAGAGACAGTACCTAAACTGGGGTAACCTGAATGTCTAGAAAGGGCCAGGACAGCATCACTGTGGCTCTCTGGGGTCTCCATTCTGTCACTTGGAGTCCTTGGTTATTCTCCCCATGGTCCAAAATAACCTCACTCATATGTCTGGAACTTGTGATGAAATGGCTGGAACAGCTGTGGCTACCAAGACATCTCTATCTCTCTCCATGTAGCTACTTGGACTTCCTCAAGGCATGGTAGTATCAGAGTAGTTAGACTTTTTGTCCGGCAGCTGGCTTCCCAAGAGTGGGCATACCAAAAGAACCAGAAGGCTCTTTATGAACTGTGGCCTGTGACAACCCACATCCTTTGCACATGCAAAGTAAACTCACCCTAAGATGGCTGCAGCAATAGCTCCCATCACACATGCTCTTCAATATTACCATTCATACAGAGAGAATATCACAAACATAGATAAGAAACTTGTGGTTGCCGGGGGAGGGGCTTTGGGGGAGGGACGGAGTGGGAGTTTTGGGTTAGTAGATGCAAACTATTTTATACAAAATGGATAAACAACAAAATTCTATTGTATAGCACAGGGAACTATATTTTATGTCCTGTAATAAATCATAGTGGAAAAGAATATGAAAAAGAATCTACATATATGTATAACTGAATCACTTTGCTCAACATCAGAGATTAACGTATTATGCTTAGAATAGATAAGCAATGAAGTCTTACTATATAGCACAGGGAACTATATCCAATTGCTTGGGATAGACCATGATGAAGGATAATAAAAGCAAATGAATGTGTGTGTACACACACACACACACACACACACACACACACACATAACTGGGTTACTTTGCTGTACAGCAGAGATTAACACAACATTGTAAAACAACTATACTTCAATAAAATATTTTTGAGATGGAGACTGTACTTCTCTACCCCCTTAGATTTGAGAAAGCATATGACAGATATGACGAATAAGATGTGGTGGAAATACTGCTGTACCAGTCCCGTGCGTAGCCCTCCCTAAACAACCCAGGAGCTTCTTTCTGTCATCTTGGAAGCTAGTCATCACATAAGAAGTGTGACCTTGAATTCACTATACTGTGAAGAATATAAGCCAAAGGTCCTGGAGGATGACATGTGAAGTAGGAAGAGAAAAAGGCCAAAGAACACCTAGACACCAGGCTTATGGGTGAAAAATACATCTTGGCCCCCTAGCCCAGCTGATCCTTCAGGTGATTCCATCCCCAAGTGCCATTTGACCGGAACCACATGAGAGAGACTCTAAGAACCATCCAGCTACTAATGGTGATCTCAGAAGGAAAGACAGATTACACTCAACCTTCTCTGGAATCTGGGACATTTCGCACTTCTGGTCTTTGCATATTTGTCTGCTTTTCAAATGTAGAACTTCTTTCCAAACCATTTTCAGTGTGAATACCAAAAAGAAAATGACAGACTCTTTGGGAAATCCAAAAACTATGCATTTCTAGGACTGTGGCCATTATAGGCACCTAGTATGCAGTGAATAGTATTGGATGCAGAAAAGGCAGATGCCTTATCTCACTTTTATTATCTTTATATTTCAAAGTCTCTATTTCTCAAAGAATGTTTGTGTAAGCATTACATCACAGTCACCAGGTTGCCTATTAAAAATTCAGATTCCAGACACATTAAATCAGGATCTTAGAACAGAAGTTGGGGATTTGTATTTTTAGGAAGTACACATAATGATGATTAAGAACACTAAAATTCAAGAACCACATTCTTAAATTCCCAGGTTTCTTTCCATGTTTGACTTGGGAACTATTTAAATGCCCAAGGGAGAACAAAGAGACCCAAGTGAAATTCATAAATTCTAGTGCCTTCCATACCTCTTTACAGAATTAATCATATCTATGGATTTCTGCTCTTAAAGGGTATAAACACTACAGATGGTTGGTTCACTGACTTTTTAAATCTGTCTTTGCTTAATCTATCTAAATGTAAAACAAACATGAGACTATCCGATAATTTCCCAAGCTTTGGTAAAAGTGTTTAAAGTCATGGAGAAAATTTAATAGTAAAGAATAATTACTTCTTTCCAAGGTAAAACAGCATGAGAACTCCTTTGAGTTGACCAGATTCTCTAAGTGAAAGAGCATGGGACTGAGAGGACAATATTGAACAAATCAATTAACCCATTTTCCTCATGTGCTAAGAGAATGTCTATGAGGCTTTCATAAGGTCTCCATATGGCACAACTCACTTGTAGTTTATGTGAAGTGCACCACTTGAACATCTGTACAAAGTTATATGAATGAGTAATGAAAGCTTGCCATATACTGTAGGGATAGTGAGGGTTCTTACATGAAGTGGTAATAGGATGGAAAAATAAAGCTTTATTTTGATCTGTAAAACAGGAACCCAAGGGATTATGTAGATAGACAATTGTTTGATTGAAGCTATTGCTCAAGTTCAATAAGATACTTGATCAGCCAAAAAATATACATGTATGCACTGACACCCACCAGCACTCAAACACACACAGTGTAGAGAACACTTATGGTTCCCCGACCATATTTTGAATACATTTCTTTTCTTCTGGAATATTCTGGTTTCCATTTTTGGACAGACCTACTGCTCCTCCAGTCTCTGGCTGTATGGTATGGGTTCCATATTCAGCTACAGGGATGGAGAGCATAACCCATGCCTTCGCCAGTCAGCATGGGGAAGAGTATATGACCCAAGCTGAACCAGTCAGAGTCGATCTCAGGACCTGTGCAAGCGCTCCTGGGAAAGGCTCTGGCTCTCCTCTGCTGGACTTACACTGAGATGGGATGAGGCAGAGACTATAATTGCCGTTAGATACTAGGAAAGGTGAATCAGGAATGTTCAGGAAAAAGGGAAGTAACTCAGAAGACTTTTCAACTGAAGTTGTCAATACCCCTTTATATTTTTGCTTAGCCCAGCCTGAATGGTTTCACCATCACTTGCAACATCACAAAATGAATAGTTGGCACAGCAACCAGATCCTTTGTTTGACTGACACATACCAATGTTTTATTTTGCGTGTTGTTTTCCTCTCTGCTAGTTTTTGTTACACTGATATATCAAGTTTAACTATGATGAATATATAATTTATTCTCCAAATGAGGACAATTTGGAGGATGAAAGGGGCATTAGTTATGCTTATGTCAGGATAAACAAGGATATGTGATCATCCTAACTTTTATCAAATGGTCAGATCGCTGATAATTTGAAGATACTGCCAGAGTCAGTTTTTTAAGTGGTTTGCTTTACGATGCTCACCATGGTACTTAGAACAATGATACTTAGAACAATGTCCAGTACAAAGTCTCTACTCAATATTTATTTAATGAATAAGGAATTTCAAAAATATTTCAGTATATTCATTCATATAGTTCTTCAACAAACACTTGAGTAAACTGTACATACTAGCATTGTTCTAGGTACTGAAGATACAGGTGTGAGCGATAGATAAGGTCCCTGTCCTCCTAGAGTTTTTATTATTGAGGTGAGAGACCAGGCAATACACGAGTAAATAAAGTACTTTCTGGTATGGGGTAGGAGAAATGAAAGAAGAGAGGCATCTGGGGAAAGGGAGACATTTTCAGTATTATGATCAGGGAGTATCTCTGAAAACTTGACATTTGAACTGAAACCAAAACAAACAGGCAGAGTAAGAGGAACTCACTACAGCAAAAAGCTCTGTCTGCTTTTCTGCCCTGCTCTCCAGCTCATAGCATGACCTGCATGATCCTATAGTGCTCAGGATTCCAGGAGCTGCCAGCTGACAAACCTTGAGGAGGTGCCAAACTGGTTGAGGAGAGAAAGTATAGACTCAGGCAGAGTGAGCGCCATAAGCATCTCAGGATGGGAGAATTTAGAGCATCCTGGAATTGAGGGTGGGCATAGGAAGGGGCTTCATGGAGGAGGAAGTAATATTTAGGATTGGGGAGTAGAGCAGTTTCCAAGGCTCTGAGATGAGGCTCAGGGACTGGGTCTTAGATTTGAATCCTAACTCTTCTGCTTATTGGCTTTATAAACTCGAGTAGATAATCTTTGGGAGATTCACCATCTCATCTCTAAGACTAGAATAATAATGATATTATCCTAATATGTACTTAGGGCTTAGCACAACATCTGAGAAACAGTAAGTGTTCAGTAAATATTAGCTATTATTATCACATAGTGAGGGGAGACAATAACAATTTAAATATGTTCGAGAATACAAAAAGAAATAAGATGTTGACCTTTCCCCTCAGAAGTCTCATTGTGTACTCAGAGTAATGGGAGTTCTCAAAGCTTATACTGAATGTCAGTTCTCTGAAGGCTTAATGAAGTGTTCTGCCAGAAGCCAAACAATGACAATTTTTTCCAACTATCAAGAAAAAATGAGTTTAGTGTCATATTTTCCCCATTTCAAGTTTTTGTCTCAGATATGTTTTTCTTAAATGTTGGACATCTGCTACCTAAAGTACCAGCAGATGAAAAAAATGAGCGAACAAACAACAGACAAATATTACAGAGCAACTCAGAAGCAGCCAATCACGGTGAGACCAACAGCTTGTTCTTTTCATGGACATGTGTACTCAAGGTAGTGGTTTTTAAATTATGCACAGATTGTTATATTGTCTGGAAGTAAAACTGTTCCTATTGCATATCCCAAAGTTAAATATATCAGTCAGTATTTCACGGTGTTCTTCAAAGAGTGCCATGCCTTCCAGATGTCCTATCTCCTAAATAAGTTTGAGAATCACTCTATAGAAACATTCAAAGCCCTTGACATAAAGTTCCTAATTAATCTTCCCACTCTCCTGAAAACTGGGACTATTGCAGCGGTCTACGAGTGACCAAAAAGGAAAAAAAAAAGTCGAAGAAGATTAGGATACTCTTATCTTCTTGAAGAAGAAAGTAAGACCCAGAAGTTGGTTGATGATTTGCCCAAGGTCACTCCGAAAGTTTACAAAGGAAGTAAAACCAACAATGACATCTTAGGAAGGAATAGTTCATACAGGTCTCTGTTGTGTGCATAAAAATCACTGAGCCTCCCAAGAGCAATGATAAGGAGCAGTGTGATTTAGGAACACCAACTGCAACATATATTAAGGTTTCTAGTCCCAGAGGCACAGTAACTAAAATGGTCTCAAAGCAGCAGGCAGGAAGTGTCTGGTTCTGTTAATGAATGATACCCCAGATGGCCGCTAATCCCCACATTGCACTGTGCTTATCCATCTAGGCCACTATGTCTTTGATTACACTAGAGAGTCCTCTCCATCAGTTTTGACTGGCGCTAAGCTCAAATGCTGCTTATTCCATGATGTCTATGGTTGGAATCTCCCCTACTCCAAACATCTTTGATGGCTTTTACCTGTTTTCTAGTAAGATCCACATGAGAAATACCTTTGTATGCCTACATTCACTTCTTTTCTGTTTTCTTTTTAGAATTTTTTTCTATTATAGCTGATTTACAGTATTCTGTCAACTTCTGCTGTACAGCAAAGTGACCCAGTCATACATATATTTTTCTCACATTATCCTCCATCATGCTCCATCACAAGTGACCAGATATAGTTTCCTGTGCTTATCCACTACAAATGCAATAGTTTGCACCCATTACATTCACTTTTTATTGCTGCTGTAGAATATTATCACAAATCTACTGGCTTTAAATAGCACAGATTTTCTGGAGGGTCAGAAGCCCAAAATGGGTTTCCCTGAGTTAAAATCAAGGTGTCTGCAGACTGTTTTTTTCTGGGGGGCTCTAGGAAAGATTCCATTCCCTTGACTTTTCCATATTATAGAAGCTGCCTGTATTCCTTGGCTTGTGGATCCTTTCCTCCAATCTTCAAAGTCAGCAATGTAGCATCTCTCTGACTGCTTCCAACATCACCTCTCCTTTTCTCACCAAAACTAGAAAATGGTCTCTGTTTTTAAAGACACATGTGATTATATTGGGCCCACCAGGATAATTCAATCTTAATGTCTTAATTTAGTCACATTTGCAACCTCTCTCTGACATGGAAAGTAACATATTTATTTGTTCTGAGAATAGGGATGTGAACCTCTTTGAGGAGCCATTTTTCAATCTACTGCAACCTGCCTTTAGCCCAAAAGATTCATGTCTGTCCGTGAATTACCAGATTCATCCCAAATTCTCCAAAAGTTTCAACAGATTACAGGATAAACTCAAAGTTTAAAACCTCACATAAATCAAATCAACTCAAAAGTTCCAAATATCAGAATCTAACTTATGTAAATTAGGTAAGGGTGAGGCTCTAAGTACAAGCTGTCTTAGGACACAATTCCTCTCCATCTGTGGACCTGTGAAACTCAAGTAATAAGTTATCTACTTTCAAATGCAAGGCTGGGAAAGACATCAAATGACAGTTATAGTCATTCCTGTTCAAAGGGGAAGAAACTGAAAGAGAAAAAATTGTCAAGCAATTTTGAAATCCAGCAAGGAAAATTCCGTTAGGTTTCAAAACCTATGAATAATTCTCTGATGCATGTGGCCCCTCCCTCTGGGCTCAAGGCTCCCTTCTCTGGACTTATGACTCTACCCTCTGAACATGATGCTGGATCCCCTGAGTTATTCTTACTTTTTCATAAAAGGTAGCACTTGCTTGCAGCTGAATAATTTTATCAGCTTGTTTCCTGCTGTGGCCTGTTAAGGGGACAGCCTTCTTTGATTTAGTACTCTCAGTCGAAGCTGACACCGTTTCTGATGGTATAAAATTCTCAAGAACTTTATAGGTCTTCTTTGTACATCATAGGGATTCACACACAAGTCCTGTCTGTTCTCAGGTCCTCTGAAACCAACCCAAGTTTCAATTCCCTCCTTCTACCCAAATAAAAACAGATTCAGCCCAGAGATGGGACTCAGAGTCCGCTCAAGAGTATCTACCATTGTCCAAATCTTTTGTTTTCCTTTGGGATTTGTATTATGTATTATGGGGAGAAAAACTATTTTTATATTATCCTCCATTCATAACATGCCTTTATCTATGGAGTAAAAAGCTATGCTTCATCAGTCCTCACAACTCTTTGACTTTTGATACCGAAAGTCAGAATTTTAGCCTAGAAGAAAAGCACTGCTCTCTCCAAGAGCATGGCTCCTGCAATTAAAAACTTTGGTATTTACAAGTCCATTCAGTTGGCCACCTGACCTCATCATTCTAGTCAGTGTATTTAGAGAGTTTTCACTGACTGCTGCATGGAAGAATAATGTTGGGCAAAAAGAGACCAGCAAAAATATTATTATATTTGTTAATAGTTATATTATACACTGAAATATGTTATGTGATTCAGTTCTTTTGGTAATTCTCAAGATAGAGGTTATTATCCCCCATTTTATCATTGAAGAAATAGATACACAGAGCATGAACAACTTGCCCAAGTCTCAGTGCTTAATAAAGGGTCTAAGTGTATATTCAAAACTCAGTCTAACTTCCAAATGGAACTGAGAAAGCAATTCTTACAAATGTCCAAGGCAGATAATCCCACTAGCCTTTAGTTTCCACATTTGTCAAAGAAAAATATGGTTCATAATTCCTTAAACACAGCTCCAGAATCCAAAAATTGGGGGGGGGATTTTTTAAAAATTGAAAGTATTGTTGGTATTGTTTTTGCAAGTTTTGTACCAAAGTAAGACCTGAACTGCCATTTGATGCCAATTTTGCCTCAGTGCTTCTATCAGTTATATATTACTCTACTGCTAGCTGATATTTTTGTTGCATTTTAGGTGTGTACGTATATGTACCTTTTAATTACATTCTAAAAATGTCCAAAAAAAAAAAAGGTAAAGATATCCCAGTGAATGATAGAGAGAAGAAAAGAAAAGAGTATTATATTTTTCGATAGCAAAGAAAGAGGAGTTATTGCAGAAATCTCTGCAGGTGTATCTCCGAGATCACTTACTGTGAAATGTAATGTGGAACTGCAATCATTTACAATTTAGTGAAACTGAAAGACAATTTTTTGATGTTTTACAATGACTATGACATCGAAGAACTTAAAGAAAAGTGAGTGAAAAATTGCCTTGAGGAAAAAATGAAGACCTTGATTTTTGATTTATTAGATTTGAAAACAATAAAGTGAATGTATGCTACTGACTTGCTTGCTAATCATGAAACAGCCAGACTGTTCCATGAAGAAGTAAAATTTAAGGTGAATGTGAACATTCAGAAAGTTTGATGCAGAAACTTAACAAGTGTCATGGTGTGAAATATTTGAAAATCTGTAGTGAAAAAGATTCTTCTGATCATGAAGCAGCTGAGAATTACATATATAAATCTGCCAAGATCATTTCTGATAAATCTTAATCCTTAACAAATTTGCAAGTGCTGGTGAAACAGCTCTATACTGGTGCAATGTTCGTAGGAAACCCTTAGCAATGGCAGGCAGCAGCACTCCAGCAGGTTTTGACACTAAACTCAGATATGCCAGTTCTACTGGAAAGATTTAGTAGATAGTGACTGGAAAGAGCCAACTTCCAAGATGTTTAGCTGATGCCTGCAACTTAACTGTCGTTATTTATGCAAACAAGAAAATGTGGATGGGCAAATAAATACCTCTGACTAACTCAATACCCACTTTGCTAGCAAGGTTTGAGTTTATTAAGGGCAACCTGGACTGGGAAAAAAACCTGTAGTTTATTTGTTCCTGGACACTATTCCATATAACCCCCTCCTAAACATCTTAGAGAAAATAAAGTTTTGACTTTTAACTTTCACCTGGATCTTACATCTATTTACAGCCTTGTTGGTCAAGAAATTTTACACTCTGTGGAGAGCAAGCATAAATTTCCCTCCACTTTTTGTTTTCTTTAAGCTGGATGTTTGTGGGAGTAAACAAAGGCCTAGGAATCCCAGACATGCTTAAAGAGTTGAGATTGCCATTTCTGTAGATGCTAATGCTTGGAATAATGTTGATACATCAACATTGACAAATGCTTGGCACAGGCTCTGGACTATTGAGATGTTTTAAAGTGAACCTGCTGATGAAGACTTGGAAGATTTTATCAATAGTAAGAATAGGATCATGCCAAACTTCATAAATGACACTGAAATTTCATCATATGAACATGTAAATAAACAATAATAAGTTGACATAGAACACTGTCACTATTGTGGCACTGATCATAGGCTTTATGAAAGAACACACCTGATGATTTGGGATTTTTAATTTGTAGGTAATTTACAGAGTTAACTTAAGTTGTGAATTATCTCTGTTGACTCAGATTATTTCTACCTTTATGCAAGAAACACCAGCAAGATAGTCTTAGTAGATATGAGGTATAGAGTGAGTGGAAAATAGGATATGGAATATTCCTAAAATAGGTATCTCAGGAAGGTAGTATGGAGAGTAAATGCATGGGTTCTAGAGTCACACTGCCTGAGTTTAAGCCCTGGCTTGACCATTTCCCAGCTGTATGACACTGGGCAAGTTATTTCACTCCTCTGGCTAGTGTGTTCTTCTCTGTAGAATGAGAGAAATAATAGTAACTATCTCACTGGATTATTGTGAGAGCTGATGAGCTTAAACCACTTAGGAAAGGGCCTGGCATGTAATAAACACTAGAAAAGTGAAATCTGTTACTGTTAACCCCTTGGGAAGGTGTACTGAGACAGAGCTTCACACAATGGAGAGACTTCAAAATATGAAAATAATGAATAAATGAGTGGCCTATATTCCACTCCAGACACTATCTCTACCCTTTCATTCAGTTATTACCAGTGGTCAAGCTAATGCTCTGTTTTTGCCTCTACTCTGGTCCCTCCCTCACAATTAAAGTCCCTGTCAGAACAGTTTTTGGGTTATGGCCATACTTTTCCTACTCTCAGCGCTAGGGGTAATGGCGATTCCTACGTTGTTCATCTCTGAGTTGCCTCACCTTCTGTTTTCCACTTTCTGCACACCTCTTTGACTAGATCTCTCAGCTGACTTCCTGGTATGGTCCTGTTCACCTGTCTGGCTACCAACTGTTGCTGAACAGAAGAATGATGGTTGTGAAATACGTAGGTTCCTAGGGTTTCTAACATAGGTTTTCCTGGAAGCTGAAGAACTAATGACAAAGAAGGAAGAGCACTGGGCTAGGAATCCAGAGTCTGAGTTTAAGTTCCTGAGTTGAACTAGCTGTTGTGACTTTGGACACATCATTTCTCCTCTCTGGATCTCAGTTTTATCATCTAGAAAATGGACCCACTGACACCCTTTCTAGTCTTAAGAAGGTTCACCTCTAGTTTTGGGTCTAGTTTCTCAGAGCCGTCCCTTTACCCTTGCAAGAAACACCTGCTCTTTTCTCCTGAATCTAGGGCTTCTGCACCCACCTCAAGGCAAGAGATCAGGGATCAGGGGTGCCCTGGGCTCCCAGGGTGCCAAAGAAATCTTGCTCCTACCTCTCTCCTCACCCAAAGCAGAGGCCCCACGCCCTGCACACTCTCTCGTTTCCTGCCTGCTATCCTTGGTCCCCCTTAGGGAACTAGGTTTTTTGGGGTTTGTTTTTGTTTTTTTGAAGGGAGACATGTTGCCAAGAACTTTCCCAGTCTCTTCGCTGTGAGTCATGGAACATCTATCACATGTAATATATTTCAGTAACTCTTTGTGAACAGTGGGAGCCAGTGGTTTTGCCCTGAAGATTTTTCACTCAGAATTCAACTAATTGGTTATGATAATTAGCAGAAATGTAGCTCTCTACTCTCCTTTGGGAGCAGACCAACTAGAATATTATAGGCAGCTACTCCTACCCAGTGCCACACACAAGCAAGTCCAGCAGACGTCTTTATTAGCATGTAGCTCCTGTCAGCTATGCGAAAGCCATAATTTTTTTGTCTTACTTCGCTTTCCCAGAACCTTCCTGTGAGCCTCCTGGGTTAGGCCCTGCAGCTGCAAGGAGGCCCAAAACATGAACCATTGAGGAGACCCCAGGAGAGCAAAGTCTCAATCTATTTTTTAAACCATGCCTTCTTTGTATAAAATGAAACCTTTCTTGGAGTTCCCATGGTGTCTCAGTGGTTAACAAACCCAACTAGCATCCATAAGGACACTGGTTCAATCCCTGGCCTCGCTCAGTGGGTTAAGGATCCGGTGTTGCCGTGAGCTGTGGTGTAGGTCACAGATGCGTCTCAGATCACGAGTTGCTGTGGCTGTGGCATAGGCCAGTGGCTACAGCTCTGATTTGATCCCTAGTCTGGGAACCTCCATATGACCCAGGCGCAGCCCTAAAAAGTGGGGGGAGGGGGCGAAAGAAAAGAAACCTCTCTTTTCCTTCCTAATCCAACACCTCAAATTAAATTATAGAGTAGATAAAGCCAATGGTAATGTATTAGATGTTTTTTCCTTAAAATCAAATCAAAGAACTTAGCTCTCTCCCCCTTATCCACACATGGTTGAGAATCACTGATCTGGAAGGACGGGACTATATCAGTCTTTCAGTTTTCTCAACTTGGATGTGTAGAGGAACCATGAGGCCAGGAGCCTACTCAGGCTTTGAGGGAGGGCATACCTGAGTCCAAGTTCCCACAGCTGTGATCTCAAGGACCCATATCATCCAAGGAAAGTGGTCCAGCCTCTCTGAGCTAGTTTCCATGTTTCCAAAATGAAGGAAATAGCTAACACTCACCTTTGGTTTGTCATAAGGATTAAGTGAGATATGTGAATTGTTATATGATATAGCTGATATCAGGAGGCTTTTCTACATGCATGGAGGTCAAGTGTTTTACAAGCTCATCTACTCCTCAGAGTAATCCTATGAGGCAGGTACAGCTTTCCCACTTTACGTGAGGGAAAATTAAGGCTTTAAGAAATGAAGCCCCTTGCCCAAAATTCTGCAGTTATTAAATAACCAAGAAGGGACTTACACCCATGTCTGTCATACCCCACGAGAAGTGTTTTGCACCATTATGTTCTGTGCCTCCCAACATGTATGTTAGCTCCCTTTGCTTTATCAGCAATACTACCACTTATATTAAGAACCACCATACTACTAATATTTCTACAAGGACAGGTGTCTTAGTACACTTGGGCTGCCATAACAAAATACCATAAACTGGGTTACTTAAATAACAGAGGCTTATTTTCTCAAGTTCTGGCAACTACAAATCCAAGATGAAGATTCTAATCAATTTGGTTTCTGGTAAGAGCTCTCTTCCTGGCTTGCGTCTTGCTCTCTTCTCACATGGTCTTTCCTTGGGGGAAAAGAGGGGGAGAAAGAGAGAGAGCATTGGTGTCTTTTCTGATGTGGACTGTAATTCGATTAGATCAGGGCCCCAGCAGTGTAACCTGATTTAACCTTAATTACTTCTTTAGATTCCCCATCTCTAAATACAGCCACACTGGGGATTAGGACTCCAACACATGAAATTTGGAGAGGACACAAGCGCTCAGCTGATAACTGCAAGGCTATTGGATTTGTTCACTGTTCTACCCCTAGTGCTTAGAACTATCTGGCACTCAGGAAATATTGGTTGAATGTATGAATTAATGAATGAATGAATACACAATGAACTTGAATTAATATAGGACACTGATTCTAAACCTTTTCACCAGAAGGGATTCATTTTATTAATTTCTTCCCATAAGCCTCATGCTCTGATAAATTTCATCTTCCAAAATGAGACTAGTAACAAATTGGCTTTTCCCATATTTAATTAATCAAAGACAGATAAAGTCACTAACCAGTACTTCTAGTCGGCATGAAAGATGTAAGCGTTGTAACCAGCCTGAGTTGTTCAATGCTAGGCTGAAACAATGACCTGTTGGCTTAGATGCCCTGACTGCAAGCAAATGAACAATTACTCCCAAGTTTTCAGAATTCCAAAACTACGTTATGAATCTCTAGGGATCCGGGCACCTCAGTTTGGGAAACGCTTTCTTGGTGTGATCCATGACATACAAAATCGGCCTCTTACCAAAAGTTTAGGTTCCAGTGTGAGCAATTAAGAAAACATGCATTTGATCAAAATTATCTTTGAAAATCCATTAAGTCATCCAGATTCAAGGTTTTGTACTTAGTCTTCTGCAGCAGTGCATCTATAAATTTGCAGTGTATGCAGTAATGTGCAGCACACAATCAATCCTTTTTGTGCAAACCGTAATTGAATATATAGTATATAATTATGTATAATTGAATATCCAGTGTACATGTATGACTGAATTAAATGTACACATGATGTGACTCAATCATATGTACAAAATAGTACATATAATAAATATTTATATTATAGAGTAATTAAATAAATAATTCCAATCAGATTTAAGAAATAGGACTTTGCCAAGAGTTTTATTTTTTTTTTTAATTTTATTTTTGCATTATAGCTGGTTTACAGATTTCTGTCAGATTTTCCAACTGCACCATGTGGTGACCCGATTACATGTACATATATGGATTTGTCACATGTAATTAGATATAGTTCCCCGTGCATTACAGTTGGAGCTCCTTGCTATTCCATCATTAAAGCAGTAGGTATCCCCACTCCC
>PVHT020000230.1:21408504-21421004 GCA_004024745.2 Catagonus wagneri | reverse complement strand
CCTACAGTCTATTATCAACCCAAAGAGCAGGATGTTATTTTAAAACTCAAGTCAGAAGATGTCACTCCTCTATTCATAACTCTTCTGCCTCTGGATTCTTTGTCTAAGTTTTGCCTACACAGCTAACTAAAAACTAGGAAGAAAAGAAAATGATGGACTCTGCTGCTCATGGTGACTAGAAAGCCCCAGGATGTTCATTCTGCTTTGACGCCTAACCAGATCAAAAACTTGTTTATTTCTGCTTAAGAAATGTTCATCTACTCTGATTTCAGAAAAAGAGTTCTCTTTTTCTTTTTTTGGCCAATTCTATTGAATCTGCTACATGAATAGTTGGCCATTGTGATGATTCAAACTAATTTTATAAGAACTAGCTCTTTTATTTTCTAAATACTTAAAGACCACAGCCTTTTAATAAAAGTTAGCAAATATACCAAGATAAGTCCTTCAATCTCATATAATTAATAATAATCATACCCATGTATTCATATATATCCCATCATCTCAACCATTTGGGTTGGTTAGAAGCAAGTCACAGGTTCTATCCACACTCAAGACAAAAGAATCACACCAGGTCATCTCCAGGAGATAAAAATCTTGGACGTCTTAAGAGTCTGTCCAGCACAGAGGGTATACTGACAGAACCTCATGGGGGAACCTCTGTTGTTGTTGTGTGCTTGTAGAAAATAATAGGTATTTTTAAAATAACTTGCCATAGCTTATCTACTTCTGTCATTGACTGACAAACTGGTAAGCGAAGTGACAATTTCAAGCCAGTCCTCCACTTCAGATTTGTGTACTTCAGATATGATATAACTCAAATAGTTCTGGAGTTTTTACTATTTGTTATAATTTCCCTTTAAGTAGGCATAATTTATTTCTTCTTATGAGTTGTATGCTGGTTGTGTAACCTAATTTGAGTCTTGATAATTTTCCTTGTTGTTTTAAATAACAAAATAAATTCTAATTTAATTCTTATTCAACCAAAACAAAACAAAAATCCCAATTTTAACGTAGCGTTACCCCCTGAAGAGACTGGAAAAGTCAAGCATGGTTGTTTCATTTTAATGCTTGATCTCTTAAATAAGCTGATAAAAAATAATGCATTTCTATTGAATTTATCAAATGTTTATTATTTTTGCCACCGTTATTTGGGGGTAATTATGGCTCTATAATTCAGTAAACATGTTCTGATGTAAACAACTGTGAAAATTGCATTTTTGAATGCTCCAACTGTGCCCACAACATAATCAGAGGCAGTAATTTTTTACTCAGACTAATAATTAGAAGTAATTAACTACTAGAAGCAATTAGCAATAGTAATTTATTTCTTAACATAATGTAATGAGCTGCTTTTTCAATGCGTGTTTGAATATTTAGCAACCAGTAATTACATTTAGAGGAAAGAAAGAAGTGTGCCTATTTAGCTAACAATCCTAGACGCCTGGCACATGTGTCAGTCTGGCCATTAACAGGGAGGTTTGACAAGTCACTGGGTAGAATCCTGCTGAAAATGAGAGTTCTGTGATTAACTTGAAAAGAAATGGTCTCAGGATTTCATACCTGTTCAATCATTGGATCATATTTACTATCTTCTAGGTATTGTCATCTCTGCTAGGCACTGTTGACATAAGAATGAACAAGATAGGCATAACACCCCCTAACCCCCACCCCAAAGAGGTTACACTTTAGAGAAAGGTTTAGATAAACATGGTATGTAGCATGTTAGGGATGTATAAGAAGCCAAGGGAGTAGAGCCTAGAGAAGGGTTTTTTGTTTTGTTTTTAATCTCACCAGAATTCTCTGATTGGCACATAAACCATGGTGTTAACTAGATGAAGATAAGAGAGAGAAAGCTCTAGCAATGCAAAACCAAATGAAATGCTTCTGAGATGGGAGTGAGCTGGGCACCTCCACAGAGCTAAAGAAAGACCCTGCTGGCTGGAGCAGACAGATCAGGGGGAAGAGTAAGAGCCGGCAGGGTCCCTGCATGCATGGCCACCCCAGCCACGTTAAGGAGTACAGTCTTCGCCTTAAGGACAGTGCTGTAGCCCTGAAGGGATCTAAGCTAGGCAATGACACCATAAGATTTGCCTCTTTAAAAGATCTTTCTGGTAGCTAGTCAAGACAGAATGAGAAAAGGCAAGAGGAGATTTGGGGAAGTATGCGAATGAGCTGTTCAGCTGAAAGTTACTTTAGCTTTTAACTGTGGTAATGGATGGGATGGAAAATACAGACCAAATCATGAATATTTAGGAGTAAAATAGACAGTGCTTGATGATGGATGGAATAAAAATGGTGACAGAAAGAGAAGGGAGCTGACAGGGACAGCTGGGTGGTCATGGGAATTAATCTAAGGAATACAGGAAAGCACCAGGTTGCATTATTGACTGGCATGCTTTTGGAGACGAGAACTAGAGGTGCCCAAAGATGTCAAGAGGAGCTACTGAGCGAGCAGAGTATATACCCACCCTTTTAGAGTTTGGATGACAGACCTCAGCTAGAGCTATATATTTTGGAGTCTCAACAGCCTATAGGAAGAGTTTCATCTAATTGAAAGAGAATTTAGAGTAAGGAGAAAATCCAAGCTAGAACTGAGCCTGCAGAAGCTCCATCTACACAACCCCAGCAACTAAACACTCTGCACCCCTCCCACATCCTCCCAGTTACTCCTCAGGATCCCCAGTGGTGACTTATATGTGCTGATATTGCTTCCCCTTCACTCTTTTCAATGATATTCCTTTGCCCACAAGTCTTTCAAGGGAGGCAACTCTCCTGATAGGAACTAAACCCTGCTTTTCTTCCTAGGGTCTTTTCTTGTTGCCAAAGCTGAAGACCCCAGAGGTAACGGAGAGTTCTGTGCTCTCCTCAGTCTTCACCATGTTACTGCATCCACACTAACTTCAGTGCACAAGTGACAAGTCTCCTCTGAAACTCTGGAGAGCATTCTCTGTATCTAGAACACACTGCCTGCTCTCCACCTCAGGTTCAGTCTACACAGCAGGTTAGGGAAGATACCATGTTAGTCTCCTCGGTGTCTCTTCTCTGCCCTAAAATGACCCACTTACTGCTCATGCACACAGAAACCGGACTGAGTGGTGGTCACTGAGGACATGTTGATCAAGTCATTAGATGAAACCAATCTTTGCAACCCTGTTTTGCTTCAGTTTTGTTTCTGTACTACCCTTCTGAAAAAAAAATCAGTGGTTATACTGAGTCTGGAGTCAGTACCAAGGAAATCAACAGACATTTCTATGTTTTGCAGTTTATAGAATCGTCTTTTTTTAACCTTTTAAATTTCCATAACAATCCTATGAGGAAGAGGTCATTATCCTTGTGACATAGATAAGGAAACCAAGGCTCAGAGAAGTTACTTACTAGACTCACACAGCTAAGGTTGTGGAACAGTAATTGAAAACCATATCTTATAACTCTAAATTTTAGGTACTTGTTATTATACCAGGCTCAAGGCTGCTCAAATTGGAAGAAACACAATTGTTAAGAGATTTCGTAAGTTTATGTAACTACAACATGTGAAATCTAAAAGATATATGATAGGATTGTCCAGGGCAGACAAGACTAAGAAAACTTTTGATCACATCTAGTTATGAAAATGCTGAAAAATTCAACAGCAGAGTCTTAATTTCAGGAAGAACCTTTTGGGAGTACTGAGAGAAGATAAAGCGTTATGAATTCAGAGACAAAAACAAATGAAAAGCAAATAATCCATATCTCCATTTGTTATTGCAGCATTAAGTAGAAAAATAATTGGAACTGTGTTTGTGGTCCATCACTGGAAACAGAATCAACTGTGGTTCTTGGTAAAAATGCAGATTCCCTGGCCTTGCCCAGACCTGCTGTCTTAGAATTCCTAAATATGAGACCCACTAATTTGCATTTTTAAAAAGATGTTCAGTAATTCTTTTACAGCCTGAAGTTAGGAAAATACTGAAATAGACCATTCAAAACTGTTTATTGGCCCAACAGCAGAAAATGAGAACAGCATCTGGGTGCAGGACAGACTAAGAGTTCTTAATATAATGATTTTCACACTAAGTGTAAGCCTTAGAGCCCTGGAGGAGTTCTAATCAATTGAGGCAGGTGTTGTGGGAAAGGAAACTAAATTTGGCTGTGGAAATTTCAAGTTCCTACTTTGCCAAATCGCTCAGAAAAAAATCACATATTTCTAAGCCTGCTTCCTAATCTAAAAATTATGAGATTAATTTCTGCCTTGCAAGGTTATTTTAAACATTAAATAGTATTCAGAGGGTGGGACTTTGAAGAGGGATAGAAAAACTTTGGGCCTTTTGTTTGATGTATATTTTCGTGAGTTCTCATCCATGCATCAGTACTGGAGGACCTCAGCTATTTGTAAATGTCAGAATTAAGCCATGACCATGAGGTCTTGACAAGTTGAGTTCTCAGTGCCCCAAAAATGCCAGTTTCCTATTTAATTTTGTTGCAAAAGATGTATGGCTGTGGGATAGAAGATATATATATATATATGTATTAGCTATACATCAAACTAATTGCTGCCATGGGAAGGAAACAGGTGATGGCCAAGCAAACTTTATCTTTTTCCTTAAGTCTCCCCATTATATTTTCTCCTGCAGGTTCCAAAGCTGGGACCATCTCCATCCTCTCCCACAAAAACAACACAGATTATTCTCTGAAAAGCAAACTTATCCTTATGCATTTTATGAATTGTATGTAAGACATAGTTTTCATAAAGTGTTTTTAATTATCTTGCCCCAGAACAGTTTATCGTTAAAATATTTACTGGACTTCTAAACATATAGCGCAATAAGGTTGATTAAGAGCCTTTTTCATTTAATTCTGGGGGATATAAGAACACTCAGAACTAGATAAAAAATATCATGACTTCATCTTAAATTGGCTTTCACTTCCTTTTCCCCTACCCAGTGTTTCATCTCGTCCTCAAAATACCTGTCTATGCCTTGCATGTATTTCCATGGTCAATCAGCAAGCATTTACCCGCAAGGATTCCTGCTTCTAAAAGCAGTCAAATTACTACACACCAAATTCCCATTTTTCCTCCTTCACTGTATTTTCTTGGCACTAGTTAGGAATGAGTTTAATTCAACTAGGAATGCGTTTTTCTACTTTCTTAGGGAGGGAGTTAAGTTGAACTATCCAGTATGTCCTTATATGGATCTTAGAAGCAAAGAGTCTTAGAAAACTAAAGATGGATGAAAGGGGGGAATAAAAGAAAAGGACTTGCCTGTACCAAGCACCTTCTACATGAAAAGCACTAGACTAAGAACTTCAGATTCATTGCTTTATTTAATTGCTGTTCCTCACCCCCAACCACAGACTTTACTGTTAATCCCTCCTAGGAAGTCCCCACCTATGGCCACACTTACAGTGGACATTTTACTTTGCTGGAAAAATCCATCCAAGGAATGACAGAATGAATGTTTTTAACTTAAATTTTTTAAACACCATCCTTTACTGGGCCCCTTGGACAGATATATGTAAATATATGCAGGAAGATCCTAGAGCCAATGATTGTCCTAGAGCCAATGACAACATGGAACTAACCTCATAATTCTTTGATTAGAGAGTCTTGTTTTCCAAAATTTTTCTCATTGAAGGAAAGAAGAGTCACTTCCTGTCCAAGCCAAAGTTCATTTTGTGCCTAGGTGAGGAAAGAAATCTACTGAAGTTATTTCAAAAGCATCTGGGTTGTTTTGGGGAGAAAACGTAACAAGGAACCTCACAGAAAACGCAAAACACAAGTAGAACTCCCAGGGCTGGAACTGGGAAGTTGGGAAATTTCAGCTTTCTATCTCTTAGAGGCAAGGTAGTCTCTCTGAATTCTGCTTCCCTCTGATTTCAGCTCTGTTTTTCCTCAGCAATCTTGTCTGATCGGGACCCAGCCCAGTACTCAAGGCTCAACTCTACATCACTTCCAGGTAAGCATTTTTGGTATACTGACACCTCTGTGTCTCTTCACTCACTTGTGCTATAATTCACTTTGGATTCTACATCTTTCTCTGGTCCAGTTAGCAGTGGCTGGGGTGGGGAGGGGTTATGAGGCACACAGGGAAAACAATCTCAAGGGTTGAGTATAAGCAGATCATATGAGAAGAGGAACTTGGCATGGCAAACTGATTGCTACCTTCAGTGAAACATTCATCCTTATAAGTGGATTTTCTGATGAATTATTTATGGTTTCCTCTTCCCCTTTTGCCATTGCTTCTCCTTTTCATAGAATACTGAAGGAAAAAAGAATCGAGTTATAGGTCCAAAGCAATATTTGGGGATTCCTCTAAATAATAAGTTTATGACTCAGGGACAGAGGAAATATATCGGCTCCTCCTAACACACACATACACGCACGCACACACATACACATACACACACACACCACCTATCCCAAGTATTTATCATATACAAGTATACGATAAATACTTAACAAATATTCACTAAATGACAAGTAAATAAATAAATAAATAAATGAGTGACTGAATGAATGAACAGATAAAATGTGTATTTTTTATAGATCTAAGTTCTTACAACCAGTATGAACATTCATCAGAAATGTTTTCCCCACGTGTGATTAACTTCTCTTTGCTTCTTGTAATATGAAGCAATATACCATAGAGATAAAAAGCATGGACGCTGGAAACAGACTTCCTGAGTTGAATTAGTGTGATCTTGGACAAATTATTTAACTTTTCTGTGCCTCTGATTTTTCATCTTGAGGATGGGGATGAAAATAATAGTATTCACCTTAGAGGGTTGGTGTGAAGATTAAAAGAGTTAATATAAGAAACATTCTTGGAAGAGTTTTTGGCATAGTCATTGCTGAATAAGAATTAGTTATTAAAATTAGACAGGTGAGTTGTTTCCATAAATTTCATGTAATTCAACAAATATTTATTGGTGTATGTACATTAGAGATATGTGAACAATATATGTGTGTACACATATATCATAGATATAAATAAACACATACACACACACATATGCATACGTGTGTGTATATCTGTCTACATATTATGACTTTATGGAGTATAAGGATTAATCTGGGAATCCATTGAGGGAGACAACTACATAGGCAAATAACTCAAGAAGTTGAATTACAAAGAAAATTACTACAGAAAAGTACCCATAAGATTATGAGAAATAAGAATAAGAGGTAAACTCTGCCTGGAAGTCATCTCACATATGGCTTAGAAATTCCAATGGTTAGGAAAGTTTGCCAGCTTGTATAAGAACTGAGGTCAAACCTGGATTGGTTAAGAGCCCACCCGCAAAGAAGCAGGAGAGGGAAATGGGAGTAGCAAAAACAGTATGTAAGGCCTGGGGGATAATTTGGAACCAAATCGTGACCTGAGAATCATAGGGCCTTGTCTGGTAAGTTCATGTTGAATTTGATCCAAGTGAAATAATGCATTCCTCTCCAGTTAGCATCCTGGGTAGAGGTAATTTTGGCTGAGACAAGCCCAAAATGTGGCCAGGTCCTAAAATCTATCAATTGCACTTCCTGGCCAAGGATAATAAGCTGACATTGCCTCTACCCAATGCTGCATCTCTCACAACCTCCCACAGCCTTTCCTCACTCCACCTGTTCAACAAATTCCAAGTGCAGCTATTAGCTATCAAAAGATAAATTGATCTGGGAGGTGACACCTGTGGAGAAGCCCTTTTTCCTTCCCTCCATAAAAATATGATGATATTGTCCTATGTCTCCTCCCATTCAACTGAGTTCTTTACTTTCTGCTTGTGGCATGGGCTCTAGAATAAATCACTTTCTTAGACTATGCTCACCCTGTAGAGTTTCTTCTTGGGATTCTGGCGAGACATTTGTGTAAATAAAAACCTATTTTCTAATTAATTCTCAAGGTCATTTCAGGACTGCTACATTCTCATTTAGAACTGATCTGCTGTGAGCATTCATTCTGAATGTTTTTGTATCAAACTCTAAGGCCCTGTCAGGGTCTGAAAGAAGAAATCCCTGTGTGTTTAAGAACTACATATTTTAAAATGTCTCCATTCTGTTTAATAGAGTCAGAAGAGAAAATGAGTTGGCCTGAGGGCTGGAGGAAAAATTGGAAAGATTGTTCCAAGGCCTGATTCAAAAACAAATATCATATAATGAAAACAGCATGACTTCTAGAAATCAACACACCGAGCTCTGCCAGTTACCACCTGTGTGGCCCTGGATGTGTGGCTTAACAGATACCTGCCCCAAAGGACTAAAATGAAAATTCAATTACACAATGTTTGTAATTACCTAGCTCGGTGGTGCTCCAAAGTTTTCCCCTTCCTCCTTAAACTTCTTGTGATAAATGAAATATTGAGCAGAGAAACAAAGGATCTAGAGAAAGGAGAAATGATGTGATGTGACCCAGTCAAATGTGGTAAATTTCCACTTATTATTCATTCAGAAATTCTTTATTGAGTTCCTACCTGGAATGGTTTTCAGGTCTAGTATAGGATGTGGGACATACAAAATTGAAAAATAGATTCTACCCTCAAGATGCTTAAAATCTAATACTTGATAAAAGATATATATGCAATATATATATATATATATATGTGTGTGTGTGTGTGTGTGTGTGTGTGTGTGTGTGTGTGTATATATATATATATATATATATATATATATATATATATATATATTTGTACTAAGGTATAAGTCAGTTCATAATCTGTAAGGTATGTAACATCAGATCTGAAGAGGTCCTAATCTAAGACGTACTCTGAGATTTCAGAAGTTAAGAGATGTATGTAGTTTCTACATATGAAGAAAGAATTGTGGGCTGGAAATGGAAATACATAGGTCATCTACCATTTAAAACTATTCTTGAAATACTAAGTTTGTGTCAAGCAGAGGGGTTTTGGGTTAGGGATCTAGTGTTGTCACTGCAGTGGCTCAGCTTGCTATTGTGGCAGGGGTTTGATCCCTGGCCCAGGAATTTCTACGTGCTGAGGGTATAGCATTAAAAAATAAAAAAAATCATAGTTACACTTCCAGGTGTTGAAAACCTACTGTGAGTCACATGTTATGCTGAATACTTTTCATACCTCACCCTGATACTGCAAGGAAAACACCGTATATCCTGCTTACAGAGGAAGAACTATCTCTGAAAGATTGAATGACTTGCCCTTGGTCCCACAATTAGTGAGAGCTGAAGCTGGAATGTGAACCGCATTTGTCTGATTCTGAAGAGCCAGCTCTGAGTCACTCACTGTGCTTTACACAGAAGAAAGGAAAGGTGGGATGTGCATGGCAGACAGTGAGTGGCCCAACTTGGCTGTAGTTTAGTATTTAGACATAAATAAGAAGAGCCACGTAAAAAAAAAGGATGGGGAAATACTTGAGAAAACCTTAAATATTAGCTTAAGAGTTTTAGCCTTTGGTAGGTCGCAGACGCGGCTCTGATCCAGTGTTGCTCTGGCTGTGGTATACACAGGCCAGGGGCTACAGCTCTGATACCACCCCTAGCCTGGGGACCTCCGTATGCCATAGGTGTGGCCCTAAAAAGACAAAACAAACAAGAGTTTTAGCCTTTGTTTTGTATTTCAGAACTAATTCAGAAAGCAGACACCAGAAATGTAGCCTGTATGTTTTCCATTAAAGAAAGCTTTAAGCACAAAGACAAAAGTGAAAAAGAAAGAGCAAGCAGCAGGAGCTTTTCTCTTATAACAGTAAGTGGATCACCCAATACATGCTCAGTTCCAGTTACAAATAAGCCCCAAATATCACTGGTTTAAATCAAAATGCTTTCATGTCTCCTGAGGGTCATCAGGAAAGCTCTTCTGCATATCACCTTACTCTAGGTCCTTTGGCCACCAGTGCCAACTCCGGCAGAGGGCAAGAGAGCTCTGGATGGTCTTGCCTGTATTTAAAATGTCCAGCCAGAAGTAGCAGGCATCGCTTGTATTCCAGTTCATGGTCCTAGGATCACATCCCCCACATGACCAGAAGGGGATGTGATCCTAGGTTATGCTAGGAAATAGAAGAACCATAATCCTCAGCAAACAGCACTGATGGCTATGCCAGCAAACCTGAAGTCTGATACTGCCCTGGATCTCCTGTGCTGTCTTCCCTAGGAATAAATGCCTACGGGGTACAACAAAATGTCACTTCACACCAGCCCATAGATTTGAATGAATATTGAGATTACTTTATCATCTTTAGTAGGGTAAATATTGAAACCTTAGGGTAAATTGCCCAACTACTAAACTAGAACTCAGAAGAGAAACTGTAAGTAGAGGGGAACCCTAGTTGCTCTTTGCAGCCACAGCCTTGTGCCTAGAAATCAGGGCATGCCTAAAGATGCCTCCCAGGGTAGTAAGAGAGGAAAGAATCAGCCAGGAGAAGAATGTAGAAAGCTCATCCAAGAGGCAGTCTGTAAGGGAGTCCACATCATGTGGAAACACAACTTATAGTGTGTGTTTCCATCCTGTTACCCCCTTGCATTCAGTAGAATATTGAATGGCTAAGTGTATCAGTTGGTTCTCAGCTGAGTAGTTCTTTTGCTCATCTGGCTGGTGGGCATTCATATGATTACATATAGATAGTGGATAAGCTCAGGGCTGGGCTCAGCTAGAGACCCTAGGATGGCTAGGATCCTCTCCCTCTCTCTCTCTCTACGGAGTCTCAAAGCCTCTTATTTTTGTATGTGGTCTGTCCATATAACTTGTCCACATGATCTCTCCAGCAAGGTAATCAGATTTCTTGCATGGTAGCTCAAGGCTCCCAAGAAAGCAAAGGTAGGAGCTTCTAAGGCTTTGTGAAAATTAAGACTGGCACTTGCATGATATCACTTCACTGCATTCTGTATTTTAAAGTGAGTCACCAGGTGAGCACACATTCAACGGGAGAAGACTAGTCAAGGATATGGACAGAAGAAAGCATCAGTCAGCAGTGGCCATCAATGTAACAGATCATCACAATGTGCTAAAAGTTGGTAATCTTAAAGTCACGGCCATTCCCCCTCCTAGAAATTATAATGCTTAGAAAATACAGAGATGAGCCTTAAGAAGAGACCTCATGCCTACCTTCTAAGAGAACCTTACCCCTATCTCTCATCCTCTTAAACAAACATTCTGCAAAAGTTAGAGAGATTAACTCACATGCCATTTCAGAATACAAAGCTAGCTCTCACTGTACACATTCTTGGAACAGAGCCAACAATCAATCCACAGGAGAAATGAGAAGGATAATGCCTGGTCATTCCATTTTGGTGAACTTTATCAGAAACAAATTATCAAAATGGCTAACCCCGACTTCATGCATTCAAAGATGGATCAGATCTAATCCAAGGTGAAGGATTAAAAGAAAAAAGTAGTGAGAATTCTGGAGTGGAAGGGAACACAACTCTCCTGCTTCTAGGAGGGCCAAATAATTCCCAACTGCCACATCACCAGGAGAATGACAAAACCAGGACAAAGAAGGGAGAAGCCACCACCACCTCCATAGAGGGCATGGATTTGAACTTGGACATGACAAAGCAGCAGGGCAGAAAAAGAGATGGTAGAGAGAAATTGTTTATTTGATGATGTTTTGCAAGTAAACCCAATTAAATGTTTTAGTGGATTGTTCATTTTAGAAACTATTTATGCCTTATCTTCAACTTGTGAGATCTTAGTGGCTCTCTGCTTTTGTACCTGAAGAGTTAAGATTAAAAGCTACTGCCAAGAGCTGAAAAATAACAGAGTAACATAGGGTTCCAGGAGAGTCTGAAATGGAAAGAATCCTACTGTGTTTTTAATCTTTCATTTCAGAATCAGAGTGATGAGGTAGATGGTCAGACACTGGTGATAAGATGTACTGAAGTTCTTCCAATTTCACAGCAATACCCATTGTAACTCTTGTGTTACCAGGAGTAGGGAGGGGCATACATCCTCATCACCACACTTCTTAGAGCCTTATCAGACAACGCAGGAGCCCTGTCTGCTCTACATTGAGAGCTCAAGCTTGGCAACAGGAATAAACATGGTGATTTTGGAAAACACACACACACACACACACACACACACACACACACACACACACACAGAATTCCCCTCAAATAGATTTCACAAAGAGAATTTGTGACATTTGATGGAATAAAGAGAACCAACTAATGATGTGGAGTCACTCAGACTAGCAAAAAGTCATCACCACTCCTTTGGTTGAAAAGATAATGGAAGGAAATAATGTTACTGAGGTCAGGTGAGGCCTGAAACCCTGGAGAAGAAAATACCTCCAGAAACTATAGTGTAGAAGGGTGTAGTCACTCTTTAAACTACAACTCTGCAACCGAATCCAACAGTACATTAAAAAGATTGTACACCATGATCAAGTGGGATTTATCCCAGGGATGCAAGGATTCTTCAATATCCGCAAATCAATCAGTGTGATACACCACGTTAACAAACTGAAGAATAAAAACCATATGATCCTCTCCATAGATGCAGAAAAAGCCTTTGACAAAATCCAACACCCATTTCTGATAAAAACCCTTCAGAAAGTGGGCATAGGG
>PVHT020000230.1:21320392-21407504 GCA_004024745.2 Catagonus wagneri | reverse complement strand
TGCAATAGCCAGGTCATGGAAACAACCTAAATGCCCATCGACAGAGGAGTGGATAGGGAAGATATGGTACATACACACAATGGAATGTTACTCAGCCATTAAAAGGAACGAATTACCAACATTTATAGCAACATGGATGGACTTAGAAATTATCATGCAAAGTGAAACCAGTCAGACAATTAGACAGCAACACCCAATGTTACCGCTTACATGTGGAAACTAAAAGACACAATGAACCTTCTTACAGAACAGACAATGACTCACAGACTTTGGAAAACCTTGGTTTTTCAAATAAGACAATCTGGGGGGGTGGGGGGATGCACTGGGGGTTAGGGATACAAAATCTGTAAAATTGACTTGTGATGATTTATGCACACCTATAATTGAAATAAAATCCATTAAGAGAAAAGAAAATAAATAAAAATAAATAAATAAACTACAACTCTGAAAAAGGAGGAGGATGAGGATACAAATGCCCCCAAACTTTCTCTCCTCAAACTGCCTACACTTTCCAATTTTCTGGTGGTGTATGTCATTGGCTGAGTCAAACCATAAGCCAGAGGACAATAGAGCCCTTAATATAATCCAAACAACCCAGTAGCCAGCAATACACAGAGCTGAGTGGGAAGGAAAAAAAAAATGACCTAGCAAGGTGAGGAGGTAGGCATCAAATGAAAAACAACCAGCACAATCATAAACAATGGGAGGCAGTGGAGAGTAATAACCACGAGTCACAGTCATAGTAGTAGGAGAATAATCAACTCTTTAAAACACTTAAAATTATTTCAAAGATTCACACAGGAAACACTGAAAATAATTTTGTTTACTCCATATTACATATTTATTATATATTACAGAAGAAATTATGGGTAGAGCTTGAGTTATTGTGGTACGCTACTTAAAGGGCAAAAGATTCTAACTAAAGGAATCTAGCACCACCAAGCTGTGAAAATTGCACTTTCAAAAATAATTATTATAACTTTATGGTTAATTGAAACAAATTGTACCTGTAAAAGCCTATTAGTTCATAATAATACTCCAAAGAGGAAATTAAAAATTAAGTACAAAAAATAGGTGTAAAACAAAATAATGATGAATACAATAAGGAATGTTTAATTTTTTAGGACGTTTAGAGTATAGATATCTATGAGGATTTTGTTTCTTCTATTCAGTAAACATCTATTTATGAAGTTTTAATGTATGCTATTTCTGTCCCTTTTAGAGGAGAAAGTGAATACAGAGAACATGAGTGAGACAAATACTCTTTGAGATGATATGTAATAAGTACAAAGATAGCTTAAAATATGTTCTAAGATTATAAGACTCATGTTCTCAAAGTAGAGAAATAACTATACAAACTGATTCCCTCATCTCCATGAAGAAGCTTGTGATGGATAATTAAGTAAATTATCACATATTAGTAACATACACATTTAATAATACAGATAAGGTCAATATATCATAAAATTTGGTCAGTAGGTCAGTCAGCATGGGCCAAATGAGACTTTAAATGTACATCATGACTTCTGCTTCTATTCATGAGGAAGTAAGAGGTTCTGAAATGAGCTTCCTTCTGTAAACAAGAAAACTCAAATATAAGAAAAGACTGCTTTGAAATATTGGACAACATGCATAACAGAACTATAATCTGTGAAAAAAAATGGAATCAAATGAGGTGAGCCCTACCTCACCCATTTCTGCTTACAGGTAATTTCTGAAATTTGGCACGGGGGAGGAGATCCCATACAAAACATGATGATCTTGCTGAAGTGAGAAGACAGAGAGATATCAGGGTTCAAGGAGGCTATAGCCACTAGAATTGGCTGGGCAGAGTACTTGAGAGGAGGAACCTATACAGAGAAAAAGTAACCTCAGTTTACATATGAGTATTAAGTGTACCAAGCTGCACATATATAAGATAAAATGTCTTGAGCTTGGACAATGAACACGTTCTAGAGAAAGAGTACAGTAGACAAAAAATTCCAGGAGCTCACACAGGGCCTGGAATCACTTGTGATCCCATCAGCTAAAATAGAGAGATTTCAGTGAATGCATAAGACAATTGTTGAAATCTCACAAGTTGAGATAAACTGGTTTTAGAGTAATGGATATTCCAAATGCATCCTAAAGTGTCTTAAAAGAAAATCTTGAAGGGATGAACTTATTTGCAAGTAACTTAATGTCCTGAAAGAAAAAAACTTAACATTCTTTAAAGGAATTTAACAAAATTCAGCTATCAACATGAATTTTGTTTTCTTTTTGTCTGCACTGCAGCATTTGGCAGTTCCCGAGCCACAGCTGCGACCTATGCCACAGCTGTGGCAATGCCAGATCCTTAACCCACTGCACCAGGACAGGGCTCAAACCCACACATCATCAGTGACCTTAGCCTCACAGTGACAATTCCAGATCCTTAACTTGCTACACTACATCGGGAACACCAACAACATGAAATTTATACCATTCCACATTTGTTCAAAAAAATATGTAAAAGAGCAGGAAATTGTTACCCATGGCCTGGAGAAATATTAGCCAATAGAAATAAATACATACATACATACAAATAAATAAAAAATAATGTGGCAATAACACTTGCAAACAGAACATTAAGGCAGCTGTTATAAATGTGTTTCACATGCTCAAGCTTGTGATGAAAATATGGACACTAATGAGAAAAATGAAAGGTATTTAAAACAGCCAAGTGGAGCTTCTAGAGGCGAAAAACAGCAAAAATAAATATTAAACTACTTGGAATTTACAGCATACTAGACACTGGACAAGAAAAAACAGAGTAACAGAAACTTCTTAAAGTGAAGTGCAGGAAAAAGATTAAAAATAAATTTGAAGAATCTCATTTTGGGAGTTCCCTTTGTAGCTCAATGGCATAAGACCCTGAGTGTCCATGAGGATGTAGGTTTGATCCTTGGCCTTGCTCAGTGAGTTAAGAATCCAGCATTGCCACAAGCTGCAGTACAGGTTGCAGATGTGGCTCAGATCTGGCATTGCTGTGGCTGTGGCATAAGCTGGTGGCTGCAGCTTCAATTCTACCCCTAGCCTGGGAACTTCAACATGCCACGGTGCAGCTGTAAAAAGAATAAATAAATAAATAAATAAATAAATAAATAAATATTGTTAAAAGATTCACTCTTTTAAAAAAAAAAGAGTCTCATTTGGGAAAATGTCAAGTTATTTAATATGTATGTAATTGGGTGGAGGTTTTCAGAAAAGAGGAAAAGATTCAGAGAAAAAAAGTCATTTGAATATGGCCAAAATACTTTTCACATTTGATAAAAACCATAAACCTGCAAGTACAAGATGTTCAAAGAATCTCAAGTAGGTTAAACACACACACACACACACACACAAACAACTGCATGAAGGCAGATCATAGTCAAAATTTTCAGAACAAGCCATAGAGATCATTTTGCCCTTAAATCTTAAAAGCAGCTAACCAAAAAATATGCATTCAGAAAGAGAAAGATAAAATTACAATAGTCTTCATATAATAAAGTATACAAGTGAAAACAGCAGATGGACAGCATTAAAATACTGGAAGATAAAAATATTCAACCTAGACTTCTATATCCATTGAAAATATCTTTTAAAAATCAAAGCAAAAAAAAATACACTTTCCAGGCTTATGCTTCAAAAAGTGTTAATGGTATCCAATCTCCTGGGATAGACCATGATGGAAAAGAATATAAAAAGGAATGTATATATATGTTAACTGAATCACTGGGCTGTACAGCAGAAATTGGCACTACATTGTAAATCAACCATACTTTTAAAAAAATTACCCCGAAATATGTTAATGGTAAATTCTCTAGACAGAAGAGAAATGACACTGGATGTGAATTTGGATTTACACAAATAAGAGCTCCAGAAAGGGTAGATATGTGAGTAAATACAAAAGGTAATTTCTCAGTTATCAGAATCTTTAAGATATAATTGATAAATTAACACAGAAGTAATAAATTAGTGTGGGGCTTAGAATATATACACAACCAAAGTGTGTGATAGAAATAGTGCAGAAAATGGGAGGATGAAATTGAAGTGCAGTATTTTAATTTTTATACATTATCTATGAAGTGGTATTATATTACATGACGATAGACAATGGTAAGTGAAACCCAAGTATTGTAAATCCTAGAGCAACCATTACAGAATAAAATAGATATAGTTAATGAAAATATAACTATATATATGGTAAAAATAAAATGGAAATCTAAAACATAAAAGATCAAAAGAAACCATGAAAAGGAATAAAGAACAGTTGATATACTTAGCAAAAAAAACAGCAAGAAGGTGTATTTAATCCAAGTATACTAATAGCATAAAATGTAAATATCTAATCATTCTAATATAAAGAAAATAAAAAACTACATGTTCATTTTAATACTTGCAGAAAGTACATTTGACAAACTTATTCTTGATTATAAAACAAAAATTCTCAGCAAAGCAGGAGTAGAAGGAAATTCTTCAACCTTCTGATACCACGAATGTCATATTTAATGGTGAAAGACTTATGATCATATTTAATGGTGAAAGACACAATATGACCAATAAGATAAAAACTTCTGCTCTCATCGTTTTCTAAATACTGTAGTGAAGGTCTTAGCCATTTCAACAAGGCAAGAAAAAAAGAGATGTAGTCTGCAAAGAAATAAAACTATCTTCATGTACGGAAGATATCGTATATGAAAAAAATCCTAAGGAACCTTAAAAAAAGAGCCACTGGAACTTAAAAAAAATGAACAAGGTGATAGGATAAAAAGTCAGTAACAAAAACAATTGATTTCTGTATGTTACCAGTGAACAACTGGAAATTGAAATTTTAAATGATACCATTTACAATAACATCAAAAAACATGAATTAGATATTTTTTAAAAGATGTTCAAGACCAGAGTTCCCATTGTGGTTTAGCAGTAAGGAACCCAACTAGGATCCAAGAGGACTTGGATTCAAACCTTGGCCCCATTCAATGGGTTAAGGATCCTGCATTGCCATGAGCTGTGGTGTAGGTCACAGACATGGCTCAGATCTGGCGTTGCTGTAGCTGTGGCATAGGCTGGCAGCTGCAGCTCCAATTCAACCCCTAGCCTGGGAACATCCATATGCTGCAGGTGTGGCCCTACAAAGACCAAAAAATATATATATATATATATTCAAGACCTATACACCAATATATGTACAATATACGTATCAGTGTTATTTATAGTCACCAGATCAGCAGTTGCCTGGGTTCAGGTCTGGGGTCATGATAGGGACTGATCAGGAAAGGGCACCAGGGAAACTTTGGGTGGTGATGGAAATATTTTCATATGTTCTATGTGTCAGTTGTAGTGTTGATAAATTGCTATATTCTTTTGTGAAAGTTCACTGAATTGTATACTTTAAATGGATGCTTTATATATAAATATTTCAACAAAGTTTAAAAATAGAAACAAGTGAAATTTTTAAAAAGGAAAATATGGATGTCATTTGGTGAGGGACATACTAGATTGCAAATATGGAGAGTACAGGCCTAAAAAGTCATATTAGTCTAGTTTATCTCTGCTGATCAGTGACTCATGCTTGAAATAGACTTGGACAAGGCAAAAGTTCTTGGGCTCTGACTGAGAATTGATCTGAAACCTAGGTACTGAAAATTTCAATAGTTAACAAAAATATTCTTTTTCTTTTGTTTACTTCTCCCCTGGGTAAGTATGAAAATATTTTTATTGGAGGTCTAGAAAGATCCTAGCTAAGTAAAGAAATAATCTTTAGAAAGTATAAAACAAATACACAAGTAATGGAGAAATGAGTTGAAAACACAATGGTGACATCTTAGAACAGATTTGAATGCAGACATAATAATGTTTCATAATTCTATTTATGTTTTGCCTATAGTTTAGTATCTGTGAGCATTTAAAAGAATATGTTATACTAAATTTGAAATTTCAATTAATCTGTTGAGAAAATTTAATTCATCAAATTTTAAATCAATAATTTTAATACCCATGAAAATTCGATTTCAAACTTTTGATTTTTAGACATATGAATTCATAAATTACTATTAAGTAAATTACAAATGTTAGTGAGTGTTTTTATCCGTGTACAAAAAGTGCCTCAGATATTAGAGCATTTATCAATACAAATAAGGAGAATAAAGCCAGTCAAAATACAAATAAGGAAAATAAAGCCAGTCAAAGTTAAGAAATTTATTCAGGACCACAGGATTCCCTGACTCCTAGAGTCATATCTTTCCTAATATATTACATTATCTCTTAAGACAAAAGGAAAGAGATTATATATAGTCTAAGAAGAGAAAGATAACACAAGAAATGAGCATTGATGGGAAATGAGCAGAAATGACATGAGACAGTACAATACAGTAGAAAAAGCACTGGACCAGAAATCAGAGGAGTCTGGATTCTTTCCACAGGATGACCGCTCACTAGCTCTGTGAACCAGAGCAAGTCACTCCACCTATCCAGACCATCATTTCCTAATAAAGCACCTGGCGATAGGATTCCTGGTACTTTCCACCCAAAAACATAAATGATGAAAATGATGTTGTAACAACGTCACACATAAAGCAATAAGATAGAGAAAAGTAGAAATCAAGGCAACAGAAAAATAAAGGTAGATGAAATTGAATGAAAAAAAATGCAAAGAAATTCAAGTCAAAGTTCAACATAAATACAAAAATCAAAGGAAGTAAGTTCAATGATTAATTTGTTTCAGCTTCCTGGAAGCCAAAGTAAAAAGGGAAACAATCAGCTACAAGAAACAGTATTGCATCATGATTATAAGAGCAGGCTTTGGAGTAAGACAGCTACTTCCTGCCTACAAGACCTCAGATAGGTTTTCTTATCAGGAAAATAGAGTGATAATAGGACATAATGCATAGGATTGTTGCAAGTATTTACACAATTTGATACTTGCTCTGCATAGTTAATTTATGAACAACTTGGTGCCTGTGATCTAGAAGTTGGTCAGTGTCAGATCTTTTAAATTTATTCTTTACATAAAATAAATATTTGTTTGGGGATGATAAGTCCGGCTGATTTCTGTTTTAGACCAAGAAATTTATGACTGTTTCAGACCCTTGTTCATGCTCTTAATGACTCGTACTTGCCTTGAAGCACACAGCAATGAGTGGCAGAGTGTTTTGATAAACTGAAAATCCCAGGAACGCAGTACATTGCCCAGATTATAGCAAATGTTCCATAGATGTTTACTGAATAAAAAGGTATAGCACTAAGTACCAGTAATATTAATAAAATTAATAAAAGCTGACACATCCTTTTAATATCTCCCAAAGGGTTTTCTCAGGATCTCTTAGCATTTTTTTTCCTTCCTTTTAAAATCTTTTGTTAAAAGGAGTATTTTTTGTTTTTCTTTTTAGGGCCACACCCACAGCATATGGAGGTTCCCAGGCTAGAGGTCGAATTGGAGCTACAGCTGCTGGCCTGCACCACAGCCACAGCAATGCAGGATCCAAGCCTCGTCTGTGACCTACACCACAGCTCATGGCAATGCCAGATCCTTAACCCACTGAGCAAAGCCAGGGATCGAACCCGGAATCTCATGGTTCATAGTTGGATTCATTTCCACTGCACCACGACAGGAACTCCCAAAAGGAGTATTTCTGATTGAGAAGAGAGGTGATAAAAGTATGAACTAAGCACCTTTCAGCCCCCACACCTTACTAAGATGGTAGGTCTTTTACATGCATCCAGAGCCAACGGTTTATGGAGCACCTACAATGTCCTGTGTTCTTTGCTAAGTTCTGGGATGCGAGGATGGGTAAGATATAAGGCCCTTGGGGAAAGAACATCCCAAAGCCAGTGTCATGCCCTGTGCACACAGGTGGGAAGAAAGAATTTTCCAGCGTAGCAAGGTGAAAAGAAAGAAAAAATTATTGAGATAAGTGACACTGCTAGCATAGCTGAACGACTTCCTGATAATCAAGGAGGCCTCAAACATGTGGTCCAGTCTGTTTTTATATCCTAGAGACAAAGGAGAGAGGAGAGGTCTTAGGGTACACTTGCTGGTTTGTTGGGGGCATATACTTCCCCTATAGGGGCAGGGTGAGGAGTGGGCCAAATGCCTTTCCTAGTAAGGGGCAGGAAGGGCCTTGAGAACTCTGTAGCAATTGCAGTGGGACAAAGGGACGATAAGGGTCTGATAATTTTTATCTCAGCCAGAGGCATTTTGAGTTTTACCTCCTTGGAGCGACCTTGAAGTCCCAGAGTCAACAACATTGACTACCTTAACTTAAGGGAGAACATGATCCGGTAGAAAAGACAAGTCATACACCAATAAAGATATCACTACAAGGAATATCTAGGTGCCATTAGAACAGTACAGATTGAAAGCACTACAGGAACCCAGAGAAGGAAAAATTTATGTAAGCCAAAATACTTGAAACAAAGTACCAAATGTGAAGCATGCAGATGAAAAACTTGTTCCAACCTGCCATGGCTGTGTTTTGTTGTTTCCCATTTCAAGACTATGTATTAGGTCAGCAAGAACAAATTCTGTAACAGACCCTAATGAAAGTCTCAGACAATTGAAATCCTCCTTTGGTGTTTGACGCTTGTCCCAGGAAAAGTCTCTGATAGAACACAACAGCCGATGTTTAAACATTCCACCTCAAGTTGTCATTCCAGAATGCACCCAATTCATCTTGTGTGAGATGAAAGACATGCAGGCTTCTCAGTGATGAAATCATTCATAAGGAATCCAGCTACCATGTGCAAGATATTGCTATATTAATATTTGATGCAAAGGAATGTGGAACTGGTTATCAATAATTCAGTCATCATTTAATATCTGAGACATGGAGTGTGCCCAACTGTTGTATTAGTTTACACATTCGAGTGACTAAGACGTAGCGTGTTATTGCCACTGTCACATTTCTTATGTTACATGATGACAGCATGGCTTATGAGGATTGAAATGATATACTTATTCTGCCACTCATATCCATAAAACAATTGGGAGCAGCTAGGCCAGCTCTACTGGGAGGAGGTGTAAAGAGAAATGTAGAATAGTATTCTGTTTTTGTCCAGGTTCCTCAAGAAGAGTCAGTCCCTGAAAAAGGGACTCAACTACAAGGAGTTTATTTGGAAGCTGAAGAAAAGACTAGCAGGGGAGTAGATGAGACGCGAGAGAAGGCAGCGAAGTAAGAGCACGTTCTCTAGAGGTCTGGAGTTCAATCCCATGGGGTCACTGACAGTCAATATAAAATACAGCCAAGGGACAAGGCAGCTAGAGTGTTTACACAAGTCATTGGTTGAAAGCTGCCCCTCGTAATTCTCTGGCACCTTCAAACCACCCTTGGGCAGGAAAAACATCCTTCAGAGAGAAAGTTCTCAAGCAAAAGGATGTATGGGTTGGCACTTGGAAAGGAGAGATGTAGCAAGGCACTGGCGCAATCTGTCACCAGGTCACAACTGGCTCCTCAGCTTGTCCCCGCTACGCCAGTAGACAGAGAGGAGGGAACCAATATTAAGAACCTACTACATACTAAATGTATTGCACCTGTCATAACATCTAAGCCTAAAATAAAGCCACAGCCCACTTTTTACAAGTGAATGAACTAGATGTAAGAAGAATAAGTGACTTACCCAGGGTAGCACAGCTCCAGGAGTAAGAGAGAACAGAGAGTCAATTTTCTCCAACCTCAAAGCTGGTACCTTTCCAATGAAGGGCATTAGAATTCGCCTGTGCAGCCACATCAGGCAATGCTAAGTCAGACACAATCTAGAGAACTAAATTTTGACTGGTAGTTTCCAAACATTCCCAGGTTTGGCTTTATTTTCCCCTTGCCTAGAATGCCTTTCTCCTTTTACGTCTGCTTCTCTAAGTTGAGCTACTGGCAGATCGAAAGCCATCCTTTAAAGAAAACAAGGGCTTAGACAAGCAGTGTGAGGCATAAAGAGGCATCCCACACATGAAAGAGCAGAATGAAGGTTGTCCTGGTACTTCTAATGAGCTTCTTATGTAGTTTTCACCCATGCCAGGGTCCGACGACAGCATCCATAAGCGAAAGCCAAGAGATGAGAATGCGCATGAGATGCTCAGGAAAAACAGGGCGATTCCTTTGACTGTGGTTGTGGAGGAGTCTCGCAGGTGGGCAGAAACTGGCACAAGACGGTCTTTGAAAGCCAGGCTATTGACTCTGGTCTCCTTCTGGGAACAATAAGTCACAGTGATGGGTTTCTGATCAGGGAAAGTGTCATACACAAAGTAATCAAGAAGATTAATCTGGCAGCCATGAACCAAATGGATCAGAAAACAAGAACTGGGAATGCAGTCACAAAATATAAGGAGTTTTTAGAAATTTCCCTTGGGTCCCCAGGGTTTAAATTTTACTGATTCTTTTTTTTTTTTTTTTTTTTTTGCTTTTCTATCCTAAATTAAGGACAAGCCAAGTTAGCTTTGCTCAGATCTTGAGCTGGGTTTCCAGGATTTACTACTGGCAAAAGACACTTAGAAAATTCCTCTTTAATTTAATTTCTCAAATTTATGCTTTGTGAAGTATAAAAATCTAGCCAGTCTCATGTCCCTCACTTTTCACTCGTTGCTCTGGTTTATAAGACACTTTCAAAAAGTCTTATCCTTACGGTCAGAAAGTGGCATTTTTTTTAATCTCTATATTGCTAAGTTTTTAAGTCAGAGTTAAAAAGTTCTGGTGTCTGGAGAGCCAAGATGCTATATGTGGAAAGCCATTATCTCATCTTGCCAGATGAGTCTCAAAACTTTCCCAGATACAGTGGTTCCTGAAGAACACTTCAGATGCTAGTATGCACACAGAGCCCTGGCCTCTGCCTCTGTCAATGCCCTGATGACATGTCAGTCCTTACCCTTTAGCCAAATAAAGGGCTTGGTTCTCAGTCCTAAGGACCTTTAGGAAGACATCCTCAACAAATGTAAAAAAAACAGGACTGTGTTGTTAGACTGGGCCTTTCCAGATTTTTAAAGAAACTCTAATTTTGAATCCTGTATCCATTTGGATGCCAATCGATGGGGCAACAGCCAGTGGCCAATATTACCCTTTCACTATTAATGAAAGTCCAACTTTTTGCTAGCTAGTGATTGGAAGAACCATTTATTACATGAAGAAAGTAACTATCAAATAAAGACTAAGAATCATTTTGAGTGGCAATTTTCCAATTTAGCCAAAACTGAAAATGACCTAAGCTGAGACTAGGAAAGTCACTGTTGTCACAGAAATTCGATCAAAATTGTTGGGAATTTTCAGGGCACACCTAACCCTCTCTCTTCCTCAGCAAATTTTGAACAAATTCAAAAAAAAGGATCATGAGTAGGAGGCTGAGGATAAAAATATAACCTTTTCCATCCTATCATGTATTACCTCATCATCCAGATCCTGGCTTCCAAATTCTTTTTCTTGTATAAATAATAGAAATCTGCAACGATCTAAAAACAAGATAGGGGTTTTGAACCCTGATTGTCTGCTAAGCTGGGACCCTAGGTTTGTACATGTGTTTGGCACTCCTTTTGAAGCAAAAAAGAATTTTAATTTAAAAGTAATAAACTCTTTTATTTGAGTGGTGTATGATTGAAACTGTTGGTAAGCGTGAAAGGTGGAAATGCACATCCACATGGTCTGGAGAATGAGAAATATATCAGACCTTACGACAAGACCAAAGCCCTTAATACAAGGCAGAAGATAGGAAGCACAATGGGGTTCTAGTGAAAAGTGGCCCTTCTAGAGGGCATGAGTAGCTGATGCACGCAGGCTTCCGAAGAACACAGAAAAGGCTCAAGCTGAGTGGATAACGGAGGACGCAGATACACTTCAGTCTTGCTTACTCCGGCCATTTTTATTCATTCAGGCTTCAGCAGTAACATTGTCTAAACAAGCAACCCAGAAGATTTAAAAACAGAAGCATTTTGGTGCATTTATTTTAAGGACAGACCCATTTCCAGTCCATTGTAACATCCAAGAGATGTACAGCAAGGGTGGATTTGTTACTAGACTTTTCTTTACAGCCTACAAATGTGTGTGGCTAGTTATATAACCACCTGCGGTTGTACAGATGGAAACATCTCAGCTCCAGCTGGAGCTTGCACCAAGACTAAAAGATGCTTGGCAGGAGCAGTTATAGTTTTTGATGGCCAAGGGCCGGAATGCTTTGGCCTGTTTTTCCTTTTCAGGTTCCAAACTGCGGCTGGGGTAGACAGAGTTTGCCCACACTTTGAAATATTTCTGCAAGGGCGAGGCTGGCTGGCATGAGCACCTTATTTGCGTTTGGAGCCTTGGTTCACATCCTTGTGATTCAATATTTCTTTGGATTTGACCAAAGGAAGTGAATTTATTTGATTTATTTAGTATTGATTTTATTCCATTGTATTGAGCTTTGAAAAATATTAAAAAATAAGTGTCAAAAACAGGAAATCAGATAAAGGCAGTCAAAACATCAATCTTCCAGTTACAAGATAAATACGTTCTAGGTATATAATCTATAATGTGATTAATGTAATTAACACTGCTATGTGCTATATATGAAAGTTATTGAAAGCATGTCTTAAGAGTTCTTGTCACAAAAAATTTTTTTTTAATTTTTTATCTATGTCAGATGATGGATGTTCACTAAACTTATTGTGATGATCATTTCATGATGTATGTAAGTCAGATCATTGTGCTATACACCTTAAACTTATATACTATGCCATATGTCAGATTTCCATAAAATTGGAAGAAAAAAAGAGGGTAAATTTAAAAATATTATTGGAGTTCCCTTGTGGCACAGCAGTTTAAGGATCTGGCATTGTCACTGCAGCAACCGTGGTCGCTGCTGTGGCACGAGTTTGCTCCCTGGCCCGGGGACTTCCACATGCCTCAGGCACAGGCAAAAGAAAATTACTAAAAATTGCTGTGCGTGTATTTAGTTATGTCAGTAATAATGGCTAATAGACTTGTACTCTTGAGAGAGAAGGAAATGAATTCAAAGGCACACTTAACCAGGAAAAACCTAGAATTAAGTCCAGACCCTGAATCTATTCAGAGGTTTTCCACCACCTCTCAGAGCTCTCTGCCCCTCAAAAGCTTGCATTCGACACCTAGGAATTTCATAGTTCATTAATACTGGAGAATGTCTCCTAGATTATTTTATGAAGTGTGACTGCTGGGAGCAAAAATGAATATGGAGACAATGAGTTTCATGTGATTTGAAACTTCTGAAAAATCTGAATGCCATTACAGACCAGATTTTTCGTTTTTCTTAGGAGGGTCTTCCCAGCACTTTACACATCTACGAAGCAAACCAGAATAATAACCTCCTTCAGGTCTGGCTGTGAAAGACAATGCAGGTGTTAATTTTGTGTGAACCTAAGGTCTGCATGCCTCTTTTGAGATATTGAAAACCAGCTTGTGGTCTATTACTTCTCTTTGTAGTGATTATTCCAGCACATCCTGCACCACTTTCTGAAAAACGTTAGGCAGTTTTGAAAACATGTTGAGGTCAGACATCTGCTCATACCATCCCAGTGATGTGAAGTTGGAGAATATTCTGCCCTGAACACCTTGGGAGAAATGTGTGGTTTATCATTCAGGGTGCATTTAAGTCTTGCCAATTACATTCACTTCAGGCTTAGCTATTATTCTGCATCACATTGCTCAGAAAAAAATGAGGCATTTTTCCTGTTAACATTATTGTTCTGGGATTATAATTCCCACTGACAAGGTAAGAAGTGTGAAGTCCCAGAAAGCCACTTAATTTACCTAAGGCTCCAAAGCAAGCGTTTAATTGAACAAAAAGGCCATTAGACTGAGGTGGCTCTATTGCCACAAGGTGACTCTATGTAAGCAAACCGAAACCTAAACCTGTAAATGCCTCAAGCTTGCAAATCAAAATACTAAAGATAACCAGTCACAAACCGTCAACTAAGCTTTAAGCTACAGCCAATCAAATAAATTCCTTTCTTTGCCTCTGTACTTTCACAAATCTTTCCCCTGGCTCGGGTGGTGAAGTGCTCCTAACCACTTCCGGTTTGCCACTGCCATCTTCGAATCACTGTTGCTCAAATAATCTTCTCTCCCCCCACCTCCACTATCCGCCCACCTCCCCATTTTACTGAGATGTAATTGGCATACAACACTGTATGTTAGGTATATAACATAGAGATTTGACTCGCATTTATTGTGACATGGTTACTACCACTGTAAATTTAGTTCAAATCCATCATCTAATATAGGTAAAAAAAAAAAAAAGAAATGTTTTTTCCCTTGTGATGAGAACTCTTAGGGCTACTTTCTTCACAGCTTTCAAAGATACAACAGTTTTAACTCTAGTCATCACGCTGTACGTTACATCCCTACTATTTATTTATCTTATAACTGGAAGTTTGTACTCAAACTCTAAACGTTTTTACTATGCCTCAGCTTATTTTTTAACACAAGTTAGAAGCAAAATCGGAATTTCAAGACCCAGAACTACCATTCTGTTTAAATCAAACTGAAAGAAATATGTTAAACTGCTACCACAGGCCGAGTAGTAGGATAAACATTGAGGAATATATTTTTTAAGATATCAAAATTAGCTTGTATCCTTGGTACGAGTTCTTATCTGGGAGAAGACAAAACTTTAACACAAACAACTAACAGAAGATAAAAGACAGATGATTCTGAGGAACAAAGCTCTTTGAATGTCAGAAAATGGACATTCCTAACGCCTTCGATTCTGCTGCTGATGTGCCTCTTCAGTTCCAGTCCTCCCTCACTTCACTGTGGCATTTCAGGCATCCAGCCCTCTCCAGCCCTTCCTGGATTACCAAAACTTTCCTCCCTATTCCCAGCATCCATCTGTTCTCCAGAGCTAACTCCTTCCCTTTAGCCCTGGTTCTCCTCTAATCTATTGCAGCCAAAATACTATTCCTAAGACACATTCTGACCATGCCACTTCTCTAATTAAAAATTATACTTCCAGGAGTTCCCGTCATGGCTCAGTCGTTAACGAATCCATCTAGGAACCATGAGGTTGTGGGTTCGATCCCTGGCCTCGCTCAGTGGGTTAAGGATCCGGCATTGCCATGAGCTGTGGTGTAGGTTGCAGATGCGACTCGGATCCCGCGTTGCTGTGGCTGTGGCGAAGGCCAGTGGCTACAGCTCCTGTTAGACCCCTACCTGAGAACCTCCACATGCCGTGGGTGCGGCCCTAGATAAGGCAAAAAATAAATAAATAAATAAATAAAAATAAAAATAAAAATTATACTTCCAGTTACAGTATTGTGAAGAGCTCAACAAATCTCTCCCTCCCCACAAAAAAAATCCCCAAAGAACTGAAAACAAATGTAAAGCTGGATAAAATAATCATAAACAGCCCTTGTAAGGTGCCAGACATCAAACAAAGGCAAGCAACAAACTGAAGACTTATAGTCTTGAAAAACTGCCAAAACATTGGGCAAGAACAGCAGAAGTCTATGACCTTACTAACCAGAAAGACTCCCATCCCTTCCTAGCTTGATGGGAATGGTAGTTTTATTGGGACAAGGCAAGCCTTTAAAATCAGTAGATTTTTGCCAGAGATGGTAGAATCGATTTGGGGCTGAAGGCAAAAGTGTAGGCAGGTGTCAATGCTGTTAAAGTTTCAAACTCAGCAGAAATGAATGAGGAAAACCATATAGCCCCAAATCTCTCTTTGCTACATCCTCCTGTGTGTGTGTGTGTGTGTGTGTGTGTGTGTATGTGTGTGTGTGTGTGTGTGTGTGTACTGAGGCAATGACTCTGCCTCCCTTTCTTAAGGATAACTGTGATCACATTTAGGGCCCACCTGGATGATCTAGAATAATCTCCCTATCTCAAGATCCTTGACTTAATCGTGTCTACAAAGACCCTGTTTTCCATATATGAGCACATTCACAGGTTCCAGGGACCAAGACACAAATATCATTTGGAGGACCATTTTTCAGCCTACCATACTATACAATTTCAAAATTTACTGTAAAGCTATGATAATCAAGACAGTGTGACACTGATATAAGGATAGACTTAGAAAATGAGAAACAAAATAGAGTCCAGAAATTAACCCTACATTCAAGGTCAGTTGATTTTAACAACGTTTCCAAGGCAAGTCAATGGTGAAGGATAGTATTTTCAACAAATGGTGTTTGGAATCATTGAATATTCATAGGAAATAAAAGAACAAAAACTTTTAGATCTTTACCTCATACAGAAGCAAAAATTAACTTAAAAATGGATAGTAGACCTAAATGTAAAATTACAAAACTTTCTGGGGCTGAGTGTTCCTGGGAACAGTTTGCCAGGAAGTCGGTGCTTTTTTTTCACCTAAATTAAAGGGGCTTTCCTAAAGGACACAGACAGTACCAAAAAAACAAAACAAAACAAAACAAAAAAAAAACTGGTGAAAAGCAAAACCGTAGAAGGTATGTGTCATGCCTCTGTTGCAGATTCCAGCAGACTTAAAGAGGCAAGCTTCCTGGCAGAGTGGAAAGGAAAGATGCGGTTGTGCATTCAGGGGAAAAGGGGGGAAAAGGGAAAATGTAGGGCGGTTTTGGAGTGCCAAACACCTTCAAAACTTATCCAACAGAGGTCTAAGAGGGAAAAAGAATTCACAGTTATTCTATCTGACCTAAGCTTAACATATGGTAGCTCACTTATCCTCCCAACAACCCTTTGAGGCGGTTAACATAATTGACGTTTTACAGATGAGGACACTGAAGCCTATAAGTGAATTGTGGAAGGTTATGCATCTCATAAATAGAGCCAGAATTCAAATCTGAGTGTGCCTGACTCCACCGCTGCCCACCTTTCATGAAGATGTGTTAATTAAAAGTGCTAATTCCCGTAAAATAGGGAGCAGAGTACTTGGTGTATCATAAGTGCTCACCATAAGTATGTGACACTTATGATACATAGTAACATTTACCCATTTGTTCAAAACTCCAATATATAACATTAAGGAAGCCAGCCCACCCAGCAGCCATGCCTCACTGCTTGCCATGTGCGAATTCAGGCTGCCCCGGGAACACAGGACAGAAGAGCTACCCCGTGAAAGTAATCACACCTGCTTATGAAAATTTCCAGCCAGGACAACAGAGCCCTTCCAGTAGAATACCTGAACCCCAAGGACATTGCAGAGGGGTGCCTCAAGTTTGCTACAAAGAACATAAACAGAGGACAGACATGGAAAGCAAATCAAAACACAGGGGTAGGAAGACAGAAACAAGTCACTGACCAAGAGAACATTTAACAGCCCCTGGCATGATTTAGTTGTAAGAGTCAGCCTAACTCTTTGGCAAATCAGTATGCATTTATCCAGTCGTTCCAAATGGGCACTAATTAAGATAGCAGTAGAAACAAGTACACAACCTGCTGATGGCAAAACAGAGATGACATCCTTTTCCTCTGCCTGGAAAGGATAGGCTGAAGGTTATATAGCTTGTAGCTGAACGATGGTGGTTACTTACCAACTTCCAAAACTAGTACCAAGAACGGTTTATGTGATAATAGTAATAACTAATGTCCACTGAACACTTGCTGTGTGCCTTGTCTGTGTTATTTATTTATTATTCACAATCTTATGAGAGCCCACTTAATAGATGAGGAAATCGAAACCAGGAGTTCCCATTGTGGCTCAGCGAAAACAAACCCAACTAATATCCATAAGGATACAGGTTTGATCCCTGGCCTTGATCAATGGGTTTAGGATCCAGCCTTGCCCTGAGCTGTGATATATGTCACAGACACAGCTCAGATCGCAAGGGGCTGTGGCTGTGGAGCTGCAGCTCCAATTCGACCCAAAGGAAGAAAGGAAGAAAGAGAGAAAGAGAGAAAGGGAGAAAGATAGAAAGGTAGGGAGGAAGGAAGGAAGGAAGGAAGGGAGAAAGGAAGGAAGGAAGAAAGAGAAATGAACTGAAACTAAGAAGGTTAGTAAGTATTGAATTTAAAATTAGAATTTGTTCTATTCAACCTTAAGAATGGACGCATTTATTATAGCTCTATGTACATCCTCTCTCCCCCCAGAGTGGTCTATGGTCTAATAACACATCTTTCCACTTCTCTCCTCCCCAAAAAACCTTGCAGTAATCGTGGTTTATAAATATTCGAAATGTCTTTCTTACTTTTCTGGCTTTTCCTTAGGGGATCTGCTTTTAAAATATTTCAAATTCACTCTTGCAAAATGCATTAGTCACTATGGAAACAGTTAATTCATTGATAAGAGTGGAGATCTTTTATTAATAAGGATACAACAGCATATGTGACCCATAATTAGCAGCTCTGCATAAAAAAGGCATTCCCAGAAAAAAAAAATGTATAGTATGATGGGATTGTAGCCTTAGTACAATCGGTTACAGATTGTAAATACAGAACAACCACTCATGGCGTGTCCATTTGGTAACTCTTCTGAGGGTTGTTAAGTACTGGTCTCCCCAGACCTCATTTCCCAAACTCGCCCCTCCCACCTCAACAGCAGTGAGCCGCCTGCTGAGCACAAAGTGGTCTCTGTTCTCCCAACCCCATCATCTCAGAGGGCTTTCAGGCAACTTGTGAGGTGGCCAAACAGTTACTGGGCCTAATTAGCTCCCCCACCAACCAGAGCACTCCCTCCCCAACCCCATGGCCTTCCAAACAAAAGCTGCAAATTGCTTTCCGACCTTTGAAGCCCTCCCAGGAAGTCGCCAGCAGCCCTAAGGAGGAGCTTCCTAGCTGCACCTTTAGTGCTCAGCACCCTCTGATCAAAAGCCTGGGTAAAGGGCAAGAGAGCCAGCCCCTGATGAGCAGCAGCTTTGGAGAGGCACTGGTGCCCGCAGCTAATCAGGGCCGGCAGGGGGCGGACCAGGGCCCGTGTATAAAAGCCCAGCCTCGCCTCTGATGCCCGCTGTGTGGATTTGGCCGTTCAGACAGAAGTCGAAGCACAGACTCTGGATCCTCCCTCTCCTCCTTCCCCTCCTCCTCCTCACTCTCTTGCTCCTTTCCTGGGCAGCTTTGGCTCAGCTTTCAAGCTCAGAGGGCAGCAAAATCAGGACAAAAAAGATTTCTGCACCTGAATCACGCCTCTGTTTCCAGTCTGCAGCTAAATTCTGGCTCCAACGCCTATTAGCAGTGCTACATTGAACTTGCTTGTTCCTTGACTTTCCAAGCCTCAGTTCCCTTGTCAGACTGCCTGGTTTACATTTCAGCACCACCATTTAATAGCGATGATCTTGGGGTGATCCTGGGGAAGTGACTTCTCTCTGCTCCCTGGTTCTCACACATCAAACAAGGAATAATAATAGCACCTGTCTCCGGGGCAGAAGCTGGAGCCACAGGGACCTACCTGTGAGTCTGGAACCGCAGTGAGAGGGGCTGGATGGTGGGGGCTGGAGCCATGAAGGAGACGCAGCCACTGCTGCTGGTACCCTTCTCTGACCTAACCAGCAGCCGGTAAGCCAAAGGGCCTAGGAAGTGCAGTTTGCAAGGGTCCATCCTCTGCAGCACAGAGCAGCACAGCGAAGGATGAGAATGAATCTGAGCACAAACAGCCGCAGAACTGCATGCTGCACAGGACTCAGACTTGTCTGTAAATAAAATAAGCCATGCAAATCTCGTCACACAGGGATTGGCACCTTACAGGTGACCAGTAAGTGTCACGTGGCAGTGAGTAGTTGTGATGGTTAATTTCGTGTGTCTACTTGGCTAGCCACGGAGTGCCCAGATTAAACATTATTTCTGGCATTATTATGTCTGTGAGGACATTTCCAGATGAGATTAGCACTTGAATCAGTGCTCTCAGCAAAGCAGACTTCCTTTCCCAGTGGGGTGGGCGTCATCCAGTCTTTTGAGGGCCTGAATAGAACGAAAGAGTGTTAACTGGAAAAAAGAGAGAAAAAAAAAGAGAGTTGTGAGTTAGGTTTTATTTGGGGTGAAATGAGGACCATAGCCCAGGAACCAGTATCTCCGACGGCTCTGCAGAGGTAAGGGAGGGCTCAGCATGTATGTCATGTAGTGAAGGGGGCTCGTGCAGTCACGCACACATTTTGGCAGAAGGTTGCTGCTAGTCAGATGAGCAGATGTCTCCACCAGTGCTTTCAAGTGCTTCCCCAGATCGGAGAAGATGCAAGAAATCAGGCTTATAAAATCTTCTGAATGTATCTATCTGAATGCCTGTCCTGCCAGTTTGCCCCAGAACACAAAGTGCCTCGCTCCTGACCTGTGCCCTGAATCCTGTTCAGGGCGTGTGGAAGGTCAGTGACTGCACTGGCCAGTGACCTAATCCCTGTAGAGGCAGATGGCGAATAACAGTTTTTAGTTGGTAAGGGGGAAGAAGGAGCTTTCGCCCCTTTCTTCCTGCCTCGCTGCTTGAGCTGGTTCGTCTCTTCTCATCTTGTTCTGCCCTTGGCCTGGGATTTACGCATCAGCTCCCCGGTTCTCAGACCTTCGGACTTAAGCCAAGTCGCGCCACCGATTCCCTGCATCTCCCGCTCGTGGGCTGAGGGCCTCCTCAGCGTCCGTTAATGCAGGAGCCAGCTCCTCCTGTGGGCCCCTTGCATAGACACCCTGCCGGTTCCGTTCCTCTGCGGAGCCCTGACTGACACAGCGGCTGCAGCACCACCAGTTGGCACAGCTGTGCAGACACTAGTCTCCGAGGCCGCGGCTGGGTTCCTGTCCAGCCCGAACAATTTTGGCGCCCCCTGTGACGCCGCCCTCCTGCTTCCCTCGTTCCAGCTGCAACCCAACAACCACAGAAACCCAAAACATCCCTTTCTTTCCCTTTCTTTCCTCTCTCGTTCCCAAAGCCCAGCCCATTGATGAAAAGTGTCACAGAAATATGCCAGCCAGGTTGATACCAACTTCCATTCTGCACACTTCCCACACCCAAGGTATAGTCTCCTTATTTGAAGTCACTAGTTTGAGAGGTGTAACTATATTGTCTCTGGATTTCTTACAATATCCCATCTTTGTGATAAAAAGGCACTTTAAAAAATCAAATCGGAGTTCCCGTCGTGGCTCAGTGGTTAACGAATCCGACTGGGAACCAGGAGGTTGCGGGTTCGATCCCTGGCCTTGCTCAGTGGGTTAAGGATCCGGCATTGCCCTGAGCTGCAGTGTAGGTTGCAGACGCGGCTTGGATCCCACGTTGCTGTGGCTGTGGTGTAGGCCGGCGGCTACAGCTCCTGTTAGACCCCTAGCCTGGGAACCTCCATATGCCGCGGGTGCGGCCCTAGATAAGGCAAAACGAAAAAAAGAAAAAAAGAAATCAAATCACCATATCCATTCATTTCTTCCAAGAACATGGAAATGTCAGACACAGGGCTGCCTCCTATGATTAGAGAGGTCGCCACAGGAAAAGGAAGAGGTATCCAGAGATGGCTCCTGAGAGCCTTAAGAGTCTGGCCAGAGAGGCATACGTGGATCAAATTAAATAGGGTTCGATATGTTAACTGCTGAAGGTGATCCTGCCCTGGTGTGGTAGCCAGTAGCCTTGAGAAAAAAGGAACTAACTTCGGGGAGTAACTGTAAAAAGCAAGAGTGTCTTATACTAGTTTTAAAATATACATCTCCTCCACTAGAGTCACAAGATCATAGAATCACTAATCGTGGAAATAGAAGTGACCTGAAAGATTATTTGGTATGAACATCTACCCAGAGTCCAAATTTCTCCTGCCAGTCTGTCTCTACCTGGAGGCGTTACAGGAGAATAAGTTGATATGACAGAATCAAAGGGATTTCAGAGAAATCATCAGATAGACCCCGGTTCAAAATACAGCACTTACTAGCAGTGTGACTACAGACTGGCCACATAGCCTCTCTGAGCACAGATTTCTTGCCAGTTAAATGTCATCGTATTACCTACCATATGGGGTTGTTGGAGGTGGTGGCTTTAACTACTTGCCTTCTCGAGGCAGCACATTCTATCCTGGGACAATGAATCAACAAGAAGCTCATTGCTGGATCAAGATGAAATCTGCTTCCTATGTACTTTGTATGCATTAATCCTGTGTGCTTTGCACAGGGGAAAGAGGAAAAAAGAGAAAAGCCCTTTCATTCCCCTGAGAGTATCCCAGACTGGACTACGGTAATATACCAAGGCCCTTTTTCCATAGCTGTCCTCTCCCCTCTGCAGTGAATTCTCCTGGCTTATTGCATTCCTGCTAAATCTTTGTATTTTACAGAATTCAACCATCTCAGCCCTCAGAGATTTAGACTCATGGCCCTCACATGTCTGCTTATTATAATAAATAGGCTTTAAATTAATTCTCAGGCCCCACAATTCCCTTTCAATAGAATCACATAAAATGGAAATGTCAAAAGCTGAAGAAAGCATAACTGTTTGACAATTGAAGATAGAACCATGAGCTAGAGGAATTCAAACCTGCTGACTGGGTCACACAATAGATGTTTCTGTTATAAGAAAAATAGTGTATAGGATCTCTCGCCTCTCCAAAATCAAATCCATTGTGTGCTTATAAGATGCCAAAAAGAATCCCATTGACAGATGTAAAATATTCAAACCTCAGGCTCTGTGGCTGAATGCCAAGCTTTCAGTTCTCACACACACCCATCCTTAGCAATACAAAGCAAATAAGATGAGGTCTCTTTCATAAGAGAATGACAATTTTCTTACTGATCGATATATAATGCAAACTCTTCTGACCATTGGCGGACTAATAGTCCAACTATTTTAATGCATTTGCAGGTTTCACTACAACAATATATATTGTTTCACACTGTCTGTAGTTCCCAAATATGTTTTGTGGGAGTGTGAAAAAGGGGAATCGGGTAGCACAACTTAACATCATGTTTTAAATTTAAGAAGAAAAAGTAGCAATTTAGAAATAACTGCAGACTTAAGATTTTTTTCCATTTTGCTATAAAATAGGGATTTACTTGCCTTTGTTGTGTATCCCAGCAGGTGAAAGAGTGAATGAATATAGTGTAAGACTGGGAGTCATAGAAGAGACTCACAATTGCCAATTACATTATATCTTAATTTCAAGATGCTTCTTTCAAAATTATGTGCTCATTTGACATTTCTCCTGGAAAATAATAGAAGGAGAAAATATGTTTCAAAGCTCTTTAGGCAGCTATTCAGAAACCAAAGTGCTAAGCACTCAGGCCTGCAAATTTGGAGAGAGGTCCTTTGTAACTGAGTGAGACCCTACTGTTCTCTGAGTCAGCCCACTTCAAGGAAACATATTCTACCACTGTAGTTAAATGTTGTTTAAAATAATCTTTTTTAATCTTTTCAAGACATTTGTAATATGAAACACCATCCAAGAAAGGGGCTGGCATGGAGTCATTAATGCATTAGGTAGTGTTGGATATGGACTCAAACCAGACACCTAAAGGGAAAACAACAGATGTGAAGACCCTTGGAAGTAAAAGAAATTTGAAAGACAAATGGATAGAGGACAGAGATAAACAGCTTAGAGGAGCCCTTACTCTGGAGCTAAGGCCCTGTGCAGAGCTGGCTAGAGCACAAGTTTTACATCAGGCTGCCTGAGCAAGTCAGTCTGCCAGCATCTAAGCACTACTTCTGCATCTGTAAAATGGGATAATAGCAACACCTAGCTCAGTGTAAAACCTTTGCGTAGGACCTGGTATATGAGAAACGAAAACTGTTATTAGCTGTTAGTGTAATGATAATAATGAACGCTCCTTTAGACTTGCAAGGGAGCCCATGCGAGTTAAAGTTCTTGCCTTCTGATTTTCTAAAGACACTTCTGATACCTAAAACAGGTCTTGGGTGAGCAGTGCCATCAGGGAGGGTGCACCAAGCCAGGACCAGGAATAGACCCTGGGCTCTTTTTTTAAAAAACTCTTTTGGGAAGCTCTTCAACCCCCTATTCCCACTCCTGCTATGTGTGGGGTTGACCAGATGCCCCATGGAGCCCCAACTTATGCTTATTAAATTGTTCAGGAACCTAATGACTGGGCTCTGGTTATAGAAGGGAGGCTAACAAGGGTATTGCTCCCACTGGCAAGTTTGGTATTTCAGATTTGGCCATCAAATGGTGTTGACAGGTTGATTTGGGGTGACTCAAGTTGTTTAGGTAGACAGCGGACTTGTAAGTTCATCTTCTGGGGCTCCTACACACATTAGGGATATAAGATGCTTGGTAGTAAGATGCTATTCATAGTGATGGCTACCCTTTCTCTATTCCCATTCAGGAAGAGGGCTCAAAAAGTTCAAATGAAACATAGTCATGAAAATCTAGATAGTGTAGGATACTACAAAGTCAAATTATTTCAAGCTGTTTAATTACCTCAGACCAGAAAACCACTGTCAAATTACTGGGGAAATAAGGAAATTGCACTTCCCTGGCTCCCTCAGCCCCTACTGATGAGCGGTCCTGAGCCCCACCAGCCCCAGAAGAGTGTCGATGCTTAGATAAGAACTTTAAAAGTTACTACTAGTCAAAGAAATGAAATTAAAATGATGACTCCACATTTTACCTTCCAGACAAATCACTTTAAATAATCATTCCAAATACTGACCAAGATGAGGTAAAAGAAGCATTTCCTGATATCGCTGGTTGTTGTTTAAAATGGTTCAACTTTTGGGACAGCAGTTTAATAATAGGTGTGAAGAGAATTTAAAATGCTTGTGCCCAGTTATATCACTTCTGGGAATCTAGCCTCAGGAAATTATCTTAAATATAGAAAAAGCTGTCAACTTTTCTCTACATAGCAGCTGGCCTCCATCTCCTTTATTTTTCTGTCTTGTAAGAACTTCTGGAGAATGAAGGAAAACATGAATCACACCTTAGGCTATTCCTGTTGACAGATATAATGGATTTAGCCATATTTTTTATTAGAACTAGCATTCTTTACTAAATGCCAAACAGTGTGTGAAATGTTTTGTATAGGCTAATTCACTTAATATTCACCACAACACAAACAATGAGTATATATTAGAATTCCTTCAACTCCAAGGAACAGAAATCCCGGCTTCACTGACGTAAACCATAAGGAAAACTGTAATAATGACGGAAAATCCAGAGGTGGAGGACCCTGTGACCAATAAATGCAGTGGTACCATTTAGAAAGTACCCGAAAGCTCCCATGATCCTCTCTCCTCAGAGATCCTTTGTGGTCACAGATGGTCACCGTAGCTCCGAGCCTCACATCCACACATAAGCATCTAACAGAAATAGCTCTACGTATCCTTGACCAGAGATGCAGCTCATTTCTAAACCAATTCCTAGCAATTGGCATAGAGAAGAAACACATGGCCACGCAGAGGATGAATCACATAAACAAATTTGGATTTGGGTTAGGAGGCATCAAAAGACAGATGGACATCAGGGAGCAATCAATGATCTCAGCTTGGAGTGAGATATTTATTATGTCCATTTGGCAGAAAAGGGAGTTGATGACTGGGGAAGCTAAGTAACTTGCCTGAGGTTGCATAGCTAGCAAATGGCAAGGCTAGGGTTTGAATCCATTTCTGCCTCTATCTAGAGTCCATACATTAGCATCATGATGCAGTAGTGATCCACACATGTGTATTCGAACATACAGAAAGGTTCTCCATTAGTCAGGATTCTCCAAAGAACAAAACTAATGTATGTGATTTATTATAAACAATTGGCCCCTATGACGACGGAGGCTGAGAAGTCCCACAGTGCTGTTGGTAAACTTAGATTCGGCAGAACCAATGGCATAGTTCTCATCTAAATCTAGAGACCTGAGAACCAGTAGAGCTGATGGTGTAAGTTCTAGTCCTAGCGCAGGAAAAGAACGATGTCTCAGTTCATAAACAGGCAGAGATAATTCTCTGTTATAGACTTTTGTTCTCTTCAGGCCCACATTGGGTGGGCGCATTCAACACACACTGGGAGGGCAGTCTGCTTTACTCGGTCTACCAATTCAAACAGCAACCTCATCCAGAAACACCTTCACAGATATACCCAGAATAATCTTTAACCAAATGTCTGGGCATCCCACGGCTCAGTCGAGTTTACATATGAAATTCACCACCACAGTTTCTCCGTAGAAATCATTTGCTTTCTTACTGTGTTTGTTGATATGAACTTATTTTGTGCCAGCAAACAATAAAAACATGTCAGTCATAGTACTGAAAATATAGGAAGAGGAAAATTGGGTTATTTCCCTTTTGCTTTTGATTAGGCAGTGCTAGATAAACTGGGAAAGGATACCATTTCAATCATTTTCTCACTCACTCAGTCAACCAGTATATAAAATTTTAAATGTAGATTTGGCCTTTATAAGATGTGAGTTCCAATTCCCATTAAATCTTTTTTTTTTTTTTTGTCTTTTTAGGGCTGTACCCACAGCATATAGAAGTTCCCAGGCTAGGGCTTGAATCGGAGCTGTAGCCTATGACCTACACGACAGCTCACAGCAACGCCAGATCCTTAACCCACTGATCGAGGTCAGGGATCAAACCCGCATCCTCGTGGATACTAGTCAGATTCGCTTCTGCTGAGCCATGACAGGAACTCCTCTGAATTCCCGTTTAATCTAAAAGTTCTTTGTAAAATAGGAAGTGCAATACAAGTGGCAGTGATTGTCAGTGGTACCAGTAGAAACAGAAATAATAGCAGTTTGAAAAGGACCAATGTTAAGAACAAAGTAAGGTTCCCAGCCCTTTCTTTTTCTCCTCAACTTTTCTGTTGCCCATTTTTTGTTCCCATCCCCTCCCTGTTCTGTCTTTTCTGCCTCCTTCTGGAACTGTTTTTTTAATGAAGAATAAGAAGGTTGGGGAAAGAGGAGCCAAAGAAGCCAAAAGAAGAAGAGAGAAAAAAAAAAAAAAAGCCAAAGCCACCTGATGAGGAGATAGAAATGGTTTGAGGAGAAGGATGCTATGGGTCAGCCGTTGGAAAGGAGAGGAGAGACTTGGAAAGGAAAGGAGGATGGAGCTCCCTGGTTTGAAACAGATTCTCATTTATGCTCTTCAAGGGACATTGGTAGAATCCGTAAATGCTTTGTAAATACTTGTCCCTGTTAAAATGTGTCTACTTGAATGTAACAATGTACCAGCAAGGAATGATACAGAGTTTTGGGATACAGGTAATCTTAATAAGAGTCGTCAGAGGAGGAGAGTAACAGTGTCCCTAGGAGCAAAAATAGTAAATTACCCACAATTCAGAACGTCACTTTGACTCTTAGGACCTCAGGCTCCTCGTTTGCAAAATGAGAACATTGGAAGTTACTTCTAAACTCTAATATTTTGTGGTTCTGTTTGTGTCTACTAAGTGCCCAGTCCTGAGTTAAGTGGTAGAAAGAGGAACACAGGAAATATAACACATGATTTTAGCACTGTAAGATCTTACAGGCAGTATGGGCTTTTTTTGCCCAGTCATCATCAAGCTCTGCCTCAGGGCCTTTGCATTTGCTCTTTCTTCTGCTCGAAAACTCTAGGCCCAGATATTCACATGAGTCTTTCCCTCACCTCCATCAGGTTTTTGCTTTAATGTCACCTTCTCAGTAAGTTCTTCCTTTACATCTTACTTAAAATTGCAACTCCCTATGGATTGGACAGGGGAGGGGGGTGGGGGGTGGATACAAACATTCAGCCCATAGCAGTGTTTAAGTTTTCAAAAAAGGGGGAAAAAGAGACTATTTATATCCTACTGTGTGACATGAGAATCTCAGGTAATATACGGTGATTAGTTTCAAGTCTGGTTTGTGAGGCTTTTTTTGGTAAAACTCAGCTTAATGGCTTATAATTAACAGTTAATGAAATTAACAACACCTACCCTCCAAAGTCACAACCCCATTCTACTATATGCTTTCTTTGCTTAATTTTCCGCTACACTTGTCATCACCTAATGTATTATATAACATTTATTTGTTTAACATCTGTTATTCTACATAAGAATTTATACTTCGTTAAGACATTTTTTTTCTGTTTTATTGACTGCTGTATCCCCAGCAATTAGAACAGTGCCTGGCATGTGATTGGGCTTAATACATATGTATTAAGTGAAAGAAAAGGAGACATGGTGTGACTTGGTGTAACAACAGCATGGGAAGAGAGGCAGGCACACGAGCTCAAGCACTTAGGAGAAGACTCAAAGGAATGGGCAACAGGCAGGCATGGGGAGGCGATGAGGCATTAGGTAGAATGGGGGAGGGCTTTCTAAGTTTGACAGAGAAGGCTGGATGGAAAGAAGGAATATGGAAAGAGGACAGAAAAAGCCTATGGGCATCCACATGTTAAGCTCTGAGCTACCCCAGGATGAAGGTCTACCTACAGCGGAGAAAAGAACCACATTAGAAAGCACTGGGAGGTCAGGACAGGAAAGCGGTTGAGAACAACGAAGGAAGGCCCAAGACCCACAGATACACCATGTGCTATGCCCAAAGTTTGTCTCTATCTATTCTAGAGTCTATGTTGATAATACAGCCCATTATGCTTGTACTGAACACCTGCGGCATGGAAGCTGACACTAGGAAACAAGAAATGGATCAAACAAAGCATCTGCACCCACATTAGCCTGTATCTCCTCCAGAAGAAACTGTGATGCTAATGTCAGTAATAACTGCCATTTCTAACCTTATTTCAAGAAGGCATTTGACATGTAATATACTATCCCCGATTTTTCTGGTTATCCAATGCTGCATAATAAACTTCCATAAAACATAATGGCTTAAAATAACCATTTTATGTTTGACATTCCATTTCAGGAATGTCAAAAAATCTGTGTCGCTCTTTAATTGACCACAGGAATCTTTACAACACACCTAAAATAATATAATCTCTGTTTTTCAAAAAAGAAAACTGAGGCTAAGAAAGATGAGACTAACAACTTACTGAAAGAGGAAGGCCACATACTAAGATGATAGTAATGAGAGACTTGACAAAGCCATTCTTAAACTTACTATAAAGTTATTATAGTCTGACTGTGGAAGAAATCTGCCCACCTGCAAACCAGAAATGCTCCCAGTGAATTGCTAGAGATAATTTTCTATTATTCTTAAGCCCACTGGTATTTGGAGGTTTTTTATAGAAGCTACTATTGTCTATTATCCTAACTAATTCAACAAATTTAATAAGCAAAGGATTAATCCCCCTAGTACATAAAGAACATCTACAGTTGACTAATAAAAAAGAAAAAATCATAGAAAATAAGCAAATTAAAAATTTTGAAAATGGCCAAATCATTAGTGAGAAAATCCAAGTGGATGATAAGTATAAAAATATCCTGAGAATATCTTGACTAGTATCCAAGGAAATGCAAATGAAAGCAACTGATCAGATTAGCAGCAATTAAAATGGGAATAACATCAGAGCTGATGAAATTCAGGGAAGCAAGCACATTAGGAAGTTGATTACATGAATTACTCCAATTGGGAGGGGAAGTAATATGGCAATATATATTTAAAAATTTAAATAGGCAAGTTCTATCAATATAAACATATGAAAAAAATGTGCACATCATAGATACCTAATATTTGTTCAATAAACAAATTCATAAATGAAGAAATTATAGGATTGAAAGTATCACATGTTTTACCTCACCCTTATCCCACAAAGAAAAATTCTATATTTGTCCATTTTGTTTTCCCAGTCCTCTTTCTCATCTTCTCTAGAAAGGCAAGTTTTCTGCCTGAAGAAAGACAGGCCAACAAGCTTTACGTTTAAAAAAAGGAAAACTGGGGATGTGGGGAGAAATATAAAACTGCTTAAGAATTAGAAGAAAGTAATTCTTAGGGGTACACGTGGAGAGATACTCCAGAGCAGCCACAGGGTATGAGAGAGTTAGAAAACAAAAAGTTGTTGATTTGATAAGACAAGACACCATTAAACTCCTGGAAGAAAACACTGGCAAGACATTCTCTGACATCAGCCTTAGAAATGTTTTCTCAGGTCAGTCTCCCAAAGCAACAGAAATAAAAGCAAAGATAAACCAGTGGGACCTAATCAAGCTGACAAGCTTTTGTACAGTAAAGGAATCCAAAAAGAAAACTGAAAGACAACTTACAGAATGGGAGAAAATTGTTTCAAATGATGCAACTGACAAGGGTTTAATCTCTGAAATATACAAACAACTTATGCAGCTCAACAGCAAAAAAGCCAACAACCGCATTGAAAAATGGGCAAAGGGCCTGAATAGACATTTCTCCAAAGAAGATATGCAGAAGGTCAACAAACACATGAAAAAATATTCAACGTCACTGATGATTAGAGAAATGCAAATCAAAACTACCGTGAGATACCACCTCACACCAGTCAGAATGGCCATCATTAACAAGTCCACAAATGACAGATGCTGGAGGGGGTGTGGCGAAAAGGGAATCCTCTTGCACTGTTTGTGGGAATGTAAGCTGGTAGAACCACTATGGAAAACAGTATGGAGGTACCTTAGAAAGATATACATAGAATTACCAAATGACCCAGCAATCCCACTCTTGGGCATATATCCGGACAAAAATTTCCTTGAAAAAGACTTGCACATGCATGTTCACTGCAGCACTATTCACAATAGCCAAGTCATGGAAACAACCCAAATGTCCATCAACAGATGATTGGATTAGGAAGATGTGGTATATATACACAATGGAATACTATTCAGCCATAAAAAAAGAATAAAATAATGTCATTTGCAGCAACATGGATGGAATTAGAGACCCTCACACTGAGTGAAGCAAGTCAGAAGGAGAAAGACAGATACCGTATGATATCACTTATATCTAGACTCTAATATACTGCACAAATGAACCTGTCTATAGAAAAGAAAATCACGAACTTGGAGAACAGACTTGTGGTTGCCAAGGGGGTGAGGGAGAGAGTGGGAGGGTATGGGAGTCTGGGGTTAACTATTGCCTCGGGGATGGAAAAGCAAGGAGATCCAGCTCTATAGCACTGGGAACTATGTCTAATCACATGTGACAAATCCATATATGTACATGTGACCGGGTCATCACACAGTGCATTTGGAAAATTTGACAGAAATCTATAAAAAAAATTTAAAAAAAGAAAGAAAAGCAAAAGGGATTTACACAGTGTTTCAGTGGATAAAATGCATCCTCCCCCTGTGATGTTCTCTGAGGAAGTCAAATAAAGAATGATTTTGCTTTTCCATAATTTTTGCTTTGGGGACGGTATGTCCATACACGTGAACTGCTCTCAGACTGGACCATATGACTCCCAGAAATAATGAGGGTTACAACTGATAACTATATTCTCCGCTGCCAACACCTGTAATGTGCAGTGTCAGCTCTTAGAACAAATCATAGCTCTTTCATTCACTTAGTCAACCTTTCTTGAACACGTATAGGGTATCAGAGATCTGTTGAATTCAGAATTCTGTGTTCTCACAGAAGCATCCAAAATTCCGTTCCAGTCATCCACAAATTGATAAATAAAGACTTAAAGGCCTTGGGGATCAGGAGAAAGTGTTAAGTATTATCTAGTAGTTGGCAAAATATCATCTTTATGACTCAAACTCCTTCACCTGGACCCCTCCCTTTCCCTTGCAAAAATATTCTGAGCTGAACCTATATCATGTAGTGACAGCCTATCATGACGTCTATACTTAAGCCTTGTCAGATGTCAGAAATATTTACCACCCGTCACTCAATAGCTCAGGGACTCACATCCTGAACATCAGCAGAACCCTCACACACAGCTCTTGTCCATTTGCAACCCGTGGAGATCAGTACCAAGGAGCAAGAACTGTATAAGGCAGGACCAGGAAAATATTGTATCAGGCTCCCTTGGGTGGCCAGCCTGCGTCATTCTCTGCACAGAGACCCATTGTGACTGCCTAGGAACTCTGATGGGCATGTAAATATCAGAGAAAGTCTTTCCCAAGCTCCCAAATGTTATTAGGTATTATAGAGAGAGAAGCTAAAGTGGTACACAGGCATGGCTTTCAAAGGAGCAGAATAAAATAAATATCAGGGCATAAGTAGGAAGGGATAGAACAGCTCTAGACTTAGTTCTTGCTTAAACCCCATAGTTTTCACGATGCTGACAAGTTTCGAACCCCAGTCCCTCCAAGACCTTTGCTGCCTTGTCCAAGGATGAGTAAGTCATTTGACCAGTGTGAGTCTTGGTGTTGTTAACTACAAAATAAGAATATTAGGAGTTCCTGTCCTGGCTCAGTGGTTAATGAACCTAACTAGTGTCCCTGAGGACTAGGGTTCGATCCCTGGCCTCGCTCAGTGGATTAAGGATCCGGCATTGCTGTGAGCTGTGGTGTAGGTCATAGACATGGCTCAGATCTGGCATTGCTGGGGCTGTGACGTAGGCCAGCGGCTACAGCTCTGATTCGACCCTTAGCCTGGGAACCTCCATATGCCGAGTGTTCGGCCCTAAAAAAAAAAAGAAAATATTAGCACCGTCACAAAACTCTTTAGAAAAATTTAATTATGTATTCATTTTGCCCAAAATAGTGTGTGGTACTAGGATCAAGTAATTAGGGGTTCTTTCCATCGTCCTCTAAGCGTTGCTGAATGTTACCACATCTGCCATGGTGGGCATTTACTTCTCTAAAGGAGGCCTGGAGGGAAGTACAGGACTGCGTGGCCTTTGGGACCAAGACTTTGTTTCCAAAAAGTCATTCAAATTCAAGTGTAGCTTCGTGAACTGAAGGCTAGGAGAGCTGACTCTGGTTCTCACTTAACCACTAACTCATTGTTTTTACCCTGACATGTCCTTATAATCTCTGTGTGACTTAGTTTCTTTATCTTCAAGCCAGAGATCTCGTAGACCATTCTAACAGATGGTGCTACTTGTTAGGATCAAAATCAAAGAGCCTAGTAGGTGTGAAAGCACCTAGAAAATTCTAATTTATTGAATGTAAGGTAATCATTATTTTTGTCGATAAAATGAGTCATTAGGCCTAGATAACCTACAAGGTCATTTCAAGCTCTGACATTTTATGTCAGTGCCTTTAGCTAACTCTGGGATCTTGAGCCGGTCACTTTGCCCTTTTTCTTCCTGTCTCCCTACATCCCACCTTTACCTGGTGCATAAAACAATAACGAGGGTATTTTGAGTGCGCGTGAGCACACTACAGGAGGAAAGATGAACCTTTTCTCCTTCTCAGTAATAATGCATTCGCTGCATCAGGACACGTTCAGAAAGTCGAAGAGGAAAATCCTGCGACTTCTTCTGAGGTCAGGACACAGGGATTCCTATGGTGTGTAAGCACCCAGAAAGGTCTGTCCCAGATGGAGCAGGCTGGTACTTCTCTCTGCATCACCCTCATCTGCTCTTTCATTTTTTGGCTTCACCATCCAAGTGGCTGGGCCAACACAAAAGACTGTTCTGCAAGATATAAAGGAGTACCAATTTGAGGGAGTTCCCATGGTGGCTCAGCAGGTTAAACACCTAACTAGTATCCATAAGGATACAGGTTCGATCCCTGACCTCGCTCAGTGGGTTAAGGATCTGGTGTTCCCGCAAGCTGCGGCACAGGTCACAGACACAGCTCAGATCCCATGTTGCTGTGGCTGTGGTGTGGGCTGACAGCTGCAACTCCAATTCCACCCCTAGCCTAGGAACTTCCATATGCCTCAGCTACAGCCATTTAAAAAAAAAAAAAAAAGAGTACCAATTTCAGTCCAGTTTGTTTCCAGGCTGGAGTAAAAGCACAGCAAAGGAGCTATTACAATACCTGTCAGCGAGAGATTAGGCTGGCCATTGAGATGCAAGCCCTGTTCTCTATCTCCTGGCCTGTAGAATTCATACAACCCATGGCCAGGCCCTTCTGTCCCAAGGACTGATCGGATCTTCCTGGGGCACTCAGTTCTGTGGAACCTGGAAAAGCAGCTACACCACCCTAGGCAAATTGTCCAGATGAACGCCCCTAATAGTGGCATTCTCCAACTGAAGAGGCCTACTTGGTGCCCAGGAAAGTAAACAAGGAGAACATACAAGCCACTAGGATTGGACTCCTTTGAGAACCGTGAAATGAAGAGGAAAATTCTAAGAGCTTTCATTTGGACACTGGAGTTTCCTGTGAAATACTGTCTACAGTTTACAATGAGCCTGGGAATCTGCTCTAAGGAAGACTGCTGGGTGCAAAGATTATGTTTTAAATTCAGAGATACACCCAGCCCCTCCCCCATACACACACACACACATTAGCTACCATTTAAAACATTTTGCTTTTCTTCCCACATATGACTTCTACTGAGAGCCCTGTTAATGATCTATTCTAGTTTGACACAATCTCTAGGATTCTCAAAAAGACAGTGCTATGAATGAGACAAACAAAATACTTCCCAATATTTGGCCACCAAAGTATTTTCATATATGTGATGAGTCGTGTCCTATAGACATTGTGGCTTAAATTGCAAACCACCCCCATTCCAATACTCCTGCCCCTCTTCTTGGTGTATTTTCCAGAGAGTACTTACTGCCACCCTCTGACATGCCGTATTTTCTGTATATATGTGTTTAGGTTTTTCTTTGTTTCGCCTGAACAGAATATAAGCTCCAGAAGGGGTGGGGTGGGGTATTTTCCCTATTTCATTTACTGCTCTCTCCATAGAGTAGTTCCTGGTCCCTGCTTGGCACTTACATAGATCAGGGTCCAATCAGGAGACAGAAACCATGCCAGCTGTTGAAATACAGAGAAGTAAATTTTTTTTTTTTTTTTTTTTTTGCTTTTTGCTTTTTAGGGCCACACCTGTGGCATATGGAAATTCCCAGGCTAGGGGTCCAATCGGAGCTGCAGCCGCTAGCCTACCAAAGCCACACCAACACCAGATCCCAGCCGGTCAGCCACCTAAACTGCAGATCATGGCAACGCCAGATCCTTAACCCACTGAGCGAGGTCAGGGATCAAACTCGCACCCTCATGGATACTAGTCAGGTTCATAACCAGCTGAGCCTCAGTGGGAACTCCTGAGAATTAAAATTTAAAATTGTTAACCAGCCAAGAAGTTATTAACTAGCTAACTAAAAGAATAAAAAGAGAATTCTAAAGTAACCACCTAGAGCTGGGTTAACCAAGGGAAGAGGTTGAAATGATTAATTATTAAAACTTGGAAACGGAGAAAGAGCCCCGTGGAGCTGCAGCTCTGAGAAGGGTGCCTGCTGGGCTGAGGCTGGCATCTCCCAGCCCAGCGGAAGACCCTGTGGGCCTGGGACTCAGATCTGAGGAGGGGCACCGCCTGCCCGATGCCTCGGAGGCAGGGCACGATGAGGCTGAATTCAACGGCAAACTGGATTCTACTGATGCCACCTAAGGGCGCTGCTGCATCCAGGAGTTGCTTGTAGAACCACAGAACCATGAATCACAGGAAGCCCCAGAGACCTCCCAGCAAAAAGCAGTTCCCCTCTTCCCTGTCCAGCCCTGCAAACATCTCAATGCTAAGTTAGAAGCGAGGTGTTTCTGCCCCAGAATCTCAATGCTAAGTTAGAAGGGAGGTATTTATGCTTAAAGTAATGACTTAAGAAAGTCATTTCTAGAAGAAAGAAATGAAAGGGGAAAAAAAGAAGGAAGGAAGAACAGATGCGGGACCTTGCTGACAACAGATAACCCCGAGCATTTAAAGAATAATAATAGTACCTACCAGCTGTTTTTCTCTTACACTGTGCTCAGCTCTTCACCTTTACTTTCTTGTCTCCTGAGAGCTCTGTGATACTGGACTTACTATTCTCATTTTATAGATGAGAAAACCGCGGGCCAGAGAGGTTTAAGTACTTGCTCAAGGTCACAGGGCTAATAAATCCTGGAGTGGGGATTTGAACCTACAGATATTTAATATTAAAGCCCATCCTCCTCCCCCTCCCTTCTTCATGCTCATGGGCTAAAGTGTGTTTGGAAAGTTGGCACTTCAGAAACCCAGGGATACCTAGAGAAAAGAGAGGATGCGGACTTTGAGGTGTGTGTGTGTGTAGACTCCAGGTTCACCTGTTAAAGTGACCCTATGTATAGCCATGTGACTACGAGGCCTGGGACACTAAGTTACTATTATTTCATCAAAGACTTTAGCTAAGGAAAGAAAGAAGTGAAGAATGAAAGGAAGAAGAGAAGCAAGACTAGGAAAGAAAGAGAGGGAGGGGGTAGGGGAGAAGAAAGAGGGGGTGAAGAGGAGGGGGAAGGAGAGGCAGGGGTGGGGAGAAAAGCGCTCCTGCAGGTTACACATAGCCAGGAGCACCAGCCTCTCCTCAAATAGATAACTGCCTGAGAGAGTCAATTTTTCTTCCTTTCTCTCAACCAGAGCAAAAAAACTGTCATGACGTTATTTCCTCCCCCCAGGACGCTCCGTAGTGATAAGTCCCTTAGCTCTTAGGCTAAGCTTCCTCACAAATATATGAAATACCCAAACCCAGCAATCAGCACAACTAATTGAAATGCCAACTTGAAGTTCACTAGATGAGTGCCGCTGGGTCACAGTCATTACCATGATTAAACATTATGCAAAAAGATCCATGAAAAGACACAGGTTTAGCAATAGACTTTAACCCTACCCACACTGTGGGACAAGCCAGAGCAAGATGACACTGGATAGAAAAGCTGGGGTGGAGCAGGACAGCGATCGGCTTGGGGGTTAGCGCAACACCGGCAGATGCAGCTGGATGGATCGGGGCCGGCTGTCAGGAAGCTGCAGTAAGAGCGCAGAGGGCGCCTCCTTGCTTTCGGGTCTCTTCATCAGGATAGTGGAGTAGACCCAGGAATAAGATCTAGGTGCCAGTCATGGCTCCACCTCTTTTCTAACCTGTGAAGCAAAGCTAATACTATCTATACTTTAGAACTTCCATGAGGATAAATTAATAAGTAATTTAAACACTGAGATGAATGCCTGGCCTACCAGCTGTTACTCCGTAGTAGATAATGTCTACTACCATCAATCAGTCAACCCACAACCAATCAACAAATGTTTGTTGCAGCTGTCCTGTTTACAGGAACTCTTTTTTTCTCTTTTCCAGCACTTCTCCTTTTTTTATGTTTAATGAAATATGGTTGGTTCACAATGTTGTATTAGTTCCGGGTTACAGTACAGTTCCTTGTGCTATGCAGTAGGTCCTTGTTGGTTATAGATTTTGTATATAGTAGCATGAGAACAAAGTAACAAGAGAACAAAGAGGCTGTGTTTCAAAGCCTAGTACATCTGTCTCCCAAGGCCATGTATTTCCTTACAGTGTTTGGCCTCCTAAGATGGGAATGTGGGAGGTTCAAAAACAATGGGAGAGGGAACACACCCTACAGTTAACCAGGTATTCCAAGGCAGTACGTGCCCCCCACACGGGTGAGAGCCCAGGCGTTTTGGAGGAAGAGGTATCACTTTGGGTTGGTCCTGCCTCTGTTAGCTTCCTAGCGCTACTGTAACAAATTCCCACAGACTGAAACAACAGAAATTTTTTTGGTCACAGTTCTGAAGGTTTGAGGTCCTAAGTCAAAGCATCGGCAAACGTGAGCTGTGGCGTAGGTCATAGATGTGGCTCTGATCTGGCGTTGTTGTGGCTGTGGCGTAGGCTGGCAGCTGTGGCTCCAATTAGACCCCTAGCCTGGGAACCTCCATATGCCACAGGTGTGGCCCTAAAAAGCAAAAAATAAAATAAAATAAAAGTGTCTGCAGAACTATGCTCCCTCAGGGGGTCCCGGGGCTCCCAGCCACCCTTAGCTACTTTGACAGCATCTTCTCCATCTCGGTCTCCTCCTTGGTGGCGCTGCATCCTTCTCTTCATGCATCTTCTTTTGTCTCTTATAAAAACACTTGTGATTGGGCCTGGAGCCCACCCAGGTAATCCAGGACCATCTCATCTCAAGATCCATAACTTAACTCCATCTTCAGATGGAGTTTTCCACCTGAGGCCACATTCACAGGGTCTGGGTATTAGGACATGGACACATCCTCGTGGGGTACAGGGGTGGGGGTGGGTGGGCAGCGACCATTCAATCCATTGAAATGCTCTTAGCTTCTACCACATTTGGAATTTCCTTTCACCAGTTATTCCATCTCTCCTCTTGCCGTGTCAATCTGTTTCTCATTAGCCTGCCTACAGGACCCACAAGCAAGATTCCCTTCAAAATCCTGCTCCTGATGCTTCTCCTTGTTCTGAAAACACTAAGCCTCTTGAAAAGTATTGTCTGTACCTGCAGCTCCAACTTCCTCATCACCTGCCTGCATCTTGGTCCCGGGGAACCTTGGTCCCGCCCTCACTGCTGGACTGCCAGTCCTCTCAAAAGTCCTGTCCAAATTATCATGTCCTTTCTTTGCCTGTTGACCCCGTTGTCTCCACTACCCCTGCCACCAGCTACATGACATTAAAGACCTTGTCTCGGCCACACTACACCCCGGTGCCCAAAGCAGCGCATGACACAGTGCTGCCTGCGTGTCGGTCTGCATCTTCCGGACACCCAAAGCAAAGAAACAGCTAGAAGTGCAAGAGATGCATCGAGAATACCGCCTGTGAAAGCTGAAGGAGATGGGGAGCAAGGAGAAGCTTAAGGCAGTGAATGGGTCTGACACCTGTGAAAGGAGAGGAAAGGAAGAAGGACCGGGTAGGAAGGGTCTCAGACTGCAGTGAAGTTCAAGAATGGCTTGGCCAGGCCAATGGGGAGCCCAGCAGAGGAGTCCACAGCCCACAGGAAGAGGCCGTCTGCAGTCAGTGGCTGGTAACAGCCCAGGAGGAACACCGCGGCCCCTATGTGTGGCAGAGACTGGGCAGTCAGCCATGCCCTTCCCAGGGGGAGATCTGAGAGGAGCATTTTCACGGCCACCCCAGGCCCTGAGTAACCCCTCCGTGACTGAATGGACGCGTGTTCTCAGTCTGTTCCCACTCGTCTCTCCTCAGCCCCGGGCACTGCTGGCTAGCTGCCGCCTTCGGCCCTCACCATTCTCGCCACCCTCCCTCAGCCCCAGGTGCTTGCATGCCCCTGATTTCTTCCTAGCCCTCTAGCCTTTTGACTTACTTCTCTGCTCCTTCTTACTCAACTCGCCGCTGAAATAAAGGCATCCTCAAAGCCTTGACCCTGCGCCGAGTCCCTTTCCTCTGCCACACTGTCCTGTATGCCTGTGCCAGGCTTGCAATGAGAGGTGCACAGGAGGGCACTGGTCTGGGGGACGTCAGTAAAAGCTGTCGTCTCTGGAGCACCCACTGGGCACCAGGCCTTGCCCTGTACCTGTGATTTGTCTCATGTTGCCTATTCTCACTTTGCCCCTAAAGAGTTAATAGTATCCCATTTTATAGATGAGGAAACTGATTCAGAGGGTCTCCTAAGCCCCAGGCCGCATGGCTTATAAATGGGCAGGACTCAAACCCAGGTCTACATGACTCCAGAGCCTGAGCTCTCACTAGACTGCAGGTCCTTGAGGTCAGAAGCCATGCCATCCCAAGGTACCCAGTGTAGCTAGCCGAGCACACAGTAGGTGCTTTGCAACCTCCGAGTGCCTGATGGATTCCAGCCCTGGCACACACTTGCCTGCAGAGCCCCTGTCAGCCAGGAAGGGGTTAAGAGCTCTGGCAGAGGGAGACTGGCTCTGGGCAACCCATTCTAAATAATGAGCCTCCGGTATTCTTGCTAATGACATTCTTCTCTCACTGCTTCAGGTTTTACTCACAGGAGTAATGAATTAATTAGTGAATGTGGGTGAGGAGCTCTTTGAAGTTGTAAAAAGCCCTGAGTACACATGCTAAGAAAAGGGACCAGAGAGACTAAATCAGAGGCCCTGTGAGTACAGAATAGCTCCTAGTGGCTGCACCACCTGCCCTGGGAGGACAAGTGCAGACAGAGCAAAGAAAAGGAGGAAGGGACACCCACTGGCATCGTGAACACACCCAGACCCCTGGGGCAGCCTTCAGAGGCTCCCATCACCTCCTGGGAGTTTGCCAAACAATTCTGGTCTGCTGCACTCGCAGAGATTAATAGTGGAGGAATCTGAGGCCACCTAGAGTTTCAGCGGGAAGCAGTGCCGTGTTAACAGCGTTGTGGGTATTGCATTGGTTTAACTACTGCTGCAAAGTCTGCATAACCATCCACCTCAAAGCCCAGGGACTTACAACAATCATCATTTATTTTCATAATCTGCAGGTCAGTAGAGGGTCCCCCACTTGCTCATGGGTTTGGCTGGTGTGGTCCAGCTCTATGCCACATTCTCTCACTCCCCTCCTGGGACCTGCAGCTAGCTCAGGCATGGTCTCCTCATGGTGATGACAGAGGTGCAAGAAGACAAACTTACTCTCTTAAGCCTCCACCTGGATATCAGCTGCTATTATAGCACTGAGCCAAAATAAGTCATTGCAATGAGATGAGCCCTGTGACAAGAAAACATCCCCAGCCACAAAAAGGACACTGCAAAGTGATATGGAAAGGGGCTGGGTAGAAAGAGGGGTAAAGAATTAGGACCTTTAGTGAAGTGTACCATTGGGACAGAGGGGTGGCATGGTGGTGGCCATCAGTCTAAGCATCTGACACCCACCCATCCATCTAAACTCCCTCCCTTGCTGTTTGTGCAAGACAGCAGCCTAGAGCTTGAAGTAGGGCATGAGCTCTCTGGATCATTAGTCCTAACCAGGTCTATTTTCCTCACTTCTACCCGTCTAGTCCTGAAGGTCTTGGAGGTTGAAGCCACCATCGCAGAACGCACTTTATCTCTAACATTCCATGTAGGATACATACCGAATAGTACCTAAACCGAGGAATCTGCTGCTGAGAAAAAGAAGTATTACTGATCCAGTTGTCCTATGAGATAAATAGCTTGATAGTCATTGTTGCTGGTGTTTGAATGAACAGGCTAAACCTGGTGAAGATAAGAGGAAAACTTTTTACCTTCTAAGCACTATCTTCAATGCTACCCTGCCCCATCTCCTTATCCATCCCTCAGTGACGGTCCATAGCTTTTCAGTCCCTTTTAGCTGTTAAAAGTGCAGCCCAGTGCAGCTGAACACATAGCGTCGTGTCTGACTCAGCGTTTACATCCCCCCCAGCCTAGTGCTCAATGTATCGGTCGGAAGGACTTGCTTGGGGATAGGGGGATGATATGTTCAATCCTATCTTTCCCTACATCATTTGTCTTCCCTTTGCATCTCCTTCAGGGAAGAAGAAGGATTTAGGGAGAAGAGAAGGAAAACCTTTTTACTAGACTAGGGTTCTTTAAGTCACCTATGAGCTCCAAGTGATTGGCATCAAATGCTGGCAGCCTCCCGGAGCACACATAGGAGAGCCTGCAGCAGCTCTACATTGCATGATTTCCTTAACATGCCAGATGGGCTCTGGATAACTTCTTCCAGTCCTTCCATACCCACGCTCAGATCCCACCCTGCAACCCACCCCACAGCCCTCTTGAGCAGAGTGCCAGGCAAGACAATTGTGTCAGGGATCTTTGACGCCCATGTCTCATCCTCTTAACCATCACCATTTATCCCTGGCCATTTTGCAGCAGCAAGATAGGGCATCTCTCTTCTGCTGACATGGGCATCTTTTACTTTCATCCTGGAGCCTGTCTCCTGATGGATGCCTAGTAGAGTCTGCTCAGCCACTCTGATGTATGTGCAGGCTGCAGATGCAAGGGAATTATCAATCCCAGGACACTTCGTGACCGCTGGAAGTCCAAACAGTCTGCCATGTCTCTAGAGAACAGTTCCAAAGTAGGATCCTAGTAGAATCAAGACCCAGTTGACCACAGCAGTTAATTCATTTGTCCACAGCAGCAACTACATTCAGAATTCACTCATAAAATTGGCTTTCCCTCCTTCTACATCACTCTTCCCAGTCCCTCCATTCTTCATCTCTGGGATTGCTTCCCAAAATAGATGACCTGCTTGTAAGCCCTTTGTTGTAGGCTCTGCTTTGGGGGAACTCAGGAGTACACAGAAGTTCATGCTTAGCTAACTTTTCTTGCAGCAATCCCTTGCTTATGTGAAACTCCTACACCCTTGACGTGCCAAAGGGATGAGGCAGGCTGCCCACCACCACCCAACTCTTGGTCCTGCCATTTCTCTCCAACACTCGTCTCAACAGAGCTGTCAGCTGTGCCTATCACAGTATATTCTTGGAGGACAATGGTCATTCATGAAAGATATGGATGAGAGCTGTAGACTGAGCATCGATGCCCCATTACAACTACCCCCATTCTGTTATCTAGGGGATAATTCAGATATCCATAGAGTCCTAGGGCTGGAAGGCACCTCATGTCTTTTCTTTCCCTTTTTTTTTTTTTTTAGCTCCGTACCTGTGGCATACGGAGTTTCCCAGGCTAGGGGTTGAATCAGAGCTGCAGCTGAGCCATGTCTGTGACCTATATATACCACAGCCCACAGCAATGCCAGATCCTTAACCCACCAACTGAGGCCAGGGATTGAACCAGTATCCTCAAGGACACTAGTCAGATTCGTTTCCCCTGAGCCACGATAGGAACTCCAGGAAGGGGCCGCATTTCTGTACTCCATGCTTTATATGGGAAGCTGAAGGGAAGGGACAGGAAAGGTCTAACCCAAGATGACTCCATAGGTTAGAGGCAGACTCAGCAGGACCAGAACCTTCCTGCCTCCCAGGCCAACTCCTTCCATCTCCCATCACCACTGTCAGGGAAAGAGGGTGATGCTACAGTAAACAAACAGAGACTGGGAGGTTTTATATACAAATGTTTGAATCCTGGTTCCTCTTACTAGTTGTGTGATCTTGAACAAGTGAAGTGACCTCTTTTGAACACCATCTGAAAAGTGGCTATAGTAATCCCTCCTCATGAGAATGATGTGTATTGATGTATTAAATAAGTATATGATAGGTACCTGGCCTCACAAAGAACAAGCTTAGTAAGTAGAAGCTTGTAAAATTAATACCTAACATCTCACGGCTCTGGATTTCTCTTATAAAAAACATAATAGGTAATACTCAACATGCACATTCCTGGACTTTGGTAATATCACGGTAAGATAATATGTAGGAGTCACCTTGAAAAACTAAAGATATTGTACAGATAAAAGGCATTAGTAGTAATAGCAGTAGCACGTTAAAACCCAAATAATTCTACCTGCCGTCATTCAAACCATCACCTTGTGATTTCTAAGGTTATTGCTGTCCAGGCTTTCCATAGAGTAGATACAGCAGGCACCCATTTTCATGCAGTTTCCATGGAGTAAAGAAAAAAGGAAGGATTTGCAGAATTATCTGATGCCCTAAGGCCTGAGAATGTTCTCTTTGTTATTGCTTCATCATGGCCAGAAGCTTATCACCCCCAAATGTACCTGAGTGGTTGACTTAAGATTCCAGAATGAAAAGGGAATTATCTAAGAATTGGGGAAATATCGGGTGTCTTTTAAAGAGATTTACCAAACCAAGGTGATGGAAACTAAACCCAAGGAAAATGTCATCAGAATCCAGGAAATCACCGATCGCACAAGAGCCCTTTGAAGGGGGATATTAATAATTATCCTCTGTTTCCTGCAGTGTAATAAATATGCCAGTGGTTGGACATGAAATTATATACATACAGCAAACCACTATGACCTGAAGCTAAAAACCAAACATTCAAATATTTGGATATATATAAATGTGTAAATAAAAATAAATGAATATATAATATTATATATTAAATAATAATATATTTATCATATATAATATATACACTGTGTGTAATAAATATATTAAAATATGAATTATATAATATTTAATATATAAATTTATATAATACTTATATTAGTATATTAAATATATTGTATATTTACTTATTTTATCCACTTATTTAAATTTATTCATTATTTAATTTCTCTGATATCTGTAGATATATGTATCTCTATAGATATAGGTAGAGGTATGTATCTCTATGGATAATCAGAGAAATTATATTATTTGTAGGCACTACAGCACCAGCAGTAGTAAAAAAGCTGGGAGCCTCATCCAGTCCCTGCTTTTCTAGAACCTATACTCTTCCTTCTCCGCCTTCTTTACTATTTGTAAGACATCAGTTGTCTGGTTCTCCTTAGTGACCCACAGCCAAACCCTGAAACCCAGAAGCCCCACAGTCTGTCCTAGTAGTGAGCGAGCAAGTGCAGGTTGGTTTGACCAGAGCAGGGTCCTCGACTGGGCTTGAGGGGAGAGGGTGCCCACGAGGCAGGGGTCTGGTGGGTGGGGGCAGCTCCTGAAGGAGAGGAGGCTGATGGGTCCCACGACCTGAGCCGAGAAGGACAGCCACACCGGAGCCAGTCCCTGCGTGAGGACACTCCCTGATTTCCTCACAGTTGTTCATAAGCCTTGGTCTTTGCGGGCAGCTCCAACTGCATCCTCATCAGTTGTCCTTGTCTGAGGGGAGGTGACACTGATTACCACTGAAGGATGACAGCTGGCCCACACCATCTAGGGCTCGCCCCTCTAGTTGCCTCCTGGGCCTCGCCTCTGGGAAGACACAGCTGAGAGAGGTCAGTGTTTTCCTCAGTGACACCCAAACCTCCACCCCACCAAAGTCCAAGCAATGTGAGGGCTCCTGCCCTCAGCCTGAAGCCTGCTGCTTCCGCTAGACCTGGAGAACCAGACCTGACGGGTCCAACAGGGAGAAGTAGCTCCTGCAGGCAGCAGGGCAAGGGATTCAAGGGCGTGAGGGGTAAGGATGGCCTTGTGAGTCCTGGCCAAAGCGAGCACTCTTTCCGCCAAGGCCCTCGGCCAGCAGATCTCAGGGGTAACCTGCACCGGCCACAGTCCTGGGGGCCATGCCCTGAACTGAAGCCCGTGGTCCTGGGACAGCACAGCCAGTGCTTTGAGACCCAAGAGAGCTGAACCAGATGGCAGCCTGGGTCGGCAGGGCTGGGAAGTGGGCAGCGAATGGCCAGCACCTACAAAGAGACCCCTGCAACCAAAAATTTACATTCATAACATCTAAGGGAGGCCAACTTGGGTCTCCCAGAACTCAAAGCAAACGGAGAGCAGTTTGTAATTTTAAAGAACTCGATACCACCACCTCCTGGCAAAAAGAAAAACTATAAGCAGAATTAAAAACCGATGTTAATGGAAGCAACCGAACAGTTCAAATCAAAAGGACCTTCTGGGTCCAGTTTCATTTTACCAAAGGGGAAACTGAGGTCCTGAGCAGTGAGAAGACTCGCATGAGATCGGACTACTGGTGGCAGTGCAGAAGCTTGAACTTGAGAGTCCAAGCTTGTCACTGAAGAAGTTCCACATAAAGGCTGTAGAAAGGAAGCTTACCTCTTCAGTTACGAAGAAAGAGGGCATGGGGCTTAAAGATCACTGTGCCAAGTGGCATCTCACGTAGATTACTATTGTCCCCACTTTACAAGGGAGACCCCGTCACTGGGCTCGGGCTCAGAATTCCTGTTCAGGTGTGTTGCCCCCACAGCTGTGTTCTCTGACCGTGACATTGCACTGCCTCGTGGTGGACTCAGAACTGAATCCTGGAAGATTTCTATTGTAGGCACCTTCCCTCCAATCAGATCTTCAAAATCCTGTTCTCCATCAAGAAGTGAAAGACACAGGGGCTCCATGAAGAAGCCCATCATAACCTGCGCACACTCACCAGTTATGCAGAAAACTCTGACATTTGTAAAGGCAAGTGTAGAACCTGTTATGTTCTATGTTTTTTCCAAGGCTCCTAGAGATCTCAGGGTTGAACTTTCAGACTCTTTAAAGCCAAACAGTATCTGATTTTCCCCACACTATGCCCAGTGCAGAATTCCACAAGGACCCTCTGCGTAGACCCCTGCTCGGTGATTCCTTTAGTAGTGGGACAGCTCCTCTCCCCTACACATGGAAATGCTAAGTGGGGATCCCCAGAAGCCAGACAGCCCCATTCCCAAGAGGACTGCATGGGCCACTAGCCCATGGGCTTATGCAAGATTTGTGCCTAACAATGAGCTGTCGTTTGGTAAACAAGCATTGAATGAACGAGTGCGTTGAATGCCCAGTGGGAGGGCCTCATGGCATCTATCACACCTGCCCTCCTCGGTTGCTTTGTCCCAGTCGTCAGGTCTTGAAAGGTCAGTCATTCCTGGATTCTTCTCATTGGCCGCTTTACACTCATCCCCACCCACAACTTCCACTTCCATCTAAACACTGATGGCTCCCCAACCCCAGTCTTCAGCCCTGTCTTCTCTGGAGGTCCCGATGTAACGGTGTCACAGCCTTCCTGTACTAGGAAGGCATTCACTCAGCTTATCAGAAAGCCTGACAAGCACCCATCAACTGAACAATCAAGGCTTTATCTTGCTCACATATCAGGTAATCTTGAGGGAAGTGGTCGCAGGCATCCATTCAATAGCTCTATAATGTCAAGGCCAGTGTCAAGGCTGTTCTCTTGACTCTTTGAGGAGATCCAGTAATAAAACTCTCTTCCCTGCCCAGTTCTGAATTACTTGAGAAATAAGACAAAAGAGTCAGCATGTAGAGAACCAACACATCATCTATTTCCTGATAACTGACACTGGAGGTTGTGTATTACAGATCTGATTAAGGGGAGAGGGGTCCCTCTTTTTGGAGCCCAGAATTGGACTGACAGCCATTCAGCCTCAGGGGACTGAGGCAGGACCCAGGGGCAGAGCTGGGCTCATGCGGGGAGGGGGAGGAGGTTGTTGTGTAAGACAGCCTCATCCATGTAGAAGGGAATACCAAACGTGGAAAGAAGCATCCCCTCCACACCCCACACGACTTTACCTCCCCTATACTGTGGTTGAGCTGTGTGTTCCCATCACACGTCCCCTGCATCTTGCTCCATGGGGGTTTCCAGAGGGGCCACCCCGACTTGACCCTCTCCCTCTACTTAGCCTCTGCCCTGCAATCAGAGTGGTATTCCTAAAAGCCATGTCTAGTCACGTCATTCCCCTGGCCCTAGTCACCTGGAGGAAAGGGGCCTCCGGCTTAGCACGGCAGGCAGATCTAACCCCGTCTTGCCCAGTGCACCTCACCTCCACTCACTCCAGCCCCTGCATCCTGTGTTCCAGCCACTCCAGCTTCCCAGCCTTCCAAGGACGCTCATGCCTTCGTTACCTCTTCCTCTTTGCACTTTTGCTGCCTCGTCAGCCCAAACTAAATGTCCCTATTTTCCTGCCTGCCACATGCAATCCTGTCCATCCTTCAAGCAAAGTTTACCTCCTCCTGAAGCCTTCTCCAAGCACCTTCCCCAGGGCAGGAAGTATATATTTGTATCTCCAAAAGTTACCTGGAATAAGACTTCCCCTGTGTCTCACAACATAACTCAGCATTGTCTCACCAACAGCTCTGGTTCGATCCCTGGCCTAGAAATTTCCATATACCCTGGGAGCAGGAAAAAAAATTATCTGGAGTTTCTCCGAATAAGCTCAAAGAATGGAGGCTTATTGAATGACTATGTGACTGGATGAATAAATAAACTTTTCTAGCCAACTAGATTGTAAATTTCTTCCAGACGGGAGCCCTGACTCATGCTTGTCCGTACCTTGCCACAGACAAGGATGATAATGATGATGACAATAAGAATGACCACCACTAAATCAGCAGGCTTCTTGGCCCTCATCTTCTTCCCAGATGTACACTACATCCAGGGAATCTCTCCAATCTCACTGATCTGTTGAAATAAATGATGACATGTCAGAGCAACACTGTGCACATATAAAATGCTCTCCAAATGGTTTCATCTCTGAGGGCAGTCCCTGGCTTTGAAACGAAGTGGCAGTCTAACCACTTTTGTGAAGATTTGTGTTCTGGAACACACCTGGGGCGATACCGTGTCATCTGCTAAAAGGTTTCAGAGCAAGAAAACATCCCAGCTGAAAGAAAGATGGGTAACTTCAAATGCTGGCAGCCGTTAAGCTCTGACTGATACTGTCCCCCTGGACACGGTGTCTGGCTGAATCTTATTCTCCCTTTCGTTCAGGTCAGGACAGAAAGACATGGTTTTACAAGAAACAGAAATCCTTTGTCTCTGTGGAAGGGTTCTAGGCTCTCTGTGCACCTGCACCCACCAGGAGAGGGCTGTGCAATGTCCTCTGTGGCAAAGATTGGGGTCTGGCCCCAGGGACCCTGATCTGACACTGACAAGGTATATACTGTGTGATCCTGCAAAAATCATCCACCTCTCTGAGCCCTCATTTCCCTTCTTGTCTCCATAAGGCATCTAGATACCTTCATCTTGCAAATCAGTGCTCCAAACCTCATTTCTTCCCCTTGCTCACTCAGCTGTGGCCACACGGGCCTTTGGACTTTTTCTAGGACATTCCAGATATATGCCCAGCTTAAGGCTTTTACACTCTTTCCTTCTCCCAGAAAATGCTTCTCCTGGGTAGCAACGTGGCCCTCTCCTCACTTTTCCGTCTTTGCTGACCACCCTGTTTGTAATTACAACCCTCCCTCTACTCCCTGGCGCTTCTGGCCCCGTTTTTCCTGCTTTACTGTTCTTCATAGTACTTGCCACCTTCTAACATACTAGGAAAAATGCTCAGTTATTTAGTCTGTATCCCACTTCCTACCCTATAGTTACAGAAGCTCTAGGAGCCAGGGATTTCTGTCCGTTTTATTCACTGTTCAGAGCAGTGCCTGGTTCAAAAATATCTGATGACTGAGCAAATGACTTCAACGCATGTTTATTGAGTACCTACGTGTATCAGGTTCTGAGACACAGAAATGAATAAGACAGCTTCTCAAGGTGCTAAGTGTCTAGGTAGACAAATAAGTGAACAGATAAACTTACTAGTTAAAAATGGGCAGAAGTGGAAAGATGATGGATTCAGGGGTAAGTCAGAGGAGGAGCTAGCTCATTCCCTTGGAAGGAGGGAAAAGTCCGAGGCTTCCTGTCCTGCTTGGAGCCTAGAGCACTTCTCAGAGTCAGAGAAGCTGAGAAGGCTGTTCCAAGTAGAAGTTTTGTTTCAGAAAACAGCAAAGGCAAAACTGTCATTTGCTAAAAAATTTTTTATTAGGAGCAGGGATATTTATCTCACGGATTGCTTAATGAATGTTGAATAGATGAAGAAATAACCGCTTTAACAAAAAGAGGTCATCGAAGGCATCCCCAGCTCCACCACTCTCTTCCAGACAAAAGAATTTCGCGGTACCCCAAAAGGGAATTTCACCATTACAACCTTCTTCGAGGAAGGAATTTTCCCTGGAAACCTCAGCTGAAACATATACCATCAGAGGAGGCTGAGCTCTTGAGCTACCAGATCAGATTATTTTATTAAATACTTTAATTGATACGGGATATAAGAAGGATATGAGAGTATAAGAGATGGTGCCAGTGAATTTTCATGGAGACGGCAATGGGATAGAGCAAGGGTGGCTAGCTACAGTTTCCTAACCCCCTGTTTTGTGTGGCCTTAGCGCTAAGCATGCTTTTCTTGTTTTTAGATGGTCAAGAGGGGAAGCAAAGAGAGGATTCAAAGGAATTCTACTTCACGAGGAGTTCCCATTGTGGCACAGTGGTTAATGAATCCGACTAGGAACCATGAGGTTGCAGGTTCCATCCCTGGCCTTGCAGGGTTAACAGTCTGACGTTGCTGTGGCTGTGGCATAGGCTGACAGCTGTAGCTCTGATTAGACCCCAAGTCTGGGAACCTCCGTATGCCATGGGTGCGGCCCTGAAAAGAGAGGAAGACAAAAAAAAAGGAATTGTACTTCACGACACGTGACAGTGACATAAAATCCAAATTTCCATTTCCATCAGTAAGGTTTTATTGGAACAGAACAGGCTAATTTGCTTACGTGTAACCTGTGACTACTTTCCTCTGCCATGGCAGAGTTGAGTAGTTGCACCAAAGATGGTATGACTACAAGGCCTAACACATTTTTTATCTGACAACTTGGAAATAAACGACTGTTAGGTTCTTTGGGAAAAATAATAGCTCAGAAGCCACCATAGGTTAAAGTTCAGGGTGGATTAAGCTACTCTGCTACAGGCTCATTACCAGTTTATATGAAAGCAAGACTCCCACCAGACAGTGCTTGATTAATTTTATGTGTTGATTTGGTTGGGCCATGGTATTTGGTCCGGTATTTGGTCAAATACATGTCTGAATGTTGCTATGAAGGTATTTTTAGGTGAGATTAACATTTAAATCAGTAGACCTTGGGGAAAGCACTTCACCCTCCATAATGCAGGTGGGCCTTGTCTAATCAGTTGAAGGCCTTAAGCAAAAGTAGACTGGGTTCCCCAAAGGAAGAGGGAATTCTACCCACAGATGGCCTTAAGACTCAAACTGCAGTATCATCCCTTCCCTGCAAATCCAGCCTGCTGGCACGTATCTCGCTTGCTAGATTCTTAGACCTTGCTCCCTCAATGCTGGGATTTTTCTCTAAAATAGTTCAGCCAGTCCACATATTATCATGAACACTAATATGCCAGTTAGGGCCCCTTTCTAACATTCATTATGCTAAGTAATATCCCACATATGTCACCAGCAAAAGCCATTTCTAAACTCATTGAGATCATTAGCAAAGTCCCTGGTATTGATCAAAGGGAAAAGGTAACAAAAGAGGTTATCGCAGCCATTTCTGGACTGTGAGCTTTCTGATTAGATTACTTGCTGCCCACTCCTTGGAGGTGAGCTCCTGATTGATGGAACTCACTGCCCCTAGGGTGGGCTCTAAACTAATTGGCACATATACGAAAGCACACTGAGATACCGGGAAGTATTTGAAAGTAAATTACAGACATTCTAATGATGAGATATAAGAAATATCACATTTCTAAATCGAATTTTAATCTGCTCTGAGCCACCATCCCACTAAGATAGCAGGAAGTTCAGTCCCAGCGGGGCCCTCCACCTACAGCCCTGCTCTTAGCTTCCACGAGGGTCCTGGGAATCTTATGCAGTCTCCAGCATCCCAGGGGGACCTGGTCTCTCCTCCAGGTAGCTCTTCTGACGTGCTCCCCATCCAAGACCACCTCAAGCCTGGCCTCAGTGATCTTTACCAAGGTCAGAGGCCCAGGGCTTCAGGTCCATCTCTAGATACCCGACACAGCCACGGCCCCTGAGGACTGGGGCACAGAGCCCGCCTGCCATAAAGCCTCTAAACTATCCGCAGGCCCTTCCCTCTTTCCATTTGCAGGGAAAGTCCCTATACCTAGCATCCTCCATCTTTAGGGTGAGATGACCCCAAGGGACTACAAGAGTGTGGCAGAGGGAAAGAAAGAGCAAGAGGGAAAGAAAGAGTTTGAATCCTTGAGTCTTGGAGCAGAACAGAGAGCAGGTCTGGGCCCAAGCAAAGAAAGGGTCACGGGGATTTCCCAGAAAAAAGTGAATCACAGAAAGCTTCCCAGAAGAGGCAGATCTGGAGTGAGCATGTGCCAAGATCTGGGAGGGATGCAGCAAGTCTAGATTGGTGAGGGCAGGGGTCAAAATCTCATTTCAGGGTTGGGAGTGAGTGGAAGTGTCTAGTTCTTCACCAGCCACTTGGCCTTTGACCTCAACTCCCTCCTCCCCACTTGCGCCCACTGCATACCAGCTCTGGGTGGGATGGTTTCAAGCCTCATCATAGAGCTTCTCTAATTAACAGTTCAAAGGCTACTGGCACTGTTGGCCTTGTCCCTGCCCATCCACATGGCATAATGCTGCTCTGACCACAGCCACAAAGAGGGGCAATGCTGGCCCCATAGAGAGTCCAACCAAGAAAAACAGATGTTAAACCAGATGGCAGGCCACTGCCCACTCTCCCTTAACCCCCCAGCCCACACCCCACCCTGCCCAGTACTCCCTGGAAATGCCAGTCTGCATTCCCCCTCTCTGTATCTCTGCTGCCCCTCTTTCCCCAAATCCCCTCGTGCACATGCTCCACATGAGACTGGCAGGGCCGGAAGCCAGGAGGGCCCATCCCCACGCGGCTCCCTGCAAAGCCTCTGTGAGTTAATTTTATATGCCAACTTGGCTACTCAGGTGTTTGGTCAAACAAATCTAGATGTTGCTGTGGAGGCATTTTTAGATAAGATTAACATTTAGATCAATAGAATTCAAGTAAAGCAAATTACTCTCCATAATGGGAACGGCCTCATCCATTCTGTTGGCGGTCTTAAGATAAAAGGCTGAGGTCCTCCAGAGGAAGAAGGAGGAGCTCTGTCTCCATGCAGCTTTGGACTTGAGCCTTAACACCAACACTCCCCTGGGTTTCCAGCCTGCCGCCCTGCTCTGCAGATTTTGGACTTGCCAGCTGCCATAATTGCATAAGGCAATTCCCTAAAATAAATCAGTCTCTCTCTCTCTCCCTTTCTCTCTCATATAAGATGCATGTGTGTATATATGAATACACACACACACACACACACACACACACATAGCATTTGTTCTGTTTCCCTGGAGAACCCTAACTAATACGGCTTCCAAGAGGACATTTTTGAGTATACCTCTCTATCTTCTCACAAAATCAATTATTCCATTTTATGTATTTCAGAAATTGAAGAAGTAGAACAGAGAATAAGAAAATGAGGGCAAGGAAAGGATATTTCCACATATAAAGCAAGAAACGGAAAAGGAAGAAAATATCTGGCAGCCAAGAAAGGCCCTGTGTCAGTTTGGACCCAGGAAGAAGGTACCAACACAGAGTGCACAGTATGAGAGATTTTTTTTTCTGGAAAAAGTAGTAAACAAGGAAATTGCCTTTTTATTTATTTATTTTTTAGTTGGTCTTTTTTAGGGCCGCACCTGTGGCATATGGAAGTTCCCAGGATAGGGGTCAAATCGGAGTTACAGCCACCTGCCACACCCACAGCAGCACAGGATCTGAGCCACCTCTGTGACCTATACCACAGCTCATGGCAACACTGAATCTTTTACCCACTGAGACCAGGGATTGAACCTGAATCCTCATGGATGCTAATTGGTTTTGTAACCCTCTGAGCCACAACAGGGACTCTGGAAACTGAACTTTTTAAAAAGCATGCAAATCTAAACTAGCATTTATAAGTCAATAATAAATCAATGATTCAATGAGTCCCTGGTGATTAATTTGATAAGAATAAGGTTGAACGCAAATAATGGACAGTAACATGTGAGATCAAGAGGGAGACCCAGGGTGACAGTAATCCAAGATCCTTGCATTTTCCAGGAGTTTAGAGATAAAATTTAACTTAGACTTGTTTAATGAAGATGTATGTTAAAATTAAGGGTAAGCACTGAAAGACTAGAAATATAAACTATAACTTCCAAATGGGAAAGAAGAGGCTAAAGAAAACTCAACTAAATTAAAACACAGGCAAGGGGATGTAGAGAAGAAGCATAAAAAATGTCAAGTAGAAGACACAAAGTAAAGCAGTAGAACTAAGTCCAAATACATTACTAATCGAAGTAAATATAGACTGAGTCCTCCAGTGAAAGTCAAAATGGTTATCAGTTCTGGGGCAAGAAATATATAAGATAAGCCTGGAACATCTTGTTATACCAGAGAGCAAAGAGATTTTCAAAGATAGCAAGTTTTAGGAGCTCACTCCAAGAGGCTCCCATCATCCAAAGATGGTACAGATTGAGCAACGGTCAGAATAATAGCTGTAACAATGAAAAAAATGCAGAAAATATATTTGTAATAGCCAAACACATAAAACCTAATAGCAAATATATTAGCAAAGAATTTCAGTGGCGTGAAAAACTCCAATATATCACAATGGTAATATTTAAATGGTCATATTTAAGGAAATAAATTCACTTTTTAAAAACTAGGAAATAAAGTGGGAAAAAAAAATCACATATTTACCCTGCCTTTCCTGTATAAACAATACCTCAAGGCAACCAAATAATTCAGAGAGAAAATTTCTGCTTGTAGAAGGACCCCAGCTATTAAATGAAGATGGCTATAGAACTAGAATTATTTTAAAAGCAATATAGAGTCATCATTTTGCAAACCTACTAAAATAATTGATCTAGTGCAAAGGTAGGCAAACTTTTTCTCAGCAGACCAACTAGTAAATATTTCAGGCATAACAGGCCGTACAGTCTACGTCAGGACTATTTAATTATGCTCTTCTGTCTCTAAAGCAGACACAGGCAATATATAAACGAATAGGCATGACTGCGTTCTAATGAGACTTTATTTATAAAGACAGGAATGATCTGGAGTTGGGTCGTGGTGGCCATCGTAGTTTGCTGACCCGACCTGAGTAGTGGTCATCAATACCTGCCAACACCAAAAAGAGAGACAACCATACTGACTGTTTTCAAGCACAGTGCAACTATACTTCTAAAATATACTTCTAAAAATCTCAAAGATCAAAGAAGGACTCAAGATGATATTATAAAATATTTACAACTAAATGATCATAAAAACACTATCCATCAAACTTAATGGAATTTACCTCACATGGCACTGAAGGGACAATGTAGCCTTAAATGTTATATTGGAAAAGAAGAAAGATGGGAAATTAATGGGCTAAGCTTGCAAACATTTAGGCAAAGAACAACAGAATAAATTTGAAGAAAACGTGATAAAGACAGGAGGAAAAATTAATAAACCGGAAACAAAAACATGCAACAGAAGAAAAGGAAAGCCAAAAGCTGATTATTTGAAAAGAACAATAAATAAAACAGACACAGCAGGAAAACCAGTTAACACCCACGCTTCAAACAGCCTGAGTAGAAAAGAATTGAGAAATTTCACATTTAAAATGCTACAGATGACAGGTCAGAACGACTGGAAAGGGAACTGTATTTGTCAACTAATGACTGCAGACCATCGGGACTTTTTTCCTAGAAGTTCTCAATCTTCTACCTAGGTATTTATAATTCTTTTGTTCAGAATCCACTGTTTTCGACCTGATTCTCTTCCTTCGGCTCTCCTACTCTGTGGAGCCCAGACCCTCACTCTCAGCAGACCGATATTTCACCTCCAAGGTAACTGAGCAAACAGAAACTGACAGATGTAGCCCCCTCGCTCACTTTCCTGGATTCACTAGCCCACCTGACCTGTACCCATCTTGTCTTGTACCCAAAACTGAAACCCTTGCAAGCATGTTTAAATATTCCTTTTCCTGGCCTCCTTCTTGGTAACTAGTATTTTAAGTTATTTCTTCTCGATGTTTCTCCCAGCAGAAACTTTTCTATCTACAACAACCTCATTAACATACAGCTCAACAAGTGCAGCTAGCTCTTACCCTGGCTTCCTGATTCCCGTCTTTTTCCCCAACACGCCACAGCAACGATTAAAAAAAAAAAGATTTAGAGGAAAACTGACCGAGCTGTCAAGTTTCAAAGCCATCTAGGACTCCCTCCTGCCTGTTAGGTAAAGACCAAGCATTGGTGTTGGCCATTCAAGCGTTTGGCTTCCCACACACATTCTGCCCCCGTTCCCCCTTCTCCCTCCAAGACCTGTCTCTGGACTCACTCACTGCAGAACCTCCTCCATTGTTCTTTAAGGACTCGCTTCCCAGGAGTCCTCTTATATATCTGACATCTCCCCCAGACTCCCATGAACTTCTCTCTGTAGGATGGATTTGGCACCTTTATTTAGAAAATAGTTTATGAGTGATTTCTCATGCAGCAAGTAATTATTCTTTCATCAAACACTTACTGAGCATTTTCACCTAAAGACATATGAGAATATTTATGCCAGCCCTATTCATAATTACTAAAGACTAGAAAAAACCTAGTATCTTTTGACAGTAGAATAGACAAGTAAATTATGCTACGTTCATAGAATGGTATACCAGACCGTGCTGAAAATGAATGGACGTTCATAATATGGGGTGTGTGTATGATTTATCTACGTAAAGTTCAGGAAAAGGCAAAACTGAATTGAGAGTGTTAGGATCAGGATTGTGGTTACCACTGCCAGGGGTGAGGGGAGGGGCTGGTGACTGGAACAGAGCACCGTGGAGGCTTCTGGAATAGTAGTAGCTCTGTTTCTTGATCCTGATCCCCGGGTGTGTTCCTTTTGTGACAATTCATCAAGCTATATAGTTATGATTTATGCACCTTTCTGTATATGTTAAACTTCAACCAAAAGTCAACTGAAAAAAAAATGCAGTGAGCACCTACGATGTGCCAGGCACAGGGTCAGAGACGCTGGGAAAACAAAGAGCTGGTCAGTCCCCCAAGGACTGGAAGCCGTGTCCAGAAGGCCGGGGAGGAAGAGTCGCGGCGTTAGCATACAATGAGGGAGCGATGATGGAGGTTAAGCATGGAATGCAGCCCATTCAATTCTGTGAGTCTCAGTTTCCCCATCTGTACAATGGGGAGCATATTTCCCACTTCACTGAGTTACATAAGAACCCAGAAGCTAATGTAGGTGGGTGTGCCCCCCAGAGTGCCTGGGGCGTGGCAGGTGCCCAACAAATGCTCTTGACTCTGAATCCCATTCTCAGCACAGATATTCCAGGGGAGCTCCACAGATGGCGTCTCCTTCCTCTCCGCCTCCATCCCCCTTCACACTTATGCAAACACTCAGACACACATAAACATCACACACACACAGGCCACTAATCACTACTCCTTGGATTAAGACAGCAGTAGGAAATAAATATTAAACTTCAAAGGTGTCCATGGTCACTTTCTCTCATTTCTAAAAATGCCTAGTTTCCTCCTCTGCAAATTCCTGAAGGGCTTCTACTGAGATTTCCTCTCCTGCCCGGTGCCTGGGGACAACCTGAGGGGCCACCAAAAAAGTCCTGTTAGAGGTGCACTTCCCAAGCCCTGAGGAACCTGGGTAAGGTACCAGTGGTACCATCTCCAGGCTCTTTCTTTCTCTCACCAGAATTGAGGAGCTTTCTCACCTAAATGAAAACAGTTCTTTGGAGTTCCTGTTGTGGCTCAGTAGGTTAAGAACCTGACTAGTATTCCTGGGGATGCTGACTTGATCCCTGGCCTTGTTCAGTGAGTTAAGGATCCAGTGTTGCCGCAAGGTGCTGTGTACGTTGCAGATTCAGCTTGGAACTGGCATTGCTGCGGCTGTGGCATAGGCTGGCAGCTGCAGCTCCAGGTCCACCCCTAACCTGGGAACTTCTATATGCAGCTGGTGTGACCCTCAAAAGAAAAAAGTTCTTAAAACATTCTTTGAAGTCTGCTCATTTAGGAATGAATGGGGAACGAGGATGGGCTCTGCTGGGTTTGGTGCCTATGGCTCTGGCTGGTTTCATTGGACAGCAGTCTCCTGAGGACTGACAGCTAAAACAGACAGTGACCTCAGTCAGCAGGTGGCAGAGTTGCTGCATGATCATGGACAGGTCCCCCAAGGGTGTGCTCAGGGCACAGGGCACCCTGTCCTGATGCCACCTGCCATGGCTCAGCCGGAGATGCAGATGTGAGCAAGTAAGCCGCCTATGGGAGGGAGATGCACCCCAGCAGGTCTGAGCCCACTTATCTGTTGCTAAGAGCCAAGAAGGCACCTTCATCTCCTCAGTGCCCCTCTGAAAGCTCACTCAAACCCCGCGCCTTCTTCCCAAGTCCCTCAAATCAAAACCTCAGCCCCCATCACCTCTCAGCCATACATCTCAAATCAGCTCCTCACCTATCTCCCTGATTCCCTCCTCGCCCTGCCAACTACACCACCTCCCCTCACCCCTCGCAAGCCCACCAGGCTCCCTCCAAAGTGGGCAGGAACGTTCCACACCTCCTCTTCATCTGCCCAAGTCCTGCTCATGCTTCAGATCTCCATTCCCAAGTCGCCTTCCCAAACTTTTCGCTGACCCGCATGCCGGCCAAGAGTAGACTTCTCCCTAACAACTCTCCCAGTGTGTGTCTATTAATGTGTGTGTGTGTTTGCATAGCTGTCTCCTTTACTGTTAGATTATAGACTTTCATTCATCACTCCATCCTTGGGGGCCAGCACACTGCTTCAAACATAGTAGGGGCTCAATATTATTGGGTTGATTGGATTATTGATTGATTGATGGGGCTCCGGAAGGGGAGCACTGCCAAAGACTTTAAGCTGTGAAAAAGAAAGGCTTTTCCTTCATTAGTGAAAGAAGCTTGGGGAGGCAATGGAAGAATCATTCTGCCTTTTATAGTGAAAAATTATGGGCGGCCATGTGGAATGAGCACAGAACCAGACAGACCTGTTCCTGCCACACGTCAGCTGTGTGATCTTGAGAAAGTGACTTAACCTCTCTGAACCTTGCTTTCTTTCTGACAGTGAGGGGGGATAATACATGGAAGTATTTTATAAAATCTTAAAGCACTGGAGAATTCATGGGGTATGAGTTAAGGCAGCGACAGGGAGGCAGAAGGTAATGGAAGTGTGCAAAGCCTGTCTGAGATGCTTTCCACTCACACTCATACAAGTGATGTATTGAATAGTGTTCCCCCCAAATTTTTGGCCCCCTGAGCCTGTGGAACATTGGAAACGGAGTCTTTGCATATGTATTCAAGATGAAGCCATACTGGGTTAGGCTAGGCCTAATGCAGTGATTGGTGTATTTATAAAGAGAGGGAAATTTGGACACAGAGACACAGAGGAGGTCACGTGAAGACAGAGGCAGAGGTGGAATGGTATATCTACAAGCCAGGGAATACCAAAGATTGGTGAAAAGCCACCAGAGCTAGGAAGATGCAAGGAAGGACCCTCCCCTAGAACCCACAAAGGGGACATGGCCCTGTCTATACCTTGATTTTGGACTTCCAGCCTCCAGAACTGTGAGAAGATGGATTTCTGATGTTTTTAGCCCCCTAGCTTCCGGTGCTTCATTACAACAGTCCTAGGATACGAATACACATGCACTAGCATTTGCCATTTTGTCTTTTTGTCTTTTTAGGGCCACACCCGTGGCATATGGAGGTTCCCATGCTAGGGGCCTAATCGGAGCTGTAGCCGCTGGCCTACACCACAGCCACAGCAATGCCAGATCCAAGCCGTGTCTGCGACCTACACCACAGCTCATGGCAATGCCGGATCCTTGACCCCACTGAGCAAGGCCAGGGATTGAACCCGCAACCTCATGGTTCCTAGTCAGATTCATTTCCATTGAGTCATGATGGGAACCTCGCAATTTGCCATTTTGAATACCTTCAGGTGGCCCACGTGGCCCACCTTTGCCCTAGTGAGTCTGTCACCAAGGAAACAGCCCTGGTGCTTAGCCTAAAAATGCTATCGGGAAGATTTGTCTTCAAAAGATAAAGAATAGAGATGAATTGTTCCTCTTGAACTGCCTGCTCTTTGATGGTACTTGTCAGTCTTGATGCCCCAGTTCCTGCCTGTCTTTAATGCCAACGAAGACTGTCACAGCAGCCACCCCAGCTTTCCTTCAGCCAACGTCCAGCTTCCCCTCCTCCTGACCCCGAACCAGCGGGGACACAGTCCATCCCAGGCTCAAACTGACCGAGGAATAAGTGGCTAGGAATGGTTTGTATTTGCAGCCCTGGTGGAGCAGTAATAAAGGCGGCTTTTTAGTTTCCACATCCTAGTTATTTTATGCCTTATCAACTGGTTCAGACATGGTGGTGAAGAAGTGCCATTTGGTGGGACCTCCCAGCGGCCCTCAGACCCTCAGATACAGTCGATTCTTGTCACTAGTGGTAGTTGTACATTGAATTGGCGGATACTAAATCATCGTTCCTAGAGGAAATACACACACACATGCACACATGCACACATACCTTAAATCCTACACACAATCCATCCAGTAGATTCAATCTGATTTTTATTTTAAAGCAAGGTTCAGAATTGTTAAGTCACTTGCCTGAGGCCACGCACTAATAGTGGCCAGAGCTGGGATTCAAACCCGGTCCAACTGGCCAGTGTCAGGGCCTTTTGCACTGCCCTGCTCCATCTTGTCTTCATCCTCTGCTTCTCTCTGCATGAGAGTAAAACTCGGAGGCAAATTGTTGTCTTGTTCTGTTTCAGCTAGGAAGATATGCATCAGGCAACGTAATTTTTTTTTTTTTTTTTTTTTTTTTTTTGCTGCTCTGCACATGTGGGCAGATAACTACAAAAGAGCCAAGAGTATTGATTTGGGGTTACAAATAAATGTTAGCTGCTAGGTGGGTTTGCAAATACAGAATCTTTGAATACTGAGGATCAACTGGATGTTGTCTTATTGCTTCTAATTATTCACTGTCCTCGTGGTAAAGGGATTATACATCCTTGCCCCTATCGTGTGATGTAAAGTGCCCCCCTGGGGAAGTGGGGGTAGTACACGCCCCTGTCCGCTGCCATCAGGCCTGGCCATGTGACTTGCCTGGGCCAGCGAAATGTCAGTGGCAACCCTGGGAGAACCTCTGGGAGCTGCCGCATGGTTTCACCGACTTTCTCTCCTTTTCCAAGAGAACACTCTCTCCCAAATGAGGCTGCTTCTTCCACCTGGGTCCTGGACTAAAGACACCTGAATCACAGCCAACATGTAATATAAGTGAAAACAGTACTTTGGGCTTGTAACTGAATGAGATTTTGAGGTTTGAAACGGCAGTTTAACCAGAGCAAAAGCTAATAGAGACTAAAAGGGCCTCCGATGTGGTAGGTAGGTAGATGGCCTTGCTGTAACCTAATCGTGTTGTTTAAAGGCAATAATACTCTTCTGTTTAAATAGTGGTTGGTTGAGATGGTGGCACACCATCCAACGGAGGTTAGGCTCCAGAATTCCCAGTTCTATCCAGGAAGACTGAGGCCTCGATTTCAAGATGCTTCTTGTGCTGCGGTTCTCAGGTTTATCAAGCATCTGCTATGAACCAGGCATTGCTGCAGGCCCTGGGAATATGGATAAGAACAGGGTCTGGAGGTCCCCCCCCCCAGAACCTACCCCTTCAAAGCTTTCCCAGACGTGACTCAGAAGCGCAGCTCCAGGATTCCCTGGTTTGGTTTTAAACCCACAGAAATAAGAACACAGCCTTTTCCTGCTGTTTGTGAGCTCACGATTTTTTTTCTTAAGTCGGTGGGGTCAATTACTCTCCTGCAGTACTGCAGTAAAGCTTTTCAAGACTCTCAAGTCACTGCTCTTATTAATTACCGTATCAGCTGTTTTACATACCCTAATTATCTCCCTATGGCACAGACAATGGCCTTTTTAAGTTTTTTTTTCCCTACACTTTCTGGTAAAAATAGAAATATGTATTTTAAGCTTTTTCAGAATTTAAGCACAACACGGGCGCCATCTGCTGATTAAAATGGGTGCATTGATTTCCGGTTTCAACTTTCAAAATCCTACTAATACTAAGGCTTCTCTGACAGCAGGCCTTGTAGCCCCGCTGCCCACGATTTTCAAATGGATCCACAGCTGAGAATATTCCAGAAGCAGGACTTTTCGCTTTTTCTCATAGGAGCCTTGTAACACTGTTGGCTTTAAGAGGAGACTCAACAGGCATGAGTCCCTGGAAGCAATGCTCTGAGGTGCTGTTGGTCCAGGGGCAGGTGCTGAGAAGCCTCAAGTTTTACTGCAAAAGAACCAATGTTTCTTTTTTTTTCTGGACTGTGGGCTCTGCTGATACTTCTGACGATACTTTTAAATTTTGTTCTATTAAATATTCGTGAATGTTATTACAATTGTTGGAGCACATCAAAAAAGTGATATATTTCAAAAGAATAGATTAAAAATGGCATTTAGTTACCTAATGCATTCCTCTGCTAAGTGACTTAATCCTCATAGCATAATTAATTATTCTAAAATATTCATCACAAATAGCATAGCTAGGAGTTCCCGTCGTGGCACAGTGGTTAACGAATCCAACTAGGAACCATGAGGTTACAGGTTCGATCCCTGGCCTTGCTCAGTGGGTTAAGGATCCAGCGTTGCCATGAACTGTGGTGTAGGTCACAGATGCGGCTCGGATATGGTGTTGCTGTGGTTGTGGTATAGGCCAGCAGCTATAGCTCTGATTAGAACTTTAGCCTGGGAATCTCCACATGCCACAAGTGCGGCCCTAAAAAGCAAAAAAATAAAAATAAAAATCATAGCTAATGCTTGGTAAGAACTTGTTTTTATATATATGTATGATGACATAAAACCTTCACAACAGCTGTTTTTGTTGGGTTCTGTGGTTATCATACATTTTTTTTGGAGGGTACACCCGCAGCATGTGGAAGTTCCCAGACTAGGGGTCAAATCGGAGCTGCAGCCACCAGCCTACACTACAGCCACGACAATGCCACATCCAAGCTGAGTCTGTGACCTACACCACAGCTTGTTGCAATGCCAGATCCCCAACATATTGAGCAAGGCCAGGGATTGAACCTGCATCCTTATTGATACTAGTCGTGTTCTTAACCCGCTGAGCCACAAAGAGAATTCTCTATCATGCATTTCAAAGATGAGGAACTAAAGCACAAATAAGTGTAATGACTTGCCGAGGTGGTAGATGGCACAGTCAGGATTTGAACTGCCATGGGCCTGCCTTCTGTTCCACACCAGCATTCTATAATAAGCTTAGTGAAGGAGACAGAGAAGACATAGAATTCAAGGACATAGAATAAGTCATAGTTTGACAGTTCCCGTCATGGCACAGCAGTTAACGAATCCAACTGGGAACCATGAGGTTACGGGTTCGATCCCTGGCCTTGCTCAGTGGGTTAAGGATCCGGCATTGCCATGACCTGTGGTGTAGGTTGTAGATGCGGCTCGGATCCTGTGTTGCTGTGGCTGCGGTGTAGGTTGGCGGCTAACAGCTCTGATTAGACCCCTAGCCTGGGAACCTCCACGTGCCATGGTGCAGCCCTAAAATTACAAAATGCCAAAAAAAAAAAAAAGAATAAGTCACAGTTTGCAAAGCACACAAAGATGCATGACCTTGGGAAGTCCCATCAACCACCTCGCCAGAGGCGTCATCATCATCCCTGTGTCATCTTCCCTGTGTTACAGAGGAGGAAGCAGAGAAAGATTGAGTCCTGTTCAGATGTCACACTCAGAGTAGAACCAGGACTTGAACCTGGATCCAGTCTCTCCAGCTGATAGGGAAGGAAGGTATCTGAATCACATTTCATCTTCCCGGGACCAACAGGACCAGGCTCCATCTCAGAGGGCAAGAAGGACAATGCCTCAATTTCTGAAGGTTTCCGACTGCAGAAGATTCAACCGGCTCCTTCACAAAGAGGCCCCTCCCCCTTCTCCCTACACTCCCTTTGTGCTGCCCACATCCACACCTGCTGGGGTAGGGGCTGCTCAGAGCCTCAGCCTGCAGCAGGCCACCCTCTTAACACACACACACACACACACACACACACACACACACACACACTCACACTCACACTCCCTAACACTAGCTGGTTTAGCAGTTAGCTTTTCCTGAGTCTCTAAGAACAGTAGGAATCACATTGCTCATCCTTGGTGTCTCCCAAACAGCACATTACACACATTTTTGGTGATTCATTGATGTCTAAGGAGTGATTAAGATGGAGAAACCCCAATAATTTTATGTGATGACAGATGGCAACTGACCAATGATTTGTAATGTACAGAAATATCAAAAACTTTTAATTTTTTAAGCCTCTTTAAACGTCAGTTTCTTCATGCCTAAAATAAGTATAATAATCCCAAGCTCTGGAAAATTCAGTGAGGGTAAAGGGACATCACACTTGAAAATGCTTCATCAAGATGAAACCCTTTGTATGTGCCAAAGAAAGTCCTTCCTGAACAATGCGGCTCTATGAATGTGGATTCCTCCATCAACTATGAAACTAGTGGAAAACTACAGTGATGTAAACACTAACTTGAGTTTCTGCTGTGGTGCAGTAGGTTAAGAATCCAACTGCAGCGGCTCAGGTTGCTTCAGAGGTGTGAGTTCAATCCCTGACTCAGCACGGCTGGTTAAAGGATCCGATCTTACCACACCTGCAGCTCCGATTCAGTAACTGGTCCAGGAACTTCCATGTGCCATGGGTGCAGTCATAAAAAGAAAGAAAGAAAAAAAAAGACTAACTGCAATGTGCTGTAAGAATATACATTGTTACATGTTATCATTCTTAGACCAGAAGATTTGGGGTTCCACAGTAAGTCATCAATTCCGCAATTTACTGAGTGCTTCTGTGTTCCAGGCACCATGCTGGGGCTGGGGTAGGGAAGGGTTGTCTTTTTTTTTTCTTTTTCTTTTTCTTTTTTTGGCCATGCCTGCAGCACGTGAAAGTTCCCAGGCCACAGCAGTGACAATGCTGGATCCTTAACCACTGCACCACAAGGGAACTCTGAGGGTTTTCAAAACACCCCACAGCCCTGGGCTTAAGGTGCTCACTACCCTACAGGAAGATTTACTTCTTCCTTTTCTCCCTAGCTGACACAAGGAGGACCAGTGGGTACTGCGGAGAGGCCAGCTCCAGCCCCAGTCTAGCATGGGAACCAGCTCAGTGCATCAACAAGTGTATGTCCTTGAATGAGCTGCTTTTCCTGTCTTCTATGTGAGTACTAGCTCAGATAATGGATTTAAAAATGAGTTCTAACCAGTTAAGTGCCAAGCAAATATTATGGCAAAGACTACTCATATTCATTTCTCAATATCATTTTCCCATTTTACTATAGCTGGAAACATGGCTGTTTAGCATAAAGACTACATTTCCCAGACTCCCTTGCAGTTAAATATAGTCATGTGAAAAAGTTCTTGCCAATGGGATGTCACTATGTGTCATGTGGTAGCTTCTGGTAGATAGAGGAAACTTTCTTAGATGTAGCTGGTCCACTGCTTCTGCACCTTCTTCCTGCTTTCCTCCAGGCTGTGTTTGGAGTATTAATGTGACTACTGAAACTCCAAATTAGGCCATGAGGACAGGGAGAGTGGAGTGGAAGATAAGGATGGCCGTGGTCCCAAGGACTTTGTGGAGAGCCATCACAACTGTCCTGGACTGGACGTCACACCTCTCTCACATGAGAGAGAAATAATTTCTCTTCAAGCCATTGTCCCTTTGAGTTTTCTGTCATTCACAGCTGAACCTGATTCTAATTCACATAAATATTGTTTGCTGTGGTGACTTGACATGCCACAATGGCCTTTCTAACAATGGGCATTGTGCAGTACAATGAGTTGGCCAGTTAAGAAGGTCGGCTCTCACTGCAAACAGTGCTCAAAGAAATACTGTACAAACTTCTGTCAAGGTTCTTCTAGAACAGAATCTTCCATCAGCTCTGTTCCAAGGACCAGCAATCCAATGGGCATGAGACCCATGTGGGTAGTGGGATTCAGGACAAATCAAACACATCAGGAAAAAGTCCTGCAAATTCCCAGAGCACCTATGGCTCACAGTCTGGTGAGAGACAAATGATGACAACACCATGGGGTCTGTAACAGAGGTGTCTGAGATCCTATAGGAACACGAGGGGGCATTCTGGTAAGAAAGCAAAGGGGAGGATTAGGAAAAGCTTCTGTTTTTTATTGTTCTCTCTCTCTCTCTCTTTTATTTTTTTTATTTTTAGGGCCGTACCTGTGGCATATGGAGGTTCCCAGGCTAGGGGACCAGTCGGAGCTATAGCTACTGGCCCACACCAGCTATAGCTGCTGGTTCAGCAACACAGGATCTGAGCCGGGTCTGCGATCCTACACCACAAGAATCACAGCAACACCAGATCCTTAACCCACTGAGCGAAGCCAGGGATCAAACCCACAGCCTCATGCTTCCTAGTCAAACATGTTTCTGCTGTGCCATGACAGAAACTCCCTTCTCTCTCTTGAGAATTGTTGATTTACAATATTGTGTTAGCTTCAGGTGTACAGCCAAGTGCTTCAGTTATATGTATATTATTTTTCAGGTTCTTTTCCAATATGAGTCATTACAAGATACTGAATATAGTTCCCTGTGCCATATAGTTCCCTTGTTTTTCATCATCTATTTTATATATAGTAGTTTGTATCTCTTAATCCCATACTCCTAATTTACCCTCCCCCTGCTTTCCTCTTTTATAACCATAAGTTTGTTTCCTATGCCTGTGAGTCTTAGCCATAAAAAAGGAAGGAAATAATGCCATTTGCAGCAACCTGGATGGACCTAGAGATTATCATATTAAGTGAAGTAAGTTGAACAGAGAAAGACGAATATTATATCCCATCAATTATATGTGGAATCTAAAAAATAATACAAATAAACTTAGTTACAAACAGAAACAGACTCACAGACATAGAAAAGGTTTCTTAAAGGAGACATTAGATCTTGGTCTTAACGGATAAATGGAAGTTATCCAGAAAGAGCAGAGTGGAGAAAACACGCCAGGCAGAGCACAAAGTGCGCAGTCAGGAAGATGTTGGTGGAAACCCAGAGCAGGCTTTCCGGACCACAGAAGGAGCAGCCACCCCAGGTGAACCCCGCCAGCCTGCGGAACACAGCTGCACCCCCAGGTTTCACTTTCCAGGGTGACTCAGAGGATGACGTGGAGCTGCTGTGGGCTCCCCGGTGGTTTTTTCGCAGGGATGGCTTCTGCATGAGGGGTCATCGCTAGTGAGTAATGAGACAGATGGGCTTTATAGATGGAAAATGAGAAAATATCAAAGTGCTTGAAGCAGGAAGAGGGAGATGTGGGGTAAGGCAAAGGAGAAGCGAGCATTATTGATTCCCTTTTTGGAGACACACAAGGACTGATCCTGCCGCCTCCTTAGCTGCTCCCCTCAATGAAAGGAGGATCTCAGCCCCACAGCCACATCAACCCCAGAGGTCAAGTGGAAAGTTCTCAGAGCCTGCTTGGACATTCTCGCCCTTTCTTCCACGTCAGAAGTGCAGCATCCCACTCTACTGCAGTCTCGAGAGCCATGCCTGGCCTCGCCCTACTGCCCAGGATCTGCCTTCCAGAAATCCAGGACACAGCTCACATCTTCCCAAACCCACTCACACACTCAGCCCCTGGCCTGGCTGGAACTCTGCTCAGCCTCTGGGCAGAAATGGTCAAAGAAAAAGGAAAGAAGATGCTTGGAAAGTTAAACCATCCCTGCCCCATGTATACTTTTAGGTGAGGATTCTCCTGGCAACCCTCTGTAAGGTGTATTGCCCCATCTTGCTCAGACCAGAAGCTGAGGTCTGAACCCACTCTGCCAAGGCTCATGCCAAGCACTGTTCCACTGCGACTCGAAGGAGGAGGTGTCCACTCCTGACCCAGAAAACCCCATTTTGTCATGGCGCGCACGACTAAAGATACTCACTGTCAGCTTCCCAGCTGGCACGCCTCTGTGCCAGGGGCCGTGGGAGACACAAAGAAACAGGAAGCACTGGGGGCAAGGGTATCTAAGGAATGCCCGCTGTGGGCCAGGCACTGCACCGGTCACCCATCATGAGCCATCCTAAACAGAAGGTCCTTAAAACAGTGACAGTGAGGTCGGGATTAGCACACCTGTCCTACAGAAAGGGAAACAGAGATTCGGGGAAGCTGGAAGTGATCTGTCAAAGATCCAAGAACAAGTAAGTGGAAGATCCAGTCCCAAGACTCTCGTGGAGTTCTTTCAACTGCACAAGAGATCATCACCATTATGAACAATTCAGACTCCTGGACCCCATCCCAGACTGGCTGAATCAGAACCTCTGAGGTTGGGACCCCAGGAATGTGCTTTTCAAACAATTTCTCTCCATGATTTTCTGATGGTTAAAGTGTCAGAACACTGTCCTCCACCAGGGGCTCTGAACTGTGGACTCGAGACCTTCATGCCTCAAAGGTGCAGTAATACAAGACAATGAGCCAGGATTTGTCACCGGGAGGCTGTGACATGGGAGGCTGATGGTACAGCTATTAGTGCATAGTCTCTGGAGCCAGGTCACTGGAGTTTGAATCCTGTGATGTCGTTGCCATCATTACATGATCGGTTGTCCCCAATGACACAAGAAAGAGGACACTGTTTGATACTGTGGTTCCTGAAAGAGGAGGTCAAAGAGTAGGGTTCCAAAGAATCTGAACGGATAAAAAGAGAAGAGATTAAATAACAGCTCTTTCATTCCTGAGCTGGTCTTGCGTCCCTGTTTGTTATTCCTCAGGAAATGTCACCAAGAGCAAGTCACTGCAGTCGAGACAGGTCATGGATCAGTCTGCGGGGCTGAATCACAGCCAGAGCACATCATCTCCGGGTCTTGAGGGGAGGGAGATGACAGTTCGCTTTCCCCAAAAAGGGAACTGGGTATGTTTTTGATGGCCACCAGGGGGAGACAAAGAGAGCTGAACCGACTACAAACTGGACAGTATTCCTAAGTTCCTTGAAGATTTGGACTATTTCCCACTGATTTGTTTTCACTTATGCTATTTCCCTTGCTTAGAATGGCCCCCCTTTAACCCACTGTCATCCTCCCAGCCATCTTCTTCATATGCAAACTAACCTCTGGCTAGCCTCAATGCTAGGGGCCACGGCAGGTGCAAAGAAATATAAGGCATTTAAGGAATGCTTGCTGTGTACAGGCACTCTGCTGGTATCCTTAAGACTGCAATGAGGTAATCCATTTTCAAGACTCACTTCAACAGGAATAAGATTCAGGGCACTGTTACTAAGTGCCAGGCACTATGCTAAGCACTTTCTGCGAATTAGCCCATTTAACTCCCAAAACTACCCAATAAGTAAGTACTACCATTATACCCATTTTACAGCAGAGCAGACTGAGGCTTGAGGGAATTAAATAACATCCTTGCCCAAAAACACAGAGCTAATAAGGGAGATGGAATTCAGTTATGAGCCCATGGAGTCTGGTTATAGAGCCAAAGTTGAAGCCTGGCCACCTCTCTGGTCCTTCCACAAAGCCTTGCCTCTGCCCACACTGTGCTCTCTCTTCTCTGGATTCTGATCTTGTTGGTAAGCAATCAGTGTAGGACTTGTGCTCATTTCTTCTCTCACACACACTGGCAAATGCCACTCTCCCATCCCACCCCTGCCAGGTATAAGTTTCTTAAAGCCAATGATTCTATCTCATCCTTATTTCTATGTAACTACCATTTATTAAGCATCTCTGTATCTGGCATTATCAAGGGCACATTTATTCTTTATATTTGTTGTTTACTAGTCTGCACAGTAACCCTGGGAAGTAGGTAGTGTTATTCAAATTTTATAGATGGAGGATTAAATCTCAGAAGTTACATGACCGTAGGACACTGTCACCTACCTGGGAAGTAGAATATGCGGGACCCCAAAGCCTGCCATCTCTCCACGACGCTCAGCTCCCACCTCCCCTCTTCCTGGCATGGCGCAGCACCTAGAATGAAGGGAGGCCTCAGAACATGAACATGAGTAAAGAATCGTTTTCACAATAGTAAATAAAAAAGAACATGAACATGAAGGCTTCAGTTAAGGTCCCTGGTCAATGAGTGACTTGTTAAACAGGTCACTTCACTCTCTGATGATGCAGAAAGCATCATCTGTTAATTCCTGTCCTGTTACAGTTCCCAGTCTCGGGCCTTCTGTTCTCAGTCCTGCTCCTTCTTTGGTGGATTCCATGTTTAGATGTCACTAGTTTAAGAACCGTGTCATGTTCACTGTCATGTCCCTGGAGCCCAGCACAGAGCTTCACACATAGTGAACTCAGTATATGCTAAGTGAATAAGTGAACAAATTAAAAAAAAAAATTAATACACCTGGTCCCTCAGGCATTCTGTACCCAGATCCTCTGTGAACTGGTTTTTGATCACATCCTGCTAGTTTCTGTCTCTCAATTCTATCATGTAAATTTGGACAACAAAAAAGCACTTTGTAGAATTCCTGCTGTGGTACAGCAAGTTAAGGATCAGGCATTTTCTCTGTGGCAGCTCGGGTTCCATCCCTGGCCTGGGAACTTCCATATGCTGCAAGTGCAGCCAAAAAAAAAAAACAAAACAAAAAGGAGTTCCTGTCATGGCTCAGTGAAAACGAATCTGACTAGCATCCATGAGGACGCAGTTTCAATCCCTGGCCTCACTCAGTTGGTTAAGGATCTGGTGTTGCCATGAGCTGTGGTGTAGGTCGCAGACACTGCTCAGATCTGGTGTTTCTGTGGCTGCTGTGTAGGCCTGCGGCTACTGCTCAGATTCGACCCCTAGTCTGGGAACCTGAATATGCCGCAAGTGCAGCCCCCACCCAAAAAAAAGCACTTTGTGAACTTTAGTAAGCTGTGTTATGTAAGATAGCAGCTGAGCTCTCCCTTGAATCCAGGACACTGGTAAGGACTTAAGAGAGAGAATCTGTCTGTCTGTCTGTCTATCTGTCTGAAACTCTGGTGTTAGGGCAAAGATGCTAGAAGGCTTTAGACATTTTTTAAGATGGTGATGGTGTCAAGAGCCTGGCAATATCATGGAGTTAAGAGGGTCATTGCTGTGCTTCTGGCAGCATTCTAGCCGTTCTGCCCAGGGCTGACCCTGGCTGAGGTTGCTACCGCCCAGCACCCCTGGTTCCCAGCCTGGGTCTCCAGCCCTCTCCCATCAATATTGTGAACTACTCAGTATACTCCAGTGAATTCTAAAATTAGGCAGAGTCCACTTCTGCAGCTTGAAGGTCGTGGCAGGAGCTGGCCAGTTGCTGACCAACCTCGTTTCCTCTTTTCCCAAAAGGCACGCAAGGCTTTTCTCTCCGAGACCCTTGCAGTCAGGTTAGTGGGACTCCAGCCAGTGGGGTGGAGATCGCAGCTGTGATGTAGGTTGCAGATGTGGCTCAGATCTGGCAGTGTCGTGGCTGTGACATATAATGGCAGCTGCAGCTCCGATTCAACCCCTGGCTCAGGAATTCCCATATGCTGCAGGTGCCGCCCTAAAAAATAAAATAAAATAAATAACCAAAATATATGCATAACTGTGAAAAGCTATTAAAGGTCATCCATAAACCGTCTAAAGTCATCCGTGTATCATCAGTAGTATACACTCCAGCCTTGGGCAAGAATTATGCCGGAAAGTGCCAAGTAGCACGTCAGGGGGGCTGATATGGGACAGACCAGCCTGGGGGTCATTTTGGTTCTGTCTCAGACATAACTTTGCAGCTCAGGTTTTCCGGAGAGCTGCATAAAATTCTAGGAAACGTTTCCTCGGGCATCCACTGTTTTTGTCCATCCGGAAGCAGCTGGAAGACACCTGTCTCCCAGGGATTAGGAGCTACTCCCAGCTCTGTGGGAAACAAAGCCGCCTCCTAAGGAGGTTGCTCCACACCCGCTTATTAGGACTCTGTGCTTCTCGACTCGCTTATCTACAGATCTCAACGTGCCTCAGAACTTTCATTAACGCGCACACCACCGCCCTGGCAGCCCAGAAGCACAGTCCCCATTCGGCAGATGGGAAAATTGATAGAAAGAGCTATTAAGTGATGGCACTTGTAAGTGATGGAGTGATTAAGTGCCTACTGAGACAACAAGGAGCTGTGGCAAGAAAGGAAGTGATGACTCTTAAAGATCCAGGCCTGCAGGACTTCCCCACAAATTGGGGGTGGAGGCACATATGGCAGAAAGCTAAATGGCTCCTTCTGTTTTCCTCATGACAGGATGGGAATGGGACAGGGTCTCTGGAGAGCAATACAAGGTCACGAAGTAGACATTTCTTAAAGTTTTGCTGAGTTAAAGCATGGAGAGGATTTTTTTAAAGGAGTCCAATGTTTCCTTCTCATCCAGTTCCTCACCAGAGGAGTGACCGTAAACTCAGCAGGGTGCAGAGGCAAGCGTGGACTGGGCTGACAGATTTAGGACACGGAATGATGAAGAGGTATGTGGGCAGTAACTGGAAAAGAGGGCAAGAGCATGGCAAGCCTCGGATCCAGGGAGTAAGATGAAGGCTAAGATACAGGAGCTACAGACGAGGTTCAAAACTCATGCTGGGAAGATATATAAATAATCTTCGGGAGTTCCCATTGTAGCTCAGTGGGTTAAGAACCCGACATAGTGTCCTGAGGATACAGATTCAATCCCTGGCCTTGCTCAGTGGGTCAAAGATCCAGCATTGCCGTAAGCTGCAGTGTAGAGTGTGGATGTGGCTCGGATGCAGCGTTGCCGTGGCTACGGCATGGGCTGGCAGTTGCAGCTCCCATTCAACCCCTAGCCTGGGAACTTCCATATGCTGCAAATGTGGCTGTTAAAAAAAAAAAGAATCTTCAAAATGCTCATTTCAGGAATATGTCCAAAGAAAGTCATAGGACAGTTACTTGAAGATTTTTATAAAGATATCTTTGATACATTTTTTGCAACAGTATAATTTGTATTAATAAAAATTATAAATAATGTAAATATTAAAAATTTGGAATCACATTAAAGAAGTCATGGTACATCTATACTATGAAGCCATTAAAAATATATTTAAAGATATTTAATTATATGAAGAAAAGATAATCATAAATAAGTGCAATTTCAGGAAATAAGATAATAAACATATTCATAAAGATATCAAAGGAAACAATTCTACGCTGAGGGAAAAATCAAGAAGAAATGCTGCAAAAGTATGTAGATGATCTGGGTGGTGGAATTAAGCTGAATTTTGTACATGCACTTCTGTGTTTACCAAAATTTAAATGATGTGTATGTATCATTATAGTTTTAAGACGTTAATTTTTTTTTAACTTTTTCTGTGAATGCTCTTGGGGCTTTATTTTGGAACTTGCTCCACTGGGAGACAGCTCTGAGCTTCTGAAACAGATCCACAGACTTAAAGAAGTCTGTATCTGTTGGCTGGATACTTCAGTGGCTCCAAATGGCCCAGGGGCCCCCAGCCCTCAGCATTTATGAAAGGCACGACAGCGCATAAGAATGAGCCCCGGAGTCAAGAGATCTGCCAGAAGTCCCAGATGAACTGCTTACCCCCTCCATGGTCTTCAACAAACACTCCCTTCGATTCCCCAGCTGCAACGGGGATAGCAGTGTGTGCCCTGACACCTCACAGCAGTGTAGTCTGTGAATGACGTGCTCACAGGGACACAGTCATCCCAGTGGAGATGTAATAAATAGCATCCTAGACCAGGGCCCAAAGAATGACCTCGAAGCCCACCCTCGGTGAGCTCGCCCATCTGTGTGCACCCTCTCCCTCTATCAGCCACCTGCTGAGAGCAAGTGTTCACAGCTCTGACCTCGAGTCATGTTCAGCTCCTGGAGGACACCCTGAGTCATTCCAGAATGACTAAATCAGGAGTGGAATCCTTGGTAGTGTATAAGCACCCACATTCACCATGGTGACTCTCAGTGAGTCATGGTGTCTTAATTTAACTGCAGCATCCATCCCAGACTCAGCAGGCTCAACAGGAGAAAGCCATTGGTAGCAGGTAGGGGAGTATCCTGGTGACTTTGACGAACATTACCCATATTCAACTGTTAACACACATATGTGCAGAACCAGGAGCTTCATCTTCCTGTGGATCCGTCTTTTGAGGAGTTCCACTTGCTTTAGCCTTTCCTATGGCTTGGCTTCTCATAAAGTGGCCTGCAGCTTGCTAGAAAGGAAGAAGAGACTGCACGCTGGCAATGGAAAGAAAAGTAAAACGTAACAGGATCACCTAACATCACTCCCTCTCTCTAATATTGTCCATGGCTCCCCACTGCCTGAAATTCACTGTCTCAGGCGTGGCATTCAGGGCTCTTCACCTTTTAACCCCAAATCACCTCCCAGCCTTAATTCCCATAGCCGCACATTTTCCTATGTTCCATTTAGATTAGTGTAGAATTAAATTTCTAGCTATTCTTATAATCAGCACCTCTGTCTTAATGAAGATTCTCCTTTCATTGCCAGCTTTGAAGGATCTGGGTTCACCTTTATTAAAGGACTTGGAAACTTTTCAACTGAATCACAGACTGAAACTGAGCAGGATCCCATGGAACCCCTGAGCACAAAAGCCTTTAGTTCCCCATTTCTTGCGTTTAGGAAATAGGCGTCATTCAGCCTCCATGACCCTGCCTGAGTTCCAAAGGGCAATTGCCGATCAGGAAAGGGAGGGGATGCCGAGACCAGGGAGGAGCAGTCAAGCGATGACCGTGCGCCCTCTGGGCAGGGTCCTGGTTCCTCCTAAGGAATGTGCATAACAATAAGGAATATACATAACGATACCTTTGGGTTCTTCTGCAGAACTAAACCCTCCAAATTAAAGCTGTTAACTGCTAGATGAAGGATTCTTTATTCTAGAAAGGAGGACCACCTTCTGAGGCAGCTAAACACCAGCTTTGAAGAATACAAACTTGCATCTAGCCTGATCCTTATCTTCGGAGCCCTATTTTTCACTCCCAAAATATAAAACCACTCCTATGCTTTCCCATAAAGGGACACAGGTTTTAGGGCATTAGCCTGCTATGGCCTTTGCCTGGCAAAGCAATAAAAGCTACTTTTTTCTCCTTTGCTCCAAATTCTGTCTCCAAGTTTCGATTTGGCACCAGTACAGAGGCTGAATTCCAGCCACAAGACCACCTGTACTTACTTTCCTTTTCTTTCCCCATCCCACCTCCTAAACCATCATCTTCATCTACTTATAGCTATTTTCAAAATGCTCCTAAACTTCATCCCTCTTCTCCTATCATTCTGGAATTCATAGTTACATATTCCTGTGTGATGCTTTTCTCCCACTGCGTCATAGTAAGCTCGTTGTTCTGAGCTGCTAAAGTTGTATTCTGACTTCCTCCATCAAGACACTGTGTGTCTCTCCCTTCTCTGTAGCGAACCCACAGACTTAAAAAAACAGCATCTCTTGTCTTTACCCAGGCCGGTGATCAAACTGCTGAATAATGTATAGCAGGGAATATGTTAGTAATACCTCCTCCTAAGGCTTCTGTAGATTTGCTACGAGAACATTTGGGTAAATGGTTATTCAGATAACTTAGAATCCATGTAACTGTGTTACCATTCAATACTTGTTATCATTCAGTACTTGTGACCCCAACTTGTCTGAAAAGAACCCCAAGTTGCCCATAAAAGAGCCCACTGAAGGCCGAGCCTGAAATCCAGACACTCTGCTCATGAGGATGTCATGAGACAGCTGGTCTAATCACCACATTCCAAAAAAATGCCCTTGGCCTTAAGAGGTTGGCATATTAGTTAGGATCAGCAGAATCTGGAAGTCTCTGTGGATTATCATATCACTTTAATCTTCAGGCATAAGATAAGAGCATGGGTCAAAAGTTCTCCATCTTGTCATTTTGCATCTGGAGCAGCAGCCTGTCATGGCAGAGGAAGAAAGGGACATCAGAGCCCGACCAGCTCCCCACCCTGCTCGCCATCTGCTAGCAGGAAATTGTCATGGGGCTCCATCCTGATTCTGGGGGTACATGTGAAATATCGGGGAGAAAACAACTGCTGGGTGGCACGAACCATGTCTGCCACAGCTGTGTAGGCTTCTGTGTGTGGTCCTGTGCTCGTGTTTTCCCTCTTCTGTGCCGGGAAAGCTTGATCATCCACTTTAGCATGTTTAACAGTTCTAGAATCCTCCACACTGGAGTCTTTGGACAGATTCCATTAGCATCAACCACAAGAGTCATAAATGCCAGTACAATAACTTAGATGTTCCAAAATATTGCTTAAGAAGTCCCTTTCATGTCATTGAAACACACAGACACACACACACACACTCAAAACCATCTAAGCCTCTGGCCCCTGGAGGATAAGAACTCTCAGTTCCAAACAGTGTGCTTGACTAAGTCTGATTAATGAATTTCTGAAGTTATTTTTGTTGATCCTCCCACCCTTGACGCCATAATTTGCTTGTGGCAACATGTGTGTAGATTAATGAGGCTTTCAGCAGCAAGTGGAAAAGTGTTTATTAGCTTAATTATCCACACCCTCAGAGCAAGGGCAGCTCAGGGCTGTAGGGACAGCAGTGTCTGTGCTGGAACGGAACGGCCACTCAGGGCTGCTCAACCAGGACTGTCTTCTCTGGAGAGCAAGGTGAGAACAGGGAAAGCGAACACGAATGTCCATGCACCGAAGACGAAGCGACAAGATTTAGTGTGATCTCCTGACTGTAGGCTGAAAGTGCATGAAGCACCCAGCACTGGTAATCCTCCTCAGAAGCAAGCACCTCCTCTGCTTCTAGCCCGCTTGATCCTCACGCATAGGAAAAACCCCAACCCAGAGACCGGTCTCTTCTAAGTCAGTGGGAATGGAACATGTGGATTCTCTCTGGGACGAAATGATCGAACATCGAGCCCTCCTACTCCTGGACCAGTCTGACTCTATGTCTCACTTATGGTCCACTCCCACCTTGGACCTAGGACTTAATGACTCAGAGCTGGCCCCGTGTGCCATGCTTTGCTCCCAAAGCAACCCCGCCACCGCCCCGACTCTTACCCCCAAGGACCTAGTCCTACTTCTAAACTCCAAGCAGAGGAGAGAAGTTTCCCCTGCTTCTTCACGCTGCCCCTCTCCTGCTGACATCTCAGTCTCCCCATTGCTGTGTTCTGCCAACTGGAACCCATCTTTTGTTTATCATCCCAGATGCGGTACTTTCACCTTGGCCTTCCCGCCCAGTGGCTTATAGCTCTCCCTGCTAGACCCTGTGTAGGACAGAGATGGTCCTGTGGGAGTTCGTGGCTCTCAGGGGATAAGACCCATGCATGGAGAATGACCACTGAAGGAAAGGGAGCTTTAGCACCTTGTAGGTCAGTCTTCCTCAAACTTGCCTGATCGTAGGAATCATCTTCTAAAGATGTAACTTCCAAGCCTCCATCCATAAAGATTCTAATTCCAAAAATCTGAGGTTTAGACATTTTGTTAAAGTATCTAAAAATTTCTAAAATTGTTAAAACACTTTTAACAAGCAATCTGGAAATCATTATTACGAGGCAAGTTTGAAAACACTAGTAAACGACTATATGACAGTAGCAGCGAGTATTGATTAAACATCTATCAGCCAACCAAGGTGCTAAGAAATTTACATATATTGACTCATTTTATTTATTTCAACAAACTTGTCCACATAGGAGTTAAGTTCCAATTCTGCTAATGAGAAAATCCATATCCAGATCCATTGACTAATTGCTCAAAATCATACCTTTAATAAGTGGCAGAGCTAGGATTCCAAACTTCGTCTCCCTGGCTCCTAACCCACATCAACTAAAATAATCTTTTTCCAAAGCTAAACTCTGGTGTAGACCAGTGGTCTCTGAGCATTTTTTGCCTTTTTTTTTTTTTTAGGGCATATGGCAGTTCCTAGGCTAGGGGTCAAATAGGAGTTACAGCTGCTGGCCTACGCCACAGCCACAGCAACGCGGAATCCAAGCTGCATCTCGGACCTACACCACAGCTCACAGCAACACCAGATCCCCGACCCACTGAGCAAGACTGGGGATCAAGCCCGCATCCTCATGGATACTATTTGGATTCGTTTCCGCTGAGCCACAATGGGAACTCCTCTGAGCATTTTTTGTTCAAGTACCATGTCGATAATAAAATTTTGAGCATGCACTTCCAACACATGTGCATGTATTTTTAGTATATATATACAATTACTCTAATACATTATGGGTATTATATAATATATATGGCAAATTAAAAGGCTGAAGTCAAGAGAATTAAATACATTTAGTAATTTTTATTTTTTAGCAACACCTAGTAACTTTTCGCTTTCTTCCTTGAAAAAGCACCGATAATAGTAAAATGTTTTGGGTGAGATCAATGTGATTTTGAGTATGTTTTCCTAATTTTTTTCAGTCTTACTTGAATCTTTATGGTATAGAGATTGATGCTTTGGTCTTAAATTCAGTTTGTTCTGCTTTTGGTGGCTGTCATTGCTGGAAAAGAAGCCTCATAGAGACATGTAGATTCAAATGAAAGAAACAAAATGTTATATAGCCTTATTCAGTTGTAATGGTTATTTTTCAATTCCGTCTACCAATTATGCGAAGATACTTGGTGAAATGTGACAAGTAATTTCCAACTTCCCCGGTAACAATCCATTTTCCCCACGATTTAGGAATTTTTTTAAAAAAAGAATTTAATATCCAGTAACATTTCATTTAGAAACTTAAAACAGGCTAGAATATTGTTTCAATCTTTTCAAAAATAGAGGCATAGGTTAAACACATCATTTTTAACTGATGTTAACTCTAGATATTATTCAAATCTTCAGTGCTCAAACACTGTCTTCATACAGAAAGTATCTTTTTCTTCTTTTTATTCAAGAATAACATGCATACAGGAGAATGTATGTATGATAAGGGTCCAGATCAATGTAGTTTCACAGTGTGAGCAGACCCAGTTACACAGATCAGGAAAGAGAACTTTATCTGCAGCTCCATTATCAAAAGCCACTTTGTACCTTACCCAGTAACACTCCACTCCCCTAACTTTCAAATTAGTTTTACATGTTTTTCCATTTTATTTTGTTTTCTTTAACCCCACACAAGCGGAATCCTACAGGAGCAAGGGTTTGACTGATGGATTATGACCTTTTACTTTCACTATTAAGTCATACTTTTATAATTATCACATTTGATCAAATTTTGTAAAGAGCTGGATTGAGTGTATCATGGCTTTAACCATTTGAAAAAAAAGTCTCTAAATGTCTTGCTAATTGCAATGGCTTCACTCTTGCATTAATTATGTCAAGACACAATATTCGCTTAAGGAAAGAGTCATCATTAATGACAGTGGATGAGAAACTATATTTGAAATATTATTCTCTCTTTTTCTCTCTCTCTCTTTTTTTCACAGTCACACCGGCAGCGTATGGAAGTTCCCAGGCTAGGAGTCAAATCACAGCTGCAGCTGCTGGCCTATGCCACAGCCACAGCAAAGCGGGATCTGAGCCACATCTGCAACCTACACCGCAGTTTGTGGCAGCACCAGATCCTTAACCCACTGAATGAGGCCAAGGATCGATTGCGAATCCTCATGGACAGTAGGTTGGGTTCTTAACCCCTTCAACCACAATGAGAACTCCTCAAATATTATCCTTTAATGATCTTTCAGTCTTTTGTCCAATTTTGTGATTGATGTAATGAGACAGCCATGATTTTTCTCCTGTCATTAGCTGAAAAGCATCAAGAACTAGGAGGTACAGGGGATCTCGAGCCCTCCAGCTTAACATCAGGCTAGCATCATTAACATTTCTTCAGCTTGCAGTTTCTTCATAGGAATACTCTCCATCACTTGTCCATTTTGTAAGGATTGGTTAAATTGAAGTGAGTTGTCCTACATTGTAAATCCACTTAAGAAGGCACAGGATACCAATAGGCAAGGCTTCTTAGAAGTATATAAACTTCCATTTTGGGGAGTCTCCCCTGAATAGTGGTCCCCAGCACTTCTCCTTGGGAGTTTCCAAGGCCAGAGCTCTCAGAGCTTCTAGGAAGCATCTTGTCTGCCCCCTTGTGTGATAGATGAAGAGCTGGAGGCACTCAGAGGAAGAGTAGGGACCAAGGAGACTGACATGGGGCCCTGGTGGAGGGAAACACCGGTTCAAATCCCAGCTCCTTCCACCTCCTCTCTGTGTAGGCTGGAGGAAATGACTTTCCAAACCTGTTTACTCAGCTGTGTATCTACCAGGGCAAAGGTTACTGTTTGTAAACTCTATCTCCATAAATCCATCTTTAGAAGGATGGGAGGGAGGGAGGAAGGGATGAAGGGAGGGAGAAAGCCTCAGTGTCAAGGACTGAAATTAAGTAGAGATGGTCAGGCGCACCCGGAGGCTGAGTCTCAGCAAGTGGCAGCTCTGTCCTAATTCTCTCTGTAACCTTGGTATGCTTAGCTCCTAGTCGATGCTTAAAAGTTATTAATGATTGTAGCGGGTTGAATGGTGGTCCCCGATGTCCCCGGCCAAATCCCTGGAACCTCTGCCTATGTCCTTATTTGGAAAAAGGCTTTTTGCAGATGTTAGTTAAAGATCTTGAGGACATCCTGGAATATATCCAGGTGGGCTCTAAATCCAATGACAAGTGTCCTCATAAAGGACTGAAGTCACAGAACGCAGAGGAGGAGTCTGTGTGAGGGCGGGAACAGAGACCGGAGATACGTAGCCACAAGCCAAGCGAGGCCAGAGCCACAGAAGTTGGGGAAGAGTCAAGGGAGAGCTCTCCCCTAGAGCCTGGGAATGACTGCAACCCTGCCAGCGCTTTGATTTTGAACTTCTAAATCAAACTGTAAAAGCATACCTTCCTGTTGTTTTAAGACACCAGATTTATGGAACTTTGTCCCCACAGTCCCACGAAATGAAGACACCAACGTTATTGGCTTCATAGAATAGCGCAGATTTGGTATGACCCGATCCAGTGATTTACAGACTGAAGCTCTGAAGAGCCCTCCATGACCCCCATGATACAATTTTGTATTTGGAGGTACTCTTAAGACTTCCTGTAATTTAAATATTCTGCAGCTTAAAAAAAAAAAAACTAAATTAAAAATTTAATCAGGCATTCCTGTTGTGGCTCAGTGGAAAAAATCTGACTGTCATCCATGAGAGCGAGGGTTCAATCCCTGGCCTCACGCAGTGGGTTAAGGATCTGGCGTTGCCTTGTGGTGTAGTTCACAGATACGGCTCGGATCCTGCATTGCCGTGGCTGTGGTGTAGGCCAGTGGCTACAGCTCGGTTTCGACCCCTAGCCTGGGAACTTCCGTTTGCCCTGGGTGCAGCCCTAAAAAAACAAAAAACTAATCAACCAGCCTGAATCTTCTCCAACTCTAAATGAGTTTTTCATTGTTTTGTGTTTTTTGTGCTGTATGGGCATTTGTTAAATTAAAACTTAATATGAAAAGGCAAGTGTTTTCTCACCTCCTCATAAGAGGGACTTAATCTTAAGGACTTACAAGTCGATCAAAAGAATTTTGATCTTATAAAATGCATGTTGGTTTTAGAGAAAAATTTGCTTTTCTTTTTTTTTTTTTGTCTTTTTGCCTTTATGTAGAGCCACACCTGCGGCATGTGGATGTTCCCAGGCTAGGGGTCTAACAGGAGCTGTAGCTGCCGGCCTTCGCCACTGCCACAGCAACGCGGGATCCGAGCCGCATCTGTGACCTACACCATAGCTCACGGCAGCGCCGGATCCTTAACCCACTGGGCAAGGCCAGGGATCGAACCCGCAACCTCATGGTTCCTAGTCGGATTCGTTAACCACTGAGCCGCGAAGGGAACTCCCTGCTTTTCTGACAGATGCTACAGTCTGAAGATTCTGGGAGTCTGAAAACTTCCTCCCTGCCTGACTCAGTGTGGACAGAAAGAGTTCGATGAGAGACGGAAGATTCTGAGGGTTCAGTGACCAGCTGACAATGAGAATGTTTTCTTTCTGGTGATAAATTGTCAACTGCCCATCTTTCCAACATCATGGGCCTAAGTGGGGGGCGTGGCCACGCCCAGCCCCTGACTCGGAATAGATGTTGAGTAATTCTCCTCCACTGACAGGATTAGGGTTATTCCAGGCCTAGGACCAGGCATTCCTGGGCTATGACTGCAGGTCGTGCTTATTGGAGTCTAATTTCTGCAGGCCTCTAGCTCATGTCTGCTGATCGCTGAGCTCTCTCATTCCTTCGGACAGAAATAATAATAATAATGAACACCGTGTACGTATCTCCCCTCTGCGGCTAGGCAACCGGGAACACAGAGATGAGCTCATGGAAAAATGAGATTAATAAATGGAACATTGCAAGTCCTGTTAGGTGGGAGCACGAAAGAGACATTTCAGATAACCAGGGGGTGAGTGTAGGACAGTTAAGGAACCTTCGCTGTGTGCTGAGCCTGACTCCGAGAATGTTCGTTTATTAACTCATTCGACCCTTACAGTCACTCAGTGGGGTAGGTGGTATGGCCCTAAATTACAGTCAAGGAAAACAAAGAACAGAGAGGTTAAGCCACTTACTTAAAGTCACCCAGCTAGGAAGGGTAGAATCAATGTGCACGCAGACAGCGGGGCTCCAGAACCTGGGCTCTCAGCTGGGGCTGAGGTGTCCTGGTTGGTGGCCCATTGCGTTTCACCTTTGAGTCCTCGATTACCTCAGCATTGGAAAAGAGAGTGAGATCTGCCTTGAATGCCAGCCCTGGACCCCCGTCAGGAGAGAGGATCTCACCTTACCCTCAGGGCCCCGTTGCTCAAGGTTATTGTCACAGATGAAAAATGACCCCCGCCCTGTCAGTAAACAAACCAGATTGCAGTCATCAAACCCTCAGCCACAGCAGCCACCCCAGCTGTGCACCCTGAGGGGATCTGGGGTGGAAAAAAGCAGGGCACACAGTGAAGGCACACGGCAAAGCAGTGATTTCAGTGAGCTCAGACCCTTGCGTCTTCCCAGACAGAGAAAAGCTGCTGAAGCCTTTAACGTGAGATGTCTGGTTTTCTTTAATTACCAGCAATCTTTTCATGTTCCAGCTACCTAGTTTTTGTGGCAAAGCTCCTATATGTCCCGGCTCCTCCCTTACTTCTCTGGAGCCATCCCTCAGAGCTATCTGAGACTGTTCTTCTGGACTTAAGTCCTCAGATTCGACTCCTAGCCTGGAAACTTCCATATGCTGTGGGTTCAGCCCTAAAAAGACAAAAAAAAAAATCACCTAACAAACAAGAGAACTCCTAATTTCATGCCATTTTTAGGGTGCCAAATCGGCCATGGAACTACTAAAGAAAAATCCTCGGGCCAGATAATTCAGAGCTTCTGTTGCATGAGTGGCCAAAAAAACTGAAGGTGAGGAATAATAAATAACAGTGATAACAGTGGCAGATAACATTTACTAAGTTCTTAGTCTGCTCTAAGCACTGTGCTAAACATCTTATTTCATTTAGTCTTCTTAACATCACCATGACATCCATTCTTTTTTATCCTAGTTTTAGCAATAAGGAAAATGAAGCTCACAGACAGATGACTTGCCCAGTTTGTATGCTGTGTGGCAGGAATTAGACCCAGACAAGCCTGATTCCAAAGCCCGCAGATTCCTCTTTCCTTTGCAGCCAGGGTCACATCTTCCAACCATCTCTGCCTCCGGGTGGCGGTGCCCTTGGGGTTCATGCTCTCTGAGATTTGCCTTTGTCAGAGGCAGATGTAGGACCAGTGAAACCCACCTTTTAGTGGTAGTGAGTAGCTATTGAATCAGGATCCTTGGGGGCTGAGATTATTATTGTAAAAACTCCCCAGGTTAGTCCGATAAGCAGTCAAAGTTGGGCCCTTAGAGGTTGTGGGAGCGTCTGTGACACTGATGTGGCTTCTGACTCAGCAAGTCTGGGATGGGACCTGAGATTCTGCATTGCTGGCGAGACCTCACCTGCCCCACCCTTCTGCGCCGAGGCTGGTGGACCACACTTTGGACACCAAGGCTGTAGGTCATGGTGATGATACAAATTTTTTTATTTTGAGTGCCAGGGAAGCCCCAGCAGAGCGGTTTTTTGTTTTGTTTTGTTTTTTTGTTTTTGTCTTTTTTTTATGGCCACAGCCATGGCATGGAAGTTCCCAGACTAGGAGTCAAATCAGAGCTGCAGCTGCCAGCCTACACCACAGCCACAGCAACTCCAGGTCCAAGCCACATCTACGACCTATGCCACAGCTCATGGCAACACTGGATCCTTAACCCTTTGAGTGAAGCCAGGGATCCAACTGCATCCTCATGGATGCTAGTCGGGTTCTTAACCCCCTGAGCCACAATGGGAGCTCCCTGGTAGAGTCTTCAACAGGGGAGTGTTGTGATCTATTCTACACTGTGGAAAGATCACTCCGGCAGCTGTGTAAAGGACAAAGCTTTGGGCGACTAGGAAGCCCTGTGTCTGCCGTGGTCCAGAGACGACATATAAGGATTCCTTTGCTCTCTTCCAGGCAGAAATGGGTGGGGAACGAAGCACAGGCCCATGGCCGGCCTGGGAGGCCAGCAGTGCCCAGGGGTGGAAGTCGCTAAGCCTGGGAGGGGCCAAGGGCATGCTTCAGTGATCCTCCTTCTGCTTCTGGCCTCGGCCGCCTCCAGAGGAGGGTGCTTCTTTGGGTGATGGCGGAGAGCTTTCTCTCCTCGGTGGCTGAAGGGCCCAGTCTGAGAACAACACACCCTTTGGGAAGACCCAGAAAGCAGGTGGGACAGTGGGAGCAAAATTTTTTCCAAAAATTTTTTCCAGAATTCCACCAGGCTGTGAGACCCAGCCCAGAGCCCGGCACCCTGACCAGCAGCCCTTCTGGAAGGAACAAAAGCCCCTTGGCCTGTCTCACCCCTTCTTGTGGGTGCTCGGGTGATAATTCAATGGGAAAGAATTTCACTTCCAAAGGAGTGGCTGTGCGGGTTTGATAAAAGCCTCACTTCTCCAGGCTCTCTGTTTCCCTCTCTGCCCATGAGTCATCCTGCTCGAAAATGACAAACACGGGTAAATAAGATAGTAGGAGTGACAGGGGTGACTCAGCTGACAGCGACACCCCTCCGGCAGGGCTCAGGGGCCCTGCTGAGGTCAGGAGGCTGCATTCGGAAAAGGAGGGATCCACTCAAGACATGTTTTTGTCTCGTCCTGGTCACGTACAGCAGCCACAGAGTGGTTACTCACAGGGGAGGGGGGCACAGCCGGCGTCAAGGGCCAGTGGTGGCCGGATGCGTGCAAACCTTCCTTTGACTGCTGCCCCAAACGGCAGGGCCTTCCTCCCAGAGCACTGGTCTAAGCCTCATTTTCTTCCCCAAATCCTCCAACAAAATGATTTATTATTTTACTCATAAACTTGGGGTGTTTATGAGTAAAGTAACAGGATCCTGGGATTAATTGATTGATCTTTTGAGGGTCACACCCGCGGCATATGGAGGTTCCCAGGCTAGGGGTTGAATCTGAGGTGTAGCTGCCAGCCTACACCGCAGTCACAGCAACACCGGATTCTTAACCCACTGAGTGAGGCCAAGGATCAAACCTGCATCCTGATGGATACTAGTCAGATTTGTTTCCACTGACGGGAACTCCTGGGATTTATTTTAAAAATTCTATTATTCCCCACTCTAAAAACACTAGGAGGTGATAAATGAAATGAGGTTGGCAAAACGTTGATAATTGTTCAACTGAGTGGAGGATGCATGGGTTCATGAAACCATTCTTTGTAATTTGGGGTACGTTTTCAATTTCCATAGTAAAAAATTGCTGTGGTTGTCATTTTAAAGGGCCTTGGTCCAGTCACCTCTCACTGACCTTTAACCTCCTGGAGCACCGAAGGTTCTGGGAAGTCTGACCTCACTTCCCCTCATGGGCCTGTTTCCCCAGCAGCCTAACCATCTCCTGTAAAGGATGGGGCATTGGTTCCCAGAATTCCTGAGCCCTTTCCCAGCTCTGCTTCCCTGCGAGCTGATGATCTCTGTGGATTCCCAACGCTGACTGTCCCTGGGCACCTCCAGCACGGGTTTCCGCAGAAGCCTTGGGTGCCGTGCTTCGTGAGGTCGTTAGAGCGAGGGTTCGGGAACCCCACCGTCAGGGTGTGAATCCTGAATCAGCCACACCCTAGTTATGTGACCTCGGACAACTCACTGGCTCTAGATGTCAATTTTCTGATCTGAAAATGAAGATAATAATACTCTCTACCTCGTGGGGTTATTATAAAGATCTAATGACCTTATATTTGAAGAACACAACACGGTGCTGGGCATATGGTGTCACAGAAGTAAAGTGCGCTGAAGAAAAGGGAAAGACTTCAGAAGCCAGCTGGTTCTCCAGGTCGGGGTTAGCAAACTTTTTCTTCAAAGAGCCACTCAGGGAGTTCCAGTTGTGGCTCAGCAGTGACAAACACCGCTAGTATCCATGAGGATGCGGGTTCGATCCCTGGCCCTGCTCAGTGGATTAAGGACCCGGCATTGCCGAGAGCTGTGGTGTAGGTCACAGACGCATCTCAGATCTGGCGCTGCTGTGGCTGCGGCGTAGGCTGGCAGCTGTAGCTCCAGTTAAACCTCCACCCTGGGAACTTCCATATGCAACAGGTGCAGTCCTGAAAATGGGGGGCTGGCAGATAGTAAATGTTTTCAGCTTCACTGGTCACATAACTTTGTCACTTCCAGGCTGAGGCACCTTGAAGCTGATAGGCCTCTTCCGTCTCTCTCTTTCCCCAGAGGCTGTATATTCCAGATGGTGTCACTGCCATTTACAAAATGTCAGTGAACTCACAGTCTGTGTCGGGCTTCAGTGGAATGAGAGAGAACCTATGTTGTATTAAAGCCACTGTGATCGCTGTGGCTTGTTCTACTGCTGTAGCACAGCCTGGCCTCGCCTGATACACAATGGGCAGCCCTTAAGGCTGTAAAGAATATACCTATTGTTCTTTGCCAAGTTCACTCCAAGTACACAAACTTTCTTAATTTCTTTTCATTTTCATAAACCATGTCAAATCCATCTACCATGCCAGCTGCTACCTTCTATAAACACCTCCTGATCTGCGTGCATGCTCTGCGCTAAGCCAATGCCCAGAGTCGAACATGGTCCCCCAGACGGGCCTGACTTCCACCGGGGCAGGACTGCCTACAGGGGTACACCTAGCATCACATCAGGTGGAGGGGGGAGGAGTTCAGATTGTGTTGTTGATACTAGAAGGAACAGTGAACAAACTCACTTTATTTAAATATAATCTTTAGAAATGGAGACTGCCTTGGAACATTGGTTTATATTGCATATTAGAATATGGATATGCTGTCTGTATTCATATTCTAGATAGTGGGCAGTTTTTTTTTTTTAATCCCCATGCCCTTCTCCAGGGAATTCCGATTCAAGCAGGAAGGGTGACTGTGATGTACGGCTGGGTTTGAGAACCACGGTCCCAGCGCCTCCCACCTCGCGCCAGCGCGAGTCCACCCACACGGCACGCACAGGTCAAGGAAGGAAATCTCTCCAGCAGGCAGCTGAGAAGGTAGTGCGGGTGACTCCTGGCTATATCGCAACATTATCTTGCGTGGAAAATGGGAAGGATCTTATTGAAAGACCCATTTGCTGACTTATACCTCTTGGAATTCTAAACCTTTCACACTCTACCTGATCGAAGTGTTTGTTTTTTTGTTTGTTGGTTTGTCTTAACTAATTAAGAGGTTGGGAGAGAAAAAAGTGAATTATCTCTGTTCTTTGGCCAAAAATGTTCCTAAAACATTTGCAGGGAGAGTAGTGTAAAGCACGAAGAGTAAAAATGCAAGGAACTGTATCAGAAGCCAGGCAGGTCCAGAAGGAGGAGGAGACATGAAGACTCAGGTTATTGACCCTGGTCCGCAGGTGGACGTGACCCAGTGAATGACAATCAGTCTTCTCCAGTGTCCCCAGTGTGACAGCACAGCTGCTCTCCCCATGAGGAAACAGAAGTAAAGCAGCAGAGAGAGAGAGAATAGTTTGGAGATTGGATTAAGATGGCGGAATAGAAGGACTGGAGCTAAACTTCTCTCCCAAAAAACAGCAAAACTACAAACAAATGCCGAGCAGCCTTCAACCAACTGGACTGTAAACTTTCAAAAAAGATATTCTACTCCAGAAGACAAAGAGGAGACCATATCAAGAGGTAGGAGGGGCGATTACGCGATAGTAGCAACCCCATACCTCCTGGGTGGGAAGCCCCACAGACTGGAAAGTAACTGCATCACAGAGACTTAGCTACAGGACTGAGAGTTCTGAGCCCCACGTCAAAACCCCACGCCTGGGGATCGGGCACAGGGAGAAAGAGCCCCCGGAGCATCTGGCATTGAAGGCCAGCGGGGCTTGTGTGCAGGAGCTCCACAGGACTGG
>PVHT020000230.1:21271587-21319392 GCA_004024745.2 Catagonus wagneri | reverse complement strand
AACTAAAGAGACACAATGAACTTCTTTGAAGAACAGACAATGACTCACAGATTTTGGAAAACCTTGGTTTTTCAAATAAGACAATCTGGGGGGTGGGGGGATGCACTGTGGGTTTGGGACACAAAATCTATTGTATTGACTTATGATCTTTGTACACCTATAACTGAAATAAAATTCATTGTTAATATGAAAAAAAAAGCAGCAGAGAGAGAAGGTTGGTCTCTAGCACTTTCGTGGGGAGTAAATATATTGATTAGATTTTACATGAAAAAAAAAAAAAGCAGAGAGAGAAGGTTGGTCTCTAGCACTTTTGTGGGGAGTAAATATATTGATTAGATTTTACATGTTTATGTGCTGCTGTGGCTGTGGTGTAGGCCAGCAGCTGCAGCTCTGATTCAGTCCCTAGTCTGGGAACCTCCATATGTGGTGGGTGTGGCCCTAAAAAGACCAAAAAAAAAAAAAAAATTCCTCAGACACCATTCTATCAAGAGGAACCAGGACTGGCTTAAACAACCCTCTTCAGGCTTCAAGCCACCTGAGACCCTGCCCCAGCCCTGCCTGTGCGCCACTCCCCTCCCAGCTTGTGTGGTGACTTGGGCGAGTCATCCTATGTCTTTGCACCTGATTCCTCACCTATGAAGATGATGGCAGTTTCTCTACCTGCCTCGCGGCGTGGCTGTAAGGATCAAGTCTGTGTACACGCAGTCCGGGGGCTGATGAGGGGATTCATGCAGATGGAGGCTACAGAGATCAGCTAGGGAGGTAAGGAGGTGGGGTTCTGCCCTCCTCGCACCTAAATGGCAGATGAAGGAAGGAGGGGGAGGCTGCTGATGGCAATGTCAAGGACGACCACAGCCATGACAATGACGCTTGTCATCTCAGAGCACAGACTGAGCAGCAACCAGGTTGAAAAGGGCAAGACTCAGGCAGACCTCTGTTTCTCCCCTCCCTGGGAGCTCACCTTGGTTTAGAGCATAACCTTCGACCATGGGACTCACATGATTTAACTTGTTTCGGCAATTTCTTTCTAGCATTTTTTGTTTGTTTGTTTACACTAAGGATGAGTGTTCCATGGAAGGTGTCAAAAAGAAAATGATCAGATTTGAATGAGTGGCGTCAGCTGCCGCTGATAACCAAGGCTCCACACAATAACGCTGATATGCTGCCTTTCCTCCCAGATGCTCGGCAGACAGGCGCAGGTGAGATCTCATATTTGCACCAGACGCTTCCCCTGGACCCACGGGAAAAGTGAGCCCCTCCCCACTCAGGGGTGCTCTCCCAAGATGTTGCAGCAATGTTTATGAGCCAGAGAGCAGAGGAGGGCAACTGATGTTTATTCGGTGCTAACCAGTACTTTACTTAATCCTCACAATTATCCTATGCAATAAAAATCATTATCCCCATTTTATAGATGAGACAACGCGAAGTCTTAGAGATAAAGTGACTTGTCCAAGATCACATTGCTAATAAGCAGAGGAACCGGCGCTTGAGAAAGGCCTGGCTCAGAGCATTGGATGGTAAGTGCTGTGGGAAATGCAGGCATCGATATTCCAGGGTTAATACGCCCTTTACGGAACTTTCAGTCCAGTGAGGGGAACAGCAGGTGCTATAGTGGGCTAAGGTGGGCTACAGTAAGCATAACCTGGACGTAATGGACTCTGAGTCCCTAGAGGAAGGAATAATGAATTTTGACCCCAATCCAGGTGGTACTTAAAGGGGACCACGAAAGATGGGTAGAACCGCAGCAGGAGAGCGGGGAAATGCAGGGGAGGGTGGAGGGGCGGTGGGGAGATAAACACTGGCCTGGCAAAGGCCTGAGAGTCTGAGTACATCTGCCAGGTTGCTCAGTCAGGAAGGTGGAGACCACATGACCTTCCTGCTTCCAGTTCCTTCTCTTCCAGGGTAAGGTGCAGACTCCCGAACAAGGATAGCCGGGACCTTCAGACATGGGGCTCCCCCTCAAGCCGTGAACTGCCATAGTCATATCAGTCTCCCCAACTTCCCCCACCTTTCACACCAAAGTCATTATTTTATCTTGTTTTGTTTTATTTTATTTCATTTCATTTTATTTTTTCTTTTTGTCCATGCCTGTGGCATGTGGAAGTTCCTGGGCCAGGAACTGACCCTGAGCCACAGCAGCAACCCAAGCTACAGTGACAATGCCAGATCCTTAACCCACTGAGCCACCAGGGAACTCTCAGAAGTTATTCTGTTTTTTTTTTTTTTTTTTTTTTGCTTTTTAGGGCAAAAATATCACATTGCTAATTTCCACCCTGTGGCGGGTGGAAATTTCCAGGCTAGGGATGGAATCGGAGGTGCAACTGCCAGCCTACAGCACAGCCACAGCAATGCGAGATCTGAGCCATGTCTGTGACCTATACCACAGCTCACAGCAGCACTGGATCCTTAACCCACTGAGCGAGGCCAGGGATTGAACATGCATCCTCATCGATACTAGTGGGGTTCTTAACCTGCTGAGCCACAATGGGAACTCCTGAAGAAGCCTTTTAGAAACAGGAACCACAGGGCACAGAGCACATCCAGGCTCTGGCTGAGGTGGCCAAGCGCCGTCCTGGAGGGTTGGCAGTATGCCATGATGCCGGATATTGACTGCTGTGGACAGGTCTGGGGAGGGGTGAGAAATTGCCTTGTCTACAGAGGAGCTCTTAAGAAACACTACGTGAATAAGTGGAAGCCTTGGCAAGGGCTTCCTTGGGAAACCGCCTATTATATGACTAAGGCTCTGAGACATCTCTGCTGATGGCCTGGCAGAGTGCTCGCCAGCTGAATCCATCACTGAAAACCTCAGAGGGCTTCTGGGCACATGCGGATTATGGGTTGTGGGAATCTCAGGTCATAAAACTTTCGCCCAGCTGCTCAGGTGCCTGGCCGGGCAATTAAGGAGGATTCTTTCCAGCAGATCAAAAGACTCTGGTGAGGTGATCTCAGGAAGCTTCCTGCCCTCCCTCTGTGGAAGGCAGGAGTCAGGTCTCATTATCCTCATTTTACAGATGAGAAAAGTAGGTGCCTGGTGACTAAGTCTCTTGCCTGAAGTCAAACAGCCAGCAAAGGGTGGAACCCCAAATAAGCATCTCGGTCACCCAATTCCCAGGACACCATCACCCCAGAGCCTCCCATTCCGTGGAAGCTGGGGTGTTCCCGGGAAGTCTGGCCCCACATTTGGGATGTTAGGGCGTGGAGTGGTCCACAGGGACTATTCCAGCAATTCAGCATCCACGGACACTTACATGTCCACACAGTGACTTGGCATCTGCCCTTTGCAACATCAAGAACACAAGACCCCAACCTAACGATGACGACCGGGTTACTCCCTGGCCCCGCTCTGTGCAAACCATTGCAGAGGGTGTCCTCGATTTTGGCGGTGGTTTTACAAACTTCTGTACCTGACTTCAGATCCCAGTTCTGTGCTTTTCCCGGGACCTAAGCAAGTTACTTAACCAACCGAATCTCAGGCACCCATAGCGGCAACTGACTTTCCTCCTTTCCCTGGAACTCTCCTCACGCCTCTAACGGAGCTTCCTCATGCCACCTCCGTAGTGGCTGCCGGTGCCCTAATCTCTGCCTGTGGTCTGCTCTTGGGGAACCAAACGAGGACAGGTTTGTCAATGGAAAAAAGCTGTTATATTAAAAGAGCACAAATCGTTTAACTACCACTATTACATTAGGCAGAGGCTGGCACTGCAATGTGCCATGGAGCATGTCTGAAATGGATAAAACCCCTGGTTTCTTCTCTGTCTCAACAGACTCCTCTAAGGCCGACTACCAGTTAACTCAAGGTCAGGGTCTCGTTCACTAGTCACACCAGACCCAGCCACAAATCAATTGTGAGTCCTTCTAGAGCCTGTGGCCAGCCCAGGCTGAGCTCTCAGAATAAATCAGTTAGATCCCCCCTCCATGGGCAAGAGACAGCTGTTCTTTGGCTCATTCAGTGTCTGCTTTCTGCCATCCTCTTTCCTTGCTTCTTTCCCTGTGTTGCAGACATAAAAGGGGAAAAAAATCAGCGCGTGATCTTTGGAAATCTTCTCTTAGCTGAGGAAAGACATCTTCTCAGTGACTTATTCAACTGAAGCCCGCCCTCCTCCTCGTGCTGTCCCCATCTGCATCCACTCGGCACCCTCTGCTCAGCGCCACGCTGTCTCTGACCCATTTTCCATCAAGACTCGTTAAAGTTGGGTTTGAGAGTTTTGTCCTTCTGAAGATTTCAAAACTATTTAGAACCTGACAGCAGTTGTTCCACAAAATTATACCGTCAAATATGCTGTGCCCTGAAATGTTTTCTAGATTTTCACGTGTCTTAGAGTGGGTGTATTAGCTTTTCTCGATTGCTGTTCAACACATTACCACAAGCTCAGAGGCTAAAAAACAGCACGTACTTAATTCCCTCGCAGTTTCTGTGAGTCAGGAGTTCAGGCATAGCTTAGCTGGTTCTCTGCTTAGGGTCTCACCATGTCCAGGGGTCAGTTGGGCAGCATTCTCATCTAGAGACTCAACTGGGAAAGGATCAGCTTCCAAGCTTATGAACGTTGTTGGCAGAATTGACTTCCAGTGGCTCCCTCGCTGAAGATCCTGGCTTCATGCTGACTGCCGGCTGGAGGCTGTCCTAGAGGCCGCCCCACAGCTCCTTGCCATGTGGGCTCATCTAACATGGCCGCTTACTTCTCATCTCCTGTTATTCAGCCCTTGTGAAATGCCCTCCTGAGTGTGGGATGCCCTCCTGAGTGTGGGCTGAACCATTCACTTGTTTCTAACTAAGAGAATACGCAGAAGTGATGAGATGTCAATTCCAAGACAAGGTCACGAGAGCCTGTGACTCCTGTCTCATACGCTTTCTCTCTGCCCTCTCACTTGCTCATTTATGACGAGGCCAGTGCCATGTTGTGAGATGCTCTGTGGAAGGGGCCATGTGGCAAAGAACCAGGAGGGTGCCCTGCCAGCAGCTCCTGAGGAACTGAGGCCCACGGTGCAACCGCCAGTAAGAAACTAAGTCCTGCTTAGGCGCCTCCGCTTGATCCTTCCCAGTCAAGCCTTGAGATGACTTCTGCCGTGTGAGAGTCCCAGTGAGAGTCCCAGCTGAGCCTCTCCTGGATTGCTGACCCAGAAAAGCCGTGAGATGCTAAATGATGTGGTTTTAAGCCACTAAGTGTAGGAGTAATTTGTTACACAGCAGTAGATAACTGACACACACCACCATCAGCAGTTTGTCCCCAATACTTTAGTAAACATCATCCTAAGGAAACAGAATTAGGGCCCTATTCCAATGCAGAAAACAGGGGGACAACTTGAGTGCAAGGGCTCAGAAGTTTCTCAGTATGCCCCCTTTATACCTCAGAGCTTAACCCAGAACCTGCAAGCAGAGAGGCCAAAACAGAAGAAAACCAAAATTAGAATTATTCCAATAAAATCACCTTGTCTGTTGAGGGGCAAGGTGGCCTTATCTTGGAGACAAGATGCAGAGAGAGACAGGCATCCTCCTGGGGCCGGCATGGAGACGCTGCAGAGAGTAGCAGCCTGGACACAGGCAGCAGCCACACCAGCCTTGGCAAGAGCCCCCAAAGCTTCCTGTGAACATCAGAGCAGAAAGCGGGGGCTGAGAAAGAGAAGAGTAAACAACACATGGGAGCCAGAAGGACTGAGTCCATGTGTACACATGACCCATCCCTGGGACTTCCAGAAATAACTGAGGTGAGAACTTTGGCAGGGACTCCTTGACCATGGACTATGAGACTAGCACAAAGTGAACCTAGGTAAATCTGAATATTTACTGACAATGATAAAGTGATGGGTGTGATAGATGCGTTGGCCCCGCCTCTTCCCCAAACCTGTGGTCCCTGGGAACTTACAAATATAGAATAATTTTCTTCCTAATGGCATTTTAAGTTTCTACAGTACAGGGATCCTCCTTGCCTTCCAGGGTGATGTTGAACAGGTCACGCTGGGTGAAGAATATAGATGGGGAGAAAGACACCATGGCCCCTCCTATTTAATGAGTTTAATGCAGATAAGTTTAGGCTTCATAACTCTTGCCCTTGACCTTGTTAGGGGCTGCTTTTTTGCCCGGTCTGCCAAGGGTAGAAGGCTACATGTTCAGTGCAAACATCGACCCGCCTGTGCATGGTGTGATCACCACAGCCAGGCCCCACCTCAAATCGTTGAAAGTACAACCTCAAAGCCCTCCCAGGCTGAACCCACTCCTCAAGTTCTGGCTAAACAATTAACCCAGAAAATGTGGGGTGGAGAAAGCATTGATGAATGCATGGACCATTTCCAAAATAATGAATGACGCTGTTTTAAAGCACAAAGTGTAGGGGTCATTTGTTACCCAGCAAGAGATAATACACTCTTGACTGATGGCTTATGCCCCACACTTTAGAAGAAACCATCCTGAAGACAGCATTAAGCCACCATTCCAGTGGGGTGAGTGGGATGATGAGGAAAGGCAAAGAGACTGAAGGCTAGATGGGAAATCAAAAGCCTTGGGTTCTGGTTCCAACTCTATCAAGACTCCCCAGCTGTGTGGGCTCGGTGAGATCACTTCCTCTTCTGTAAAGTGGAATCAATGATAAATGCCTTTCTTACGTCACACTGTCATTATGAGACTCAGATTATAGAGCCCGAGTGAAAGCTTTGTAATATGTAAGGTTATATTCCTAAGTAAGGGGTTATAATCATCCACATTATCATCATCATCTTTATTGCTGGCTCTTGTAAGGTAAAGCCAACAAAAGTTTGAATGTCTCAGTCAAAGTCCACCCAAGTGAACAGAAACCACTCTAAGTATTTGGAACAGGGAGAAATGAAATGGCAGATGGGTTGCACAGGGGATGAAAGGACTGGAAAGCCCACCAGGAAATAATGGGTGACCCGGAGATTAATAATAGCAGGAGATCCCTCAGCTAGAGTGACAGAGGGAGGAGGCAGCCTGCGTCATAGGAACCCAGGGCTTGAGGTCACCCTATAGGAAGCTGGAACCGTGGTGGGAGCCGGAGCCAAGGGAGCGATACCTCTGCCGACACTTCTGAAGGCAGCCGAGAAAAGGACCCTGGGTTCTCCGTTCCTGATGCCCTTCCAAAGTGGTCCGTTGCCTCCCATTGACTGGGCCAAGCCAGAAACCAGTGGACACAAGAGTGACAAAGGGATGTGGAGCCAATAAGCCCTGGGCCAAAGAAACAGTCTGTTTAGCCAGTGATGCAATAAGACTCTAGAAATGAGTCACGTCACAAAGAGGCTCAGAATCCCAAAGACTCAGACTCCAAAAGATCACGGGAATCCATCCTGCCCGACCCCTCATTCCAGAGCTGAGGCCTCAAAGAGGAAAACGATAGGACTTGCCCCAAATCATCTGCCTAGGGGCAGCCTGAAGCCCAGGCATCTGAATTCCCAGTTCATAGCCTTTTCACAGCATTAACTTTACAAGGATGACTAGCACTTCAACTTAACAACGGGATATATTCCAATAGTTGATTTTTTTTCTTTTTACTGCCGCAGCTGCGGTATATAGAAGTTCCCGGGCTAGGAGTCGAATCAGAGCTTCAGCTGCGGTCTACGCCACAGCCTCAGCAACATGGGATCTGAGCCGCATCTGTGACTTATATCGCAGCTTGAAGCAATGCCAGATCCTTAACCCACTGAAGGATCAAACTCGAATCCTCAGAGAGACAGCATCAGGTCCTTAACTCACTGAGCCACAGTGGGAACTCCTAACAGTTGATTTCTAAGACAGCTGTTTGGATCTTTGTACGTACTTTCCCACAGAAACGAGGTTATTTGGGCTGATTGTGGTTCCAGACTGTCTATTTAGCCCACAACAGGGGAAGAAAGGAAACTTCCTTCTCCCAGTTAATGTGAAATCCAGAGGCTGATCAGCCTGTCTCCCAGCGCAGAACAGACGAGTCTCCCCATCTCCTTGTTCTACCATTAAGGGGGTGCTGTCGGGGGGACCTCGCTGCCTCCATCACTCCTCCCTCATCACAGCCAGACTCTCCCACCGTGGAGAGTGGGAAGGCTGGAAGCAGGGGGTATTTTTTGTTTTGTTTTGGGGTTTTTCGTTGTTGTTTTTGCCCTTCGCACCTTTTCACTGTTGGCACTCCCCTAGTCACTGGCCCACCCCAGGGCTGCAGTTGTCACCATCGGGTCTGAATCAGCATCTTCAAAGTACAGTCGAAAAATGAAAAAAAATCTTTACTTTTCTACTCTAAGTGAAACAAGGTTTGAGCCGAGAATTCCTTCCACAGCTGCATGGTGGCCTACACTTGATCGCTGGGTTTTAGACGTGCCCCTTGCAATCAGTGAGCTCTAATTTTAGCAACCAAGCATCCCCAAAGAGAGGAACTACTCATCTACCCCAAAATAAGAATGAGGGCAAATTTCCTAGGAACTTAAACCAAAATGCAACTTGGGAGCAAATGCAGAAAAAGAAACTGAAATACACTTTCTGTTCTGCAGGTCGAAACACAGATGTAGTTCCTCAAAACTTGACCCTACCTCCCAGTTGAAGAGAACAGGAAATCAAAGTCTGCACAGCTCTGGCAGCAGTCAGACTCCAGTGCCCTTTTCGTGAAGCTTCCCTACCCTGCAGAGTTGGAAGTGACTGTTCCCAACCCCCACCCATGCCCCTGTCCCTTGTTCCGACAGGCATATCCCACTGGGTCAGTCACACAGGCAGCGCGTTGCCCAATCCAGGGGGGTGTCGTTTCTACCAGCTGCCGTGTGAATGGCGCCCCTGGAGTTGGGCCCCACTTCTACCAGAACATCTTGCAGATGGCCATGGTTTAATTAAGACTGACACCTACAAGGCCAGGAACTCCCAGGTAAGTTACGGTGACTTCTGTGTCTCTGGCACCTAGCACAGTGCCTGGTACAGAGTAGAACCTCCATAGAAACTCCTAGGGATTTCAGAAGCAATGAATTTGAAAGGAGAGTCAGCACCCCACTTAGACAGGAAATAAGCAATTATTTAAATAGGCATAGCATCCTAATTAGAGTGTGGATTGTTCTTGAAATAACCTTAGATGCTTTATTAGCACCACGCTCTAACCATCTGAGCTAACCGGCCAGATACTTTAAAGGGTAGATTCACCGTAGTGATTAAGATCTCTGGCTCTGAAGTCAGAAGGATCTGAGTTTGAATCCCTGCTCCACAACTACTGAACCTTACTAAGCCTAGGTTTCCTCATCTGTGAGGCCCCACTGAGATCAGGCCTTAGCCTAGTGCCTGATACATAGTAACATCTTTGTTGTAAGGACGAAATTGCCTTATTAATGGCAATCCAAAACTAAACATTAATCCTAAAAGGCACATTTTAGCTATGAGAACTCCTATCCCACAAGAAGGAATATGCCTAAGACGTATTGAGTGCTCAGTTAATGTTTATTGAATGACAGAGAATGAGCAAGAGGAGAGAGAGAGAATGAGAATGAAGGTGGGGGAGGGTACTAAACCAGGAGTCAGAGGAGATACAGCTTCATATCTGACATCACTAACCTTAGATGACATCACTAACCTTACTCTGAGTAAGTTCCTGTCTGGATCTCAAATTGCCTCTTCTTAAGATCAAAGGGCATTGGATGGTGTCTCGGGTCCTTTCTCCCAGAACTCTTCCCCACCCCCCCCACCGGAGGAGCCCTCTGGCCCCTGAGCATGTTTGCAGTGTTCCCTCAGATCCTGCAGGTGGTGCTGCTGAGTTAAAAAGAAAATTGTTTTTCTTCAGCCTGGTTCCAACTGCCAAGTCTGCACCAATAGCAGACTGGGAATTAGGGAAATGACTTACTTGTTGCTGAAAATGCCTGGGGCAGTATACGAATTGTTCCATTTCCTTTCTTGCCTAGTTGGCCTCTCCCGGTGCCACGAAAATTCCATGGGTGTGAGGAGGCAGCTGGTCCTGGATTCCAAGTCCAGTTCCACTACTTCCTGGCCAGTGACCTTGGGCAAAGGCATTTGCCCTCTTGGAGCCTAGTCTTCAAAATTAGGCAGATAGTATGGACCCCCCTGGAGCACTGGGAACATTAAACAGTGGTCATCAGTAGGATAGTCTAGTGCTCGGCACATAGTAGGTATTCAAAAAAAAATCTGTTCCCTTTTCTTCCCCCTTTTCATTCGTAAGGACTAAGGTTAGGCTTGAGAAGAAAAGAACAAGGTGCAGTGACAGACTGACGAGGAGGTGAGCTTTCCCAGAGAGTCAGCATGCATTGGACCTCGTAGGAGAGGGAGAGTTTTCCAGACGGATCGTGAGTTGTTGAATAAGGCCAATTTGATCTTTACCTTTACTCAGTTCAAGTTTGGGGTTTTTGTTTTTGTTTTTTTATGGCCACATCCACGGCATATGGAAGTTCCCAGGCCAGGGATCAAACTAGCGCCTCTGCAGTGACCCAAGCTGCTGCAGTAGGAGTCTTAACCCACTGCGCCACAGCAGGAACTCTACCTTTTTTCCCTTTTTTTCTTTTTTCTTTTTAGGGTCGCACCTGCAGCATATGGAAGTTCCTGGGTTAGGGGTCAAATCTGAGCCGCAGCTACAGGCCTACACCACAGCCACAGCAATGTGGGATATGAGCCACATCTGTGACCTACACCGCAGCTCACGGCAATGCCGGCTCCTTAACGCACTGAACGAGGCCAGGGATGAAACCTGAATCCTCACGGATACTAGTTGGATTCTTAACTCACTGAGCCACGATGGGAACTCTCTGAATTTTGTTTTTTAACCCAGAGCAGTGGCCACTGCACTCCTGTAGGGCAGAGTCTATCTAGTAAGAGCAAGGCTTATGATGGAAGTGATTACAGCGGAGGGAAACAGTCCTGTATTAATGACGATGATGTGACGATAGTGGCAGTAATGAGGAGCCTTCAGCCGTGATGTGACTTGTGAGTGGGAAGCGCTGGGTGAAACTGGCTCGTATTCAGTCCTCCACACAGAGCCACACAGAGACGCCATCGTTGTCTCTAGTTCTACTTGAGGAAACACACGGTTTCGCAGCCAGTGATGCAGCTGGTGTCTGAAATCAGACTGGAGACCACGCTGGACGCGCAGAGCTGGGGTTACGAGGAAGAAGCAAGTTCACATGGTCAGCGGGCAGGAGGGAGGCCAGCAGAGGAGAGGGCACAAGACTCGGGGGCCTGGACGTGGGAACAGGGCATGGTGACACGTTGTCTTGCCTGAAGCCGGGACTAGAGTGAGAGCTGACTCTGCAGAGAGGCCCGCAGCGCTGAGCCCTGGAGTTCAGCCTGTTCCTGGAGACAAGGGGACTCTGCAGGTTTCCAATCAGGGGGATGCCGAGGGGAAGGAAACGGCCCCCCTCTGCCTCTCCGCTCGCCCCTCAGCCCCCAGGAATCTGGGCCAAGACAGAATCCTCGGGCTTCTAATTAACGCGCCCGTCAAGGAGCCTGTCCAGCCTCCATATGGCGTGTAAATAATTTACAGTGATGGAGCGTGTTTATGTGGGATGGCCGCCAGCAGCCTGCTCCTTCGGCCTCAGTGCTTCCTCTCGCTCCACTGGCCCACAAGCTCCCCCAGGACCCACGGGGAGGAGTCAGAGGCCGGAGCACCCAAGGACTCCTTCCCTGTGCCCGTCCCCAGGGAGGCACCAGATTTCATGGTCCAGGACAGCCGAGGAGCCCTTGGCCCAGTTCCCAAGGAAATCATGTCCTCTTCCAACCCCATGGAGGCCTGAAGGGGCCTTTCCTGTTCTCAGCGCAGTTCTCAGAAACGATTTAGGAAGGGTTGACGTGGCCTCAGGGACGGGGCCGAGGGCTGGGCTGGGAAGTAAGGAGCCGGGTGAGAGGGGTGAGAGAGAGACGGGGAGAGGGAGGGAGGGAGAGAGGCTTCCTGCCTGGACTGCAGGGGCCTGGGCTGCAGGGGCCTGGGCTGCAGGTGCACCGAGTTTCCCCGGAATCTGAGCCCCCAAGGAAAATGCCTCAAGCCCGTGTACCTCCTCTTCCCTCAAGGCAAAAATTAAAGTATCAGTCTCCCAAATACAGGAATAAAACAGCACAAGTGTGACTGTGAGTATTAAGAAGAAATATACACGTATTTGGCCTTCGTTAAGGTTCCTTACCTGGAATTCCTAAAACTCTTGAAATTTCCTAGGTGAAGAAGAGTGATCAGGATGTCTTTTGTTCTTTAAGTGAGGTAACTTTAGAAAAGCCCCTACTTGCCTGAGGGGGCTGTGGGCTCTTGTGATCTGGGGAACTTTGATTAGAGGGTGGGAAATTTCAGCCCCACCCTCCAGCCTCCAGCGAGGGGAGAAGGACTGGAGATAGAGTTCCATTCCCAAGGTCAGCAATTAAATCAGTCCTGCCACATCCTGAAACCTCCACAAACATCCCAAAGGGTGGACTTTTAGAAATCTTCTGGGTTGATGAACCAAGAATTCATTCACATGCCAGAGGCTGGCCCCCAAACTCCACAGGGCAGAAGCTCCCCTCTTTGGGATCTCACCCTACATAGCTCTTCATCTGGCCATTGCTTCATACCCTCTAATATTCTTTGTAAGAAACTGGTAATCTGGTGAGTAAATTGCTTTCCTGAGTTCTGTGAGCTGCTCTAGCAAAGGCAGGGATCATAGGAACCTCACATTTATTTCCAGCTGGTCAGAAGCACAGGTAACAACCTGGATTTGCAATAAACCCCAGTCTTGTGGGACTGAGCCCTTAGCCTATGAGATCTGATGCCACTTCAGATAGCAGGAAATAAGGTCAGAATTTAGTTAAATTGTAGGACACCCAGCAGGTATCCCAGATAATTACTTGGTGATGTGAGGAAAAAACATACATCTCAGTTGGTGTCAGAATCAAAATCAAAATGATATCTAATCTTGAATGCTCCTATGAACTATGTTGAAGTCGTTTTCAGCTGCATTGTGAAACCAAGGTCTGTTACGTGTAAATTTGTATCTAAACCAAGTTGGTAAGATGTTGTGAATTGAGATGGATATGGAAGCTTAAGTTTAGGCTGAATAGAAACAAGCCTTTTTCTCTACTCTAGGCAGAAGAGGACATGGCTAAATTGGATAAGGATTGCTACCGATTAGGATTTGTAAGAAAGCTTCCAAAATTTACCTAGATGTTTGAATTTTATTAAATTTTTGCTATAACTCTGAATTATCTTCTTAAATATATTAGCCTACAATACTGAGCAAAAGAAGTATGTGGCAGTGGTTTCATCACACACACACACACACAAATTCTCATTATTTATGGTAGTTATGTTCTATAAAGTTCCCATGAACACTGAGTAAGTGTTGTACCACTGTTCCTAGGGGAAATAGAAGGTTAAGTTCCTATAAGCCTCTGGTCACAATATTCTCATCAACCCATCAATACATGACCTTGTTTTATGTATGTTTCTGTTTAAAGACACTTTAATATATATTGTTGATTCATTAACACTGATCTCACAGTTAACAACACTATAAGCCATGGGGAAAGAAGCTTAGCTAATACCCCTATACCTTCCCCATAAGGCCCTTCACAGCCCTCTGTGCTTAGGATACTAGACAGCACAAGGCACTGTGCTTGGGGGTGATTTTAAATAGCAAAATCACCTGAAAGGAGGACAAAAGTGTTCAGAAGATGGCACTAAACAGATGACAAAAGAACCCTTGTTTACAGTACAGGAGCTGAAACAAGAGGGTGGAGCACTGTTCAGGCAGGACCAGGAGTGCTGGGTGAGTCAAAGGTTTTCACTGCCCTGCACCTGTCCACAAATACTGTGCCATGAATATGTTTGGAGTTTACAAGCAAATATGAGCAAGTAGGCAAATTTACAAATATAGACTCCACAAATATTGAGGATTGACCACATTTTAAACACACACACACACATATATATATATATATATACACACACACATATATATACTCTTTGTATATATATGTATATATGGTGTATATATATGCATGTAATATATACACACATATATGTATGGCGTATATATTATATATACACACATAACTGTGGTCCCCAGGGATACTGGTCCATTGGCAGCCCCTCCCCAAGTTTCCCCAGGCCCTCCAGGCTGTTGGAGAACAGCTGCAGCTGTGCTTGGCAGCTCCTGGAGGGCACAGCTGGAAGATCATTCGAAGCAGCACTAGCCTGCAAAGAGCATTTAACCAAGGCTTCTCTGTGGACTGTTTAACACAGCCTACACTGCCTTGTGCCCAGGAGTCTCCCCTAACACCACCTCCCGCTTAGTGACAACTTAGGCCCAAAGGCTCACTCAGCATCCTCCTCTTTGGGTGACTTCCACACCAGCAGCGGACCCATCCCACCTCTGCACGTCCCCCAAGTGCCTTGTGTGAGAACAGGACCTATTGTCCTGTCTGCATGCCCGCCTAGAGTGCTAGGCTCAGAAGGCTGAAACCACATCCGGTTTGTTTTTGTATTCCCAGCAGCTGGCAAAGTGCCCAGTGACCAGGGGCTGTGGAGTGTTTTGAATCACTGAACGGCAGAAAGGACAGGGACATTCGAGATCATCCAGCGCCAGGATACTCAAAGTGGGGACCATGGCCAATTGGCAGTCCCCAGGGAGCTCGTTAATAATGCAGATTCCCCGGCCCCTCCCCAGGCCTTCAGAATCAGAATTTCTGGAGAGGGACCCAGCAGTCTGTATTGTAACAAGCGTGGCAGAACATTCTTGTGCCTACTAGATTTCAGAAGCTCCAGGTCTCTTTGATTTTCCCCTGTCTCCATGCCTTTACGGATGGCAAGCGGAGACTTGTTTCCCAAAGTCACACGTTTGGTTAAGGGCAGAGGCGGAGCAAGAACCCGTCTCCTAATTCCTGATCCTGTGCTCTTCTGAGTGTCCTGCAATGCGGGGGTTGCGGGGACAACGGCCGCCCTCGCTGAAATCGCCCTTCGAGCGCATCTCCGAGACAAGCTTGGTTCTCATTCAGGGTCTTCTTCTCCGCCTCCTCCCCCTCCCCCCCAACCCCCTTCTCCCTCCCATCCCTCTCCCCCTCCTGCTCCTCTCTCACCCTCTCTTCCTCCATCTTTCAACTTGGGCACCTACTTCCTTCGCGTGTCAGATGGGAACAACCGCCCCTCCCCTGGCCAGTTCAGGTCCATCCGAAGAACACACGTTACCTCTGAGTGGATGCTTTGATGATGATTGGAATGACGCAATTTAGGGAAAAGGCCTTGGGAAATTAAGACAGTCCCTCCGAGGGCAAGCGTTATCTTTAAACTTTTCCTCCATCCAGTTGTCATCCTGGTTCCCACCGCCAGCCTTCACTGCCCCCAGCGTCCCCTGCTTCAGCTGTGACAACATGATTTGTTTTTCTTTGCAGTGGGCTCTGGGTTGTACATACAGGCAACTAGGTGAACATTCTATGAAGCCGTTAGGGTTTCTCAGAATGAGTCATTTTTTCAAAAATAACAAAACCTCTCGACATCACTTGATTTCAGCATTCTCGCCAGGCTCTTGTAACCTCTTTTGCAATTGCATTCCAGGCACGCCTGACTTTTTTCTCAGGCCTGGTGGCAAGTCCCCTCTCCCAGCAGAAGGACTGATGGACAAAGAAATCAAGCCCAGGATCTGCTGGTCCTTGTCCAGGACACATTTAGGTTTCAGATGACGGCAGGGAAATGTCTGCAGGCTGTGGAGGGCGGTGGGGGAGAGGAGCACATGATCGGAGAGGCTGCCCTGGGTTCCAGCTCGCAGTTACTCACTGGACTTTGACAAGCCACCCTGCTGCATCGCCCTCTCGATCCTAATTAGGACTGGCTGTGGATCCAAAGAGCGATAACCAGCAGTTGCTTAATGTGTCATGATTTTACAAAACACATTTTACTTCCATCCTGTGCAGATGAAAACATTGGAAGCTCCTGGAGACATGAAGTCAGATGTCTTGCCCAAGTTCTGACGGTTGATGATGATGATGGTTTCCATGCATTGAATGAACCCAGCATTTGACCAGTGGTATCTTTTTTTTTTGGGGGGGGGGGTAGGGGGAATTTTTAGGTCCACACCCTCAGCATATGGAAGTTCCCATGCTGGGGGTCTGATAGGGGCTGTAGCTGTCGGCCTGGGCCACAGCCACAGCAACACAGGATCTGAGCCACATCTGCGACCTACACCACAGCTCATAGCAATGCCAGATCCTTAACCCACTGAGTGAGGCCAGGGATCAAACCCATGTCCGCACGGATCCTAGTTGAATTCATTACTGCCGAGCCACTACAGGAGCTCCTGACCAGTTGTATCATAATGGTACACTCTTCATCCATCAATGCCCACAAGTAGGTTGTTACTCTCCCCATTTTCTGGATAGAGAAACTGAGACTCGGAAAGGTTAAATAACTTTCCCAAAGTCCCACAGCTAGTGGCAGAGCTGAAACTGAAACCCGAGTGTGCCTGGCTGCGAAGCCCGTGTCTTTCCCCACCCTTCACATGCAAATACTGCTCTCAGAGCACTTTGCACGTTATTCCGCTGACACCATGGGTTTTAACTGACACTCTAGGTGTCTTCATCCTATAAAGTCCTTGACACAAGACAGTGCTTCATTCCACTCCGTGCCCTCGGCACACAGCACACTAACTGACATACACACCCACCCATCCGTTGTTGGATGAAATCCTAGAGGAACTCAGCCTGTGGGCCTCGGAAGACAGACCTGAGAGTGTCCCTGAGCACACTGCCACTTCCGTTCTGGAGCCTTCAGAGCCTGTGGTCCCCGAGGAAGCCCCAGATCTAAACCCGCCCCTGGACTTCCTGGCCTTGGTAAGACACTCCCCTCCCCAGGTCCCAGCTTTGTCATCTGTGCAAGCATGTTGTTGGATAGGAGACAGAGGCACTTCTGGGCTCTCACAGGTGATGCTTCTGAAAGTGTGTTGAGTTTTTCAAGAGGACAGGACATTTGTTGACTGTATAATATTTGTTTGCAAAAAGGGGACAACAAAACTCATTAATAGAGTCTGTAACATTGATCCAAGCAAGAGTACACTTTGCGTTTACTTTGTCTCTATAAAATTCTGGCACAAAAGGGGAAGTGGAGCCTCAGAAGTCTTAACTCTGGGTAACTAAAATCCTGTGTGAATGAAATACGTACACCCAGTATCACTATTGTGTTTGCTTCCACTTGAAGTCTCCAGCTAGATGTCACTTTCCTCCCGCCCACCCCCCCCAGGTGGGTGGGACGACCCTCCCCTAGCTTACATCACTTTTGCATTCAAACTGCCCGCTTATTTATCTCTCTCCTGAGAGGCTGGTGCCCATGTTTATCTATTTTCTACTACACTTTGTGCTCCATGTCCCTTTGCATCTTCAGCACTTGGCCAGAGTGCAGCCCAGAGCTACCACTTGAGAAGTGTTGGTGGATTGCATGACTTCCCAATCCCACACTCTTGCAGAATCCTCTGCTCTTCTGAGGGCACATCCGCATAATAACCCTGGGAACTCTGCAGTGGTTCTCTTCTTGTGCCCGTTTTAAAGGTAAAGGCACCAGGACTCAGCATGCTGACTGACTCATTCAACACCATACCGCCAGAAAAGGGGCTCACCCGCATTCTAATTACAGAATCACAGAGGGTGAGATCTGGCCGAGCCTTGAAGGCAATGGAAAACAAGACTCCTCAAAAAAGGAATCTTTTTTTCTTCTTTCCCCAGTGAAATCTTACTCAAAATCACAGTATCAAAAGTTTGGGGAGAGGACCTGCCCTTGATAAAGAAAAGGTAGAAACGGTGAACATCTGTCATTTCAGCCCCTCAGCTGACACTCAGGAGGAGGGAGAGGACACCACTGGAAAACCACTGATGCAAATAAATGTTCTAGAACATCTATGTTTATGTTCTAACCCCGTGTTCCTTCAACTGTAGCACCCCACTTTCCCAAGATTGGCTTCTTCACTCAAAAACTGCCACATGGCCGTCATTGTGTCAAGCCCTGTGCTGAATTCTTAGCTAAGGATGTCACGTGTGTTGGACTTAATGTCCAAGGAGCCATGTTGATCCCAGTCCTACTGTTTCCTGGCTGGGAAGCTTCGGGAAGTCACTTACTCTCTCCCTGGGCTTTGGCTGCCTGCCCTGTAAATGGCCGCAAGGCTTCGATTGAATCAGAGTCCATTGCCCCACGCGTGTCAACACGCTGAGCACAGACCTTGACACCTGCATGTGTTCCGGAAGCATCAACAGCATCTACCACCTTGGGGCTTTCCAAGGTGCAGAGCGGAACCTGCAGGAAGGACCTGAGGCCACGTTTGTTAGGATGGCCACACGCTTATTTTAATAATCACACCTCATCGACGTTTACAGCAGCCACGTTTCTACTAAAGACATCGATTTAAATGAATGAATTGTGAAGTCGACTTCATCTCAGATACCAAGTTAGCAGTGTTAGGGGGGGAATGTTACAGGTGTGGCCAGCGTGGAGCAGACGCACCGGCTCGACTGGGGCTCAGGAGCCCGAGAGCTGGAGAGTCCACAGGTAAGAGGGGCTGGGGCAGAGAGCTTGGCTTCCGTCTCCCCACCTCCAGCCGGCGGGCTCTCTAGAGGTGATGACAGGTGCCAAGCTGTACGTCGTATTCCACCAGGTAGCACTAAGCTGGAAGGCTCCCAGACCCCCGCAGGCCTCAGAGGGGAAAAGGACACAAAGAGGTCCCAAGAAAGAAGCCTTCAGGAGCCGCTTTTCCTTTCTGCCTCTTGTATCTCTGGCTCTATCTGAAAGGCAGCAGCTGGCTGACAGTGGCTGGGTTGTGTGGGAGCCTCCGGGTTCCAACTTCAAAGCCGTTTGTTATTTTGAACAACAATAATAATAATCCTCGAACATGTGAATCGTGAATCCAGTCCTTTCACTATATTGCATCATTGCCTTTGAAATCCTCATGTCTCTGGAGTTCCCGTCGTGGCTTAGCTGGTTATGAACCCGACTAGTATCCATGAGGATGCGGGTTTGGTTCTTGGCCTCGCTTAGTGGGTTAAAGATCCGGCGTTGCCATGAGCTGTGGTGCAGTTCGAAGATGTGGCTCAGATCTGGCATTATGGTGACTGTGGTGTAGACCAGCAGCTGTAGCTCTGATTAGACCCCTGGCCTGGGAACCTGCATATGCCACAAGTGAGGCCCTAAAAGAAAGAAATTAAACTGAAATCCTCTTGTCTCGTAGAAGAGGAAGTCTGGACAGGGGGCATGAGCCCTCCTTCTCTAATGAGGCAATCGAGTCTCACAGCTGCTCTGAATCACGGAGCTCCTGGATGGCAGCCCATGGACTGGAACCTGGGGTCGTTGCTGCAATTCCAGTCCTCATCCTAAAGCCCATCGCTCCATCAACATCTGATAACCCGTAAGGGGCGTGGGGGAAGGGAGGGACCAGTGTCCTGGCCTCACAGCCTCCCCTGGTCAGCCAAAGGACTCTGGCAGGCCTGTGCCCTCCCTGCGTGACGACACTGCCCAGGGCATCAGAACAGCAAGGCCTGGCCAGCAGCATCTTTATAAATTCCTGGCCCAGCGGGTGCCCTGGGTCCTCGCTAGATCACCGGGGTCGCTTGTCTCCCTTCTGTGGTTGGGTCACCGGAGGCAGGTTCCGCTGGCACACCGACTGCCTTGCACTTTGTCTCAGTCCCAGAGCCCACGGACAGGCCGGGTTCAGAGGTCTCGGGGCCAGGGGGAGGGCCCCGATGCGGAGGTTTCAGTGATAGAAGGTGCAGGTCAGTGTGACCCGAGAACCTTGTTCAAAATGCATGTAGCCACCATGCTTTCCTCTGGGTATGTCACAATTTCTGGGTGACCTGGGCAGGTGTGTTTTCAACAGGCTCTCCGGCTAACTCGTACTTGTTTTTCCGACACACCCAGAGCCAGAGAAGGCACTTGGTTTTACAGAGAGGGAAACCGAGTCCCAGATAGCCTCAGTTTCCTTATCAGTACAAGCCCATTTCTAAGTCCCTTCTGGCTAATGATCTGCTTCTATGAGATATAACTCAAGCCATGGTCTCCCAAGGCCAAATAGAGTCTCAGATGGAGGAGGCAAGGCCCCCAAAAGAACCATTCTTCAGAGTCCTTCTGTAACAGAGCAGAGCCCAACCAGACTCTGGCTTCAGGAGGACAGGAGCTATTGTCCTCGGGCTCACATTTCTCCCTGCCTGGCTCCTGGTAGGGGTTCAATAAATAAGCAATCAGGAAATGAACAGAGTAAAATGAAATTGGCCTTTATGTTCAGATTAAAAGATGGATGCTGATTGGAGACACCTGATTTCAAGCTATGGTCAAGGTTTTGGCCACTAGGATGACTTGAGGCTTGGATCAGCCAGTACAGTGAGCTAAAATATCACTGCTGTTATTCCCCAGGGACCCTCCTACCTCTCGGCTTAATTACTTTCCTGTTACTCTATCGTAGTTCTTCCCTATGGCAAGGGTATCCAGGGAAAGTACTTTGCTGGTCAACATGTTTCATTGGTTCCGTGGCCAGTGCCCTCCCCGAGGTCTAGACTCAACTCGCTGGAAGGCTAGGGTGTCCCCATCTCAGCAGAGAGGTAGCCACAGAGGAAGGGCCAAGGAGGCCCCTGACGGGGAAATTCCATTCCGGTCCCTGCTGACTTTTCCAGCCCCACCTCCTCTATGTGCTTCTCAAGTTGCCCAGACCACAGTCCTGAGCACCAGCCACACTTGTCAAAGTCACCCCCCAGCCCCAGCCCTTTCATGCCTCTAAGCTTTCTAGTTCTTTTTGTTTTTTCTTTTTAAGGCAGCACCTATGGCATATGGAAGTTCCTGGGCCAGGGGTCAAATCGGAGCTGCAGCTGTGGCCTGTTGCACCAACATGGCAATACCAGGTCCCAGCCTCATCTGTGACCTATGCTGCAGCTTGCAGCAGCACTGGATCCTTAACCCACTGAGCGAGGCCAGGGATCAAACCTGGATCCTCATGGACACAATGCTGGGTTCTTAACCTGATGATCCACAACAGGAACTCCTAAGCTTTGTTGGTCTTACTTTAGCCAGGAATGCCCTTCCCACTGCTTTCCTCATTTATTAAAAGTCTCTTCATCCTTCGAACCCCAGCTCAAAGCCAGCCCTATGCTGAGATTGCCAGTTTCTCCAGCTAGAATTAATCACTTCCTTTTCTTCACTCAGAGTACTCAAACTCTGAGATTTTTTTCACTTATAATACAAGTATATTAATAATTCTCACTTTACAGGGTGGCTGCAAGAGTCAAAGGAAACAATGTGTGGGAAAAGTCTTAGAAAAATATAACGGACTATGTCAACATGGATTTGTATTGTGACAGTTCTTCCCTCCAGGAGAGCGTGGTTCATTCTGGCTGATGTTATGGTTTGCTTTGTACTTTCCTCTCTTTCCCGTATCAATTAGGGTATTTTGGGTTGTGCAATTCTGCCTACCTCAAGTATCCTCTCTATTAAAAATAAATACAAAACACAGACTCCATATCAGTTCAGAAATGAATTTGGCTGCGAGTAACAGAACCACCAAACACAGTGGTTTAAAACAGTAAGGAGTTCTCAGAAAGAGGTCCAAAGGAAGGTTGTTGCTTGATGTCCCTGAGTGGGGTTGCTGTCTGTGCAGTCCTAACCTCTTCCTCATGTTCATAAAGTATCTGCCACAGCTCCAGCCATCACATCCTTCCTACATCCTTCCTACATCCTGTAAAAAGGAACAAGGATGTCTTTCGACATCCCCAGTAGATATTCATTTGCATCTCATGTGCTAAGCCACACAGCTGCCCCTAACTGCGAGGGAGCCTGGGAAAGTGAGCTCTGAGCTCTCCACCTTCTAGAACAGAGAAAGCATAGCTTGAAAGGAGTTGGGATGTGTGCTGAGTGAACCAGCCTATTTTATCCGCCACAAGGAAGCTCTCGGGAAGAAGGAAGAGCTGATTCACCGGATGGCAGAAATGCAGTTATCTTCAGAGTGCTGCTCACTCAGCCATTCAGCTCCTCTTGAAGGTCTTGAGTCATAATTTACTTTCCCATAGTCTGCCTTTCCAGTGTGAGGAAAGCGCCCACCCCTTGGCCGGAGGAATACAGGAACCTTGACCATCAAGCCCCACACTGTGGCATTCGATGAGAGAAAGGAGAGTGAGAGAGCTGGGAAGATGAGAAACAAGAAAATACTCACATTGCCCTTATTAGGGTGTGAGCTCCCCAAAGTCAGAATCCCTGACTTTCTGTAATGCTCATTGGCCGCTCTACCTGGCACACGATGTACTCAGTCAATCCACTGTGACTTGAGTGATTTCATTCTCCAGCCAGGAGCCTGAGATTGTTTTCTCCCCTTTGTTTTATTTTGTGTCATTGTCATTTTCATCTTCATGTAAGCATGGGTCTTGAAGCCAGACAGACCAGGAATGGAATTTCAGCTTCACTAATCTTCTTTCTGTGGTTTTGGTCAAGGCTTCAGTTTTCCTCTCTGTAACATAGGAAGATTGAGGAGTTCTCATTGTGGCTCCATGGGTTAAGAACCTGACTAGTGTCCATGAGGTTGTGGGTTTGACCCCTGGCCTTGCTCAGTGGGTTAAATGATCCGGTGTTGCCGTGAGCTGTCGTATAGGTCGCAGACGCAGCTAGGATCCTGCATCTCTGTGGCTATGGTGTAGGGCCGGCAGCTGCAGCTCTGATTCGACCCCTAGCCCGGGAACATCCATTTGCTGCAGGTGCATCCCTCAAAAAAAAAAAAAAAAGAAAGAAACGATAGGAAGACTGAAATCAATCTCATGAGGCTGCTATGTGAATGGAACAATACAGGGCGTGTAAAGCACTTAGCAGATTCGCGGCCCATCTAGTCACTCCAACATCGATGGCCTGCTATTGTTTTTATGTGGGAATTTTAAGCAGTGAGAGCACAATGAATAAGTCCCTCCATCCAATTCCCCAGGAATTCCTGTTTGGATTCCTACTGATGTCAGGTTTGATATTTGAGTAGAGAGCAAAGTTCTAATCTTTCCAGTTCATCCTAAAAATAGTCAGCCCTTCTCTGTACATTCTGTCAGCTCAGCAAGTCCCATCTAGGGAACTGGGAGATTGTGTAAGGCAATCTTTCTAAACCAGGGTCAAATGTTCTCCTTTACCCGAGAGTAACTTGCAGAAGATGCACATGAAGATAAAAGGTTGGCCCATTAGTGTGGGGGCCGGGGGGGAGGGGGGAATGCCTTCCCACCCAAGCTGGAGTCTGGTGTCTGGAGCTTCAAGGATTAAAAGGCAACTGGCACATTTTGCATCTCAGAGAGAAGGGATATTTTTCTCATGTTTATTTGTTCAACCATGCCAGTCACTTAATGAAACACATTTACTGGAAGCTACCAGCTCAGAAACCAGTAAGTGCAGAAGAGGCAGAAGTAATTAAGTGAGCCTGCCCCTGAGATCTCATGGTCAAGCTATTTATTGAAACCTTTAAGCATTCAACAACAACGACAATAATAATAATATTTATTGAGCGCTTATTAGGTGCCATCCCCAGTTCTAAGGTTTCATGTGCGTTATTCACTGTTACTCCTTATTTTTAAAATTTTTTTTTTTTGCTTTTTTGGGCCACACCCGCGGCATATGGAGATTTCCAGGCTAGAGGTTGAATCGGAGCTGCAGCTACCGGCCTACACCACAGCCACAGCAATGTGGGATCTGAGCCATGTCTGTGACCTACATCATAGCTCACGGCAACGCCAGATCCTTAACCCACTGATCAAGGCCAGGGACCAAACCCAAATCCTCATGGACATTAGTCGGGCTCATTACCACTGAGCCACGGTGGGAAATTCCTCTTATTGCCTATCTTAACCTCACGAGATAAGGATTTTATCACAGGTGCCAATGAAAACATTGAGGTACCAAGAGGTTAAATAACTTATCTGGACTCTTAAAAACTCCTTATCTGAGAAGCTTTCAATTGTTGCACCCAGTGTGGGGCATCTAACATAGGAAGGGTCACCAGTTGTCAGAATCAGCAAAAGGGAGTTCCCGTCGTGGCTTAGTGGAAAGGAATCTGACTACTATCCATGAGGATGCAGGTTCACTCCCTGGCCTTGCTCGGTGGGTTAAGGATCTGGTACATTTTATGGAGAGTCAACCAATAACATCCTCTGGACATTCTCTCTCTCTTTTTTTTTTGCCTTTTGTCATTTTAGGGCCGCACTCGTGGCATGTGGAGGTTACCAGGCTAGGCGTCTAATCGGAGCTGTAGCCGCCGGCCTGCGCCGCAGCCACAGCAACCCAGGATCCAAGCTACATCTGCAACCTACACCACAGCTCACGGCAACGCCAGATCGTTAATCCGCTGAACAAGGGCAGGGATCGAACCTGCAACCTCATGGTTCCTAGTCGGATTCGTTAACCACTGCACCATGACGGGAACTCCTCTCTGGACATTTTCAAGTGCTTCTCCAGGCTCTCGCTGTTCCCTCCCCAAGCAGGTCTTTCCCATCACCTGCTCTAGTAGCCACATTCTGCTCATTTTTCAAAACTCAACTCCACTGCCACTTCATCAAGAAAATGTTCCAGAAACTCCCAACCACATCACCTAGGTGCGATTTCTCAAACCTCCATGTTTGCCCACCTCTGTTGGCCCTAACATTTTGCCAAAAATTATGTTCAGCTGTGTATCTGGCTTATTTTGTCAATGAATTGAATTTTCCTCCAAAGCAGAGGCCATGTTTAGTCAACCTTCTTATCTCCAGGGCCTGGTATTCATGGGTTTTGTGCCCTGGTTCATGGGCACTAAACCCATATGCCTGGCTCACACACAGTATGCCCACGTAAGTGGCTTGTCTGCCATCCACATAATGGAATGGAAAGTGGAAATTCAGAAATGAGCTAACAGGAGCTCCCACTGTGACTTAGCAGGTTAAGAACCTGACCTAGTATTCATGAGGTTGCCAGTTCGATCCCTGACCTTATTCAGTGGGTTAAGGATCTGGCGTTGCTCCAAGCTGCAGTGTAGGTCAAGGATGAAGCTCAGATCCCCTGTTGCTGTGGCTGTGGCATAGGCTGGCGGCTACAGCTTCAATTCAATCCCTAGTCTGGGAACCTCCTTATGCCACAGGTGCAGCCCTAAAAAGACAAAAAAAAAAAAAGAAAGGAAGGAAGGAAGGGAGGGAGGGAGGGATGAAGGAAGGAAGGGAGGGAGGGAAAGAAAGAAAGAAAAAAAAGAAAGAAAAAGAAAGAAAGAAAGGGAAGGAAAGAAAGAAAAATGAGATAACAAAGGGAAATCCATGTATCCCCGGGTTAGAACATAAGGAAGCGATGTCAGCAAATGCCACAAGCAAGAGCGACCAATAGGTTAGACAACCCAGACTTTCTAAGATTTACCAATTAACTTAATCAACTCTGTCCTCTCAAGCAAGCTGCTGAATTCCCTAATTGCCACCCAGAGGAGATGAAAAACAGAATTCATATTATAATTTTGTGCAACTTTGGGGGAAAACCACAGCTTCTACTCCTTTAGCTTCCATACCGTGTTCTGCCATTCCCTGCCCATCAAAATTTTCTTTCTCATCAACACAAGAAAATCCAAAGGTGCCTCACTTTATTATTATTAGTGGTAGCAGTATTTTTTCTTTTTAGGGCTGTACCCACAGCATATGAATGTTCCCAGGCTAGGGGTTGAAATGGAGCTGCAGCTTCCGGCCTATGCCACAACCACATCAATGCCAGATCCGAGCCACATCTGTAACCTATGCCGAAGCTTGCAGCAATTCTGGATTCTTTAACCCACTGACCAAGGCCAGGGATTGAACCCACATCCTCGTGGATACTAGTTGGGTTCTTAACCTGCTAAGCCACAACAGGAACTCCCCAAAGACACCTCACTTTAAAAACCTATACCATGAAAAATCTAGATTTACCAAGAGTGTAAATCAGTTAGGGGTAATGAACTGCTCTACCAGAAAACATTAAGAAAAAGAAAAAGATTCTGTAAGTAGCAAATTACCAATATGGTGCAATGAAAGTGAACCTGAATTTTCAGAAACTCATACATAAGTTTGTTTTTTCCTGAACTCATGCTAGGTGTACTGCAGGGCCAGCAGAGTCGGTGGTGGAGGGATGATGGCTTCTTTGGGAGAGAACTAGAATGGGGGAGGGCTAGTGAGAACCTGGAACTTGACTCCTCCCCCAGAAGCTTCCCACTCACAATATTTTCAGAGTTGATTTTCACACAATATGTCTTGAGCTGATCCACCAGAAGTAAAGAGTCCCCATGTTCAAACGAGTTTAACAAGAGTGCCTGCTCTTAACAAGTGTCCTGCTTTTAAAGGTCCTGGTCACCATTTGGTTATGCAAGACTCAGGAATCCAGAAGGAAAGCATCTTGTTTCGTTTTATTTAACCCTACTTTTCTAAACTTATTTGGCAATAGAATCTTTCTACAATAGAATTTTTTTATAAAACACTCCATAGAATTTCTTTCCAGAGAAGGCTATCTTGAGAAAGACAATAAAGTGAAGTGGGTAAGAGACTGGTGTCTGCGGCCAGACAGCCTGGGTTTGTATCCCAGCAATGGTGTGCTCTCTGAGCGATGGAGGCACGCCACCCCACCCATGCTCTGTGCTTTCAATTCCTCATCCGTGAAATGTAGATGATAAGAGGACCCACCTCATCGGACAGCATGGATGTGAGAATTAAAAATATTAAAACATGTAAAGTTCTTGGGATGGATCCCATATATAGTCAGTGCTCAATGCGTATCAACTATAATGACCGTCATTTCTAATGTAGGACTCATATCACCTAACAACATGAAGACCCAGGTATTAAACATCTCAGAGTATTCTTCCAGCCCAGCCACAAATTTCTGGATACAGTAAAGTGTAATTAATGTGACTGTACTAGGAAAATAGAGTTCAAGGCCAAGAAGAGATAGGGTGTAAGAAGGCTATATCCAGCTCTTGGTGGTGATTCATTTTGACTCCCAAACAATGGGGGAGAGGATGGACGTGGTCCAAAGCTCTGGGTCACTAGTGTGGGTGCTGGAGGGCAACGGCTGAGGATAAAGCTCAGTTATATCACATGCACGCTGTGTGATCTGAGGCAAGAAACCTAACCTCTCTGTGCCTGGGAATTAGAACAGCACAGGACTTTTGGAATTACCGTGAGGATGGAATGATCAATTAAATGAAGAATGTTCGGCTTCTAGCAAGTAAAGGTAGCTCTGATTATTCTAGTCTTAAAGTGGTGATATCAATGTTTTTGTTTAATTTGTTTCAGGTTGTTTTTTTTTTTTCTTGGAAGCACAGAGACTCGTGGACTCAGTGCTAAGGGGTACGGGAGAGGCCATCCATCCAGTGCTACACCTTTGCAGACAAGGAAGTGGGGCCCAGAAAGGGAAAGTCACTTGCCCCGGGGTCACACTGCAAATAAGAGGTAAAGGGAAGGACAGGTTCTCTGAGGACGGTGTATGCGAGTGACATCAGCCCTCACAGCCACCCTAAAAGGTAGACGTTCGTGTTCTCATTTTAGGGATGAGGAGACTGCGTCTCAGAAAGACAAAGTAATTTTCATAAACCCACACGGTGGATGGATGAGGTGATAACGTTGTCGATTGTGAGAACAATAGCAATCGACACCTCGCACGGACCTTGGGCCGATTACATAAACCCTACTGGGCTCTGGTGGATACAGTGGTGGTGGCCTTGGTGGGGGGCAGGAGGGGCTATTGTCATTGTGAATGTCCCTTTCTGGTTCCGTGCTTCTCCACCCAAGAGCCAGAGGGATCCTTCATTCTCCACCCCTTCTCTCTTCCTCCCCAGTCTTCCATTGCCTTCAGTGCAAAATCCAAAGCCACCCCGGTGACCTTGGAGGCCTTGCAGGATCAGTTCCGCTGCACCCCCCGCCCCCTGCCCCGACCTCACCTCCTCCTCTCCCCTCCTCATCCACTCCACTCCAGCCAGTCTCTCTGAAATGCATCTGCCAGCTTGCTGTCCCCTTGCCCGGCGCAGTCTCCAGTGCCTCTGCGGGAACTCCTCCCACCTTCTCGGTGACACCCTCCAAGACCACCCTTTGTAAAACAGCTCCTGTATCCCAGCCTACCATTTTTTTCCCGCATTATCCCACTTTATTTTTCATCTAAACATCACCTAATGAATTAGGGTCCATACATCTCTTTGTTTCTGTCAATCTCTTCTCACCAGAACATAAGCTCCGTGAGGGCAAGGGCACCGCTTGTCTTATTTGTGCTGGATCTTCACTGCTAAGACCAGGGCCACAGGTATGCAGATGTGCCGTGTAAGAGAATGGACCCTTGGCTCCTTTGGGCGTCGTGAGCAGAGGGCAGGAGAAGGCAGAGAGCGGTGGGCAGGGTGGTGCGGGGGCGGGGGGCAGAGCAGTTCTGAAGAAGGAACTGTGGGCTGCCGCTGCCAGGGGTTGCCCTTGGCAGGGCACAGCTGGATATAGCTGCTGATCTTCCCCCTTTTCCTCCCCAAAGTGAAGAGCGCCCTGAAACCACCCTGAGCTGAGCCCCACCCCAGGGCAGGCAAGAGAACTGAAAGCCAAACCTAGAATCATCTGAGGTGAAGCAAACCTCAGCCAGTCTCTAGTCCACTGACTTGCTGCTTCGTTCACGCCCAAGAGACGAAATCAAGGTGGGGGCTGGGAGTTCAGCCCAAGAAGAGGAAACTCCAGCCTAATAGGGCACAGATGACAACAGGCTCAGCAGCTATACCCACAACGGTACCCGCAGAAAACAGAGTTTACCCCGGTGATGCACACGGAGAACATCCAGTGAAGGGACCATTTGCAGATGCGGGCTGGGCCAGCAGCACCGTGAAGCCATGACACCCCTGAAGGAGCACAGGGCGGAGATGGTGGTTCTGGAGGCTTCCAAGAGGGTGACGGGGACCGCTGTGGCACAGGAGCACAGCTGCCCCTAGAGATATGAACCTCTCTCTCCGTCTGCCCTCTGGTCCCCTGCCAGCGCCCTCAGAAGCCAGGTGTCAGGGGAGCTGGGGGACACAGCTGGCAGGGTCAGCCTCCAGGGCACAGAGCAGGGCAGGGAATGGGTCCGGTGAACCACACAGAAGAAATGGCAAAGGTGACAGATTAATAACCAGAATTTTTCCCACTGTTTGGTGCAGAGCCTGGCACAGACGTGAGTAAATGCAGCTCCCAGTGTCTTCAACAAACTGCTTTGTCCTCAACACTCAGCCAAGCACCAGCCAAAGGTGCTTAAATCTTAGACACACACACACACACGCACACGCACACACACATGCACTCCTATTGAGCTCTTACTAGTGCTGAGCCTGTCTTTGGCCCTTTACTTTCATGGTATCATTGACTCCTTATGACGCGTTCTGCTGTCCCTGTTGTTTCAGATGTGGAACCTGAGGCTAGAAAGTTTCATAGCTCTCTTTCTTTCTTTCTTGTCTACAGCCATACCTCCCTGAACGTGCCTGATCTCGTCTTTCTTTCTTTCTTTCTTTCTTTCTTTCTTTCTTTCTTTCTTTCTTTCTTTCTTTCTTTCTTTCTTTCCTTCTCTCTTTCTTTCCTTCTCTCTCTCTCTCTCTCTCTCTCTTTCTTTCTTTCTTTCCTTCTCTCTCTCTCTCTCTCTCTCTCTCTCTCTCTCTCTCTCTCTCTTTCTTTCTTTTTTTCGGAGGTGACTCAACTAGGGAGGGGCAGAGCCAGGGCTCCACCCAAAATGAGCCTAACTCATGGGTCCCCCCTCAGCCACCACATTCTCCATCCCTGATCCTAGCACAGGGCCCGCCAGGCAATAGGAGGTTAAGGAAGAGTGGCCAAAATGACCCCTCCCTACAGTCTCCGCGTGGGTCGGAGGTTATGGGCCCAGTTCTGCACATGTCATCTCCAACCCAAAGTGACTAGGCAAAAATGCTATTGCTCTTGGCTGATTTGAGATGGTGAGGGCAGAAGACGGGAACACCGGCCTACCAAAGTCCTGGATCGCTCTAGCTCTGAAATAACCAGGCAAGAGCTTGCCTCTCTCCTTGTCTCCTAAGGATCGATCATCGAGGGTGCATCAATGCCAGCCCATGCTGATCAGCTGGAGGTTCCAACTCCCATGTCTAGAGTTTGGGGGAGCTGTCAATGGGGGAGCAAAATTTGGAGAAACCAATCCACTCAGAACTCAGAAAATGACCCCAGAAGCACACTGCATTGATGGTGCAACTCTTGTTTGCCTACCATTTGACTTCTAGCAGGAAGTATTTTTAAAGGGTATTTTTTGCCCTTGCTGGCCAGTTCCTCATTGAGAAATTCTCTTTTGTGACACTTGGACATCTCAGCTCCCAAAGTGATGATGGGACTTTTTTTTTTTTAAATTGCCACTTCCAGGTTTGGATTCACTTCTTCATAACAGAGAGGATTTCCAAATGCTTATCAAACGTCTCCTCTGAGCACTGAAGACTGGCCTTGTCCTTAGACCCTGACTGTCACCTCTTGGAACCACACAGCACAGGATGGGATGTCCCCACCTCCTCTTCTCTCCATCGTCACCTCACACACTCAGCAGCTTATCAGCCCCCCTCTCCATCCCCCCATACGTTATGAAGCAACGTGATAAAAATCTCCTTTTATGTTTAGTAAGAAATAGAACGTAATCCAATGGTGAAACCGTAGTGGGCTTCAGAGCTGAACGGGCTCAAGATGATGCCGGAAGCTTCCTGGCTCCCTGCCCTTCTTAGGGGCCAAGAAAATGGAAATCATCCCCCATGATGGTGGCCTGTGGACAGGGTCCCTCAGATCCCTTGCACTGGGTGCTTGCCCTGTTAACCATCTGCCAGGCCCCTCTGTGCCTCGGTCTTTTCAATGACTATGAGACATAAGCCCTGCTTCCTCGCCTAGCCTCACCCTATTTGCCTTTGTCAACTCCAGGCCAGGCAGCACCCGGTCCCTGACTCGCTTTGCCCATGCTGTGCTCTTCCGTCACGCTACCTTTGCTCACGCTGTTTCCTCTGCCTGGAATGCCTTTCTCCCTCCATCTTTCTCTAGCAAGCTTTTACTTTTGCTGGAAGCCTCAGCATCCTTTCCTGAGCCCCAAGCTAAACTGTGCCACCTCTGCTGCAACCCTGGGAACCTCCTGCTTCCCTCTGCCTCGACATTCACCGCTTTGTGTCGGGAACATCTGCTTCCTGGTCTACCCGCCACCCCCCCCACACACACACACGTGGACGCTGAATTCTGGGAAGACCTTCTCCGAGCCCACCCCGATTCCCAGCACAGGACCTGATATAGAGTGGGTGCTCAGAGGAGTGCTTTCTGGAATTTGGCTCAGCCCCCTTTGTTTGCCCTCATCCTCTAAAGGGGCATGTGAATTGACTCAGCCGGAGCCCAGAGAAACAGGAACTTAAAGATAAGTACAAAGTGGCCAAATCTCCTGAGCTCACAGGCTCTTCCACCATTTGTGGTGGGTTGTGAAACAGAGAGTGGGCAGCCCAGAGTGGAACCCCCCGAAGCTGCTGGTGGTGGGAGTCCTCGGGTGTTCCCATGCGGTGTAGTTTCCATGGTTCTGAAACCATCCATCCTACCAGAAATTCCAGCACTAGAGCAAATTTCCTCTAGCAGAAATCTCTCACCCTGGTTAAAAATGGAAAGCCTCATGACAAGGACTTCTAAGGGGTCTTTATCTCTACAGCTTTCTTTATTTAAAATATTTTTTTTCTCATTTTAGGGCCATACTCGCGGCATATGGAGGTTCCCAGGCTAGGGGTCTAATCGGAGCTGTAGCTGCCAGCCACAGCAATGCCAGATCCGAGCCATGTCTGCGACTTACACCACAGCTCGTGGCAATGCCAGATCCTCAACCCACTGAGAGAGGCCAGGGATCAAACCTGCATCCGTATGGATGCTTGTGAGATTTGTTTCCACTGAGCCATGACGGGAACTCCTCTACAGCTTTCTTTATAATCATAAAGTGATATACCAAAACCTGTGCCCATCATCTCACTTAATTTCACAACTCTATGAAACCAGTACTATTTCCATTTTATGAATGGAAACATAGTACAGAGAAGTTAAGTACAGGAAACAAAGGTACAGAGAAGTTAAGGTGCCCAAGATCACACACCTCAGGAAGAGCCAGAGTCCAAACCCAGATCTGTCTGGGCCCAGGGTGCTTCTTCTTACCCCAGAGGCTAAATTGCCTACTTGAATGAGGGGAAATGTCCCTGAACAGGAACCGGGAGACTTGCCACGTGACTTTGGCTTGGTCACAATCCTTCTGACCCTTGATTTCCTCATCATTTCCCTCTAAGCCCAAGGTTACACTTGACTCAAGACCCATGTAGCATCACTTCCTCTACAGAGCCTCTCCCAGCCGCTCCAGGTCATAGTCAATGGAGGGCTAATCAACGCTTCCTTTGTGTTCCCACCTGCCCCTGTGTCCCAGCACCTGTATTTCAGTTAGTTATCACTGTGTGACAAAACACTTCCAAACTCAGGGGCTTCAAACCAGCCATCAGAAAACTTCTTCTTAAAGGGCCAGATAGTAAATATTTTAGGCTTTGCTGACCACAGTCTCTGTTGCAATTACTCACTCTGCCTTTGTCACACGATAGAAACTAAATGATACATAAATCAGTGGGCGTGATTATATTCTAATAAAGCTTTATTTACAAGAATAAACAGCTGGCTGCCCCACAGGCGAGTTTTCCAATCCCTGCTTTGAGCAGTCAGCATTTAGCGTTGCTCATGAGCCTATGAGTTAGATGAACCAATCTGTTGATCTGGGTCAGGCTCTGCTGATCTTGGCTGAGCTCACTCACGCATCAGTGGTCACCTGCCTAGATGCCTAAAGCTTAGCTGTTCTAAGACGCCTATTTGCACACTTGGTAGTTGTCCCGGTATCAGTGAAGGTGTGGAGATTACTAGGCTCTATACCATCTTCATCATCAAGGAGGTTACCCTGGGTTTGTTCACCTAGAAACTCAGCAAGGTTTCTAGAGTGGGTAGAAGCATACAAGGTCAATGGAGACCTAGGTTCAAAACTGGTACCCTACCACATTTCATTGACAAAGAACATCAGGAGACCAGCCCAGATCCAATGGATGGGGAAATAGCCTCGGTATCTTGACAGGAGGAGCTAGGAAGTAACATCTCAAAGAGTGCAGATATAGCACAGGACAAAGAATTTGGATCCACGTCCTCAGTCTTTCCATCACAGCCCGCTGTACTTGTGTGTATGTATTTGTTACATGTACACCCTCTTTTTTTAGCCTCTGAGACCTTTAAAGATGACTTTCATCTTTGTATCTCCAGTGCCTGTAACAGTACCTGGAGCAGTCTATTTTTTTTTTTAAATCATCCCTTTTTTTTTGGCTTTTAGGGCCACACCTAAGGCATATGGAAGTTCCTGGGCTAGGGATCGAATCAGAGCTGCAGCTGCTGGTTTACACCACAGCCACAGCAACGCAGGATCTGAGCTGTGTCTGTGACCTACACCACGGCTCATGGCAATGCCAGATTCTTAACCCACTGTGTGAGGCCAAGGATCAAACCCGCATCCTTATGGGTAATAGTTGGGTTTGTTACCACTGAGCCATGACAAGAACTCCCTTTTTTATTCATTTTAATCTTTTTTTTTTAATTTAGGGCTGCACCCGTGGCATATGAAAGTTCCCAGGCTAGAGGTCCAACCAAAGCTGACCTATGCCACAGTCACGTCAGATCCTTAACCCTGAGCAGGGCCAGGGTTCGAACCCATGTCTTCACGAATACTAGTCAGGTTTGTTACCACTGAGCCATTAGGGAACTCTCAGAGTGTCTGTTTTCACCTCCAGAAAAAGTGGTCCTCAGACCCATCCATCTCCATCGGCACCACCTCCATCCTGGTCCAAAGTATTGCCAGCTCTTGCCTGGCCCATTGGCATAGCCTCCTGCCTGCTGGGGGGGTGGTTACTATTCACTTGCATTGAGGAGCAGTTCACATCCATGGGTGCAGGAGAACAGCCTAGTGGGGGAGAACAGAGTACACAGGAGTGGAGGCTGTAGGTTTCACTAACAGGAACTGAGCAGAAAGGAAAGTCTGGGGACACTGACATCCTGGCCAAGAGTGTGCTCGGTGCTGGTCCTGGTGCAACTCCTAATGAGACACCTAAGATCAATAAAAGTAGAACCAAAACGTCGGTACAAGGAACCAATACGGCAAGCCTGGAGCAATGTGGGTTTAGCATTGAAAGCAGCCCCCAGCTCGGCTCCTTTACTTTACAAATAATTTCTCTGTGCCTCATCTCATCATCTGTAAAATAGAAACACCATAAAACCCAAAACAAAAGAGCTTCTCTTGCAGGATGTTGTAATAAGTCTACCACTCGTGGTGTGCTAGGAGCGGCTCAAAACATTTTACTTGCTATAGTTCATTCAGTCCCTTCCACTGCCTCATAAGGCAGGTCTTGCTATAATCCCATCTTACAGATGAGGAAGCAGAGGCTCAGAAATGTTTAGTGACTTGTCCAAAATCACACTGCTAGAAGGATGGGGATCTAGGATTTGAGTTCTCACCCTTTTGTTCCAGAACCTGTACCTGTTATCACTGACACATCCAACACATTTCAGGTAACGTTATTCTTACGGCTCTTGGCCCTCCCCAAGGTCAGGCATGGCCTCCTCCTGTCTGCGTTTTCCCTGCCAAATGGCAAAACAGAGGCCTGTGTTTTGCTCTTGCCAGTTCCTTACCCTCTGACCTTGAGCAAGCAAGGTCACCTTTCTAAAACTCGGTGTTACCTTGTGCATAAAACTGGTCTAATACATCCTGCCATCCTGGTAGAAATCACGAGGAATCCCTGAGCCCCACGTGACTGCGTGATGCAAGTTACCCAGCACTGCCCAAAACGAAGGCGCCAGCGAACGGGGCAGTTCCTGGAAGAATGTGGACACTGGAAGGCCCAAATCTTGGTGGGGGTGGCTCTGACATAGCAGGCCACCTCCGCTTGGAAATCACCTTGTTTATGCGAAGATCAGCTGAAGCTGAAACCCAAGAGGCTGCCATCTGCCCTCAGAGCAGTCCTGGCTGCCACTTTCGTGTTTGCCTCAGAGGCTTCAGGTTGCTTTGTTTCTTTAAAAAGAAAAAAAAAAAGGGAAAGAAAGTTTGGCAAGAGACGTCCCGAAAATTTTAAGTGATTTGGTTTTCTTTTTCTTTCCCCATTTTTTTTCCTTTGATTGCATGTAACTTCAAACAACGATGCCATTTACGGACTGCAGGCGGCCTCCTGCCTCAGGTCCCATGCTGAGCTCTGCTTTCTAAATCCTTGGCTGTTGCCACCCTGACCCTGAAACCACAGCTCTCCTTTGAGGTCTAGTCACATGGCATCAGAGGGCTCCGTAGCCTTAAAGTGGTGGTGTGGGCCAGCCGGGATTCTTATCTTTTATTTTAAATTCATCACTGTTATGAAATGCCCAGCAGTGCATTTTCCTCTCTCCTTCCAGTGTGTCTCCAAGATTCTCAATGTTAAGTTCCATGGGTCCAACTCTCCCACTTTTGACTCCTTATTCTAGAAGATGTGACAATAAGGCTGGCCTAGATCTACTACACTTAGACGTGTGGAACCTGTAGAACACGTGTTTTCTGCCCTCCTGGATTCCTGGAATCGGGACACTTCATGTGAAGACAGTAATCGCTGGAGAGGAGGCACAGTAAACCCTAGCAGTCAATCACACTAGAGTATGAATCAGCCTTTTAGCCTATCTGAAAGCAGCTGTCAGATGGACAAGGTGGAGAAGTAATTACTTCTGGGAGCAAAAAGCAGGATGAAATACCAAAGAGGGTGTGAAATGGGGCAAAAACAGGATTGTCACACGCTGAAAATAAACTTGACCTTTGTCATGAATTTGCCTTGTGCTGGGACCATGCCAAAGCTTTACTCTGAAAGGAGGTTACCATCTAAAAGAACTCCATATTGTTTATGAGATTCATTCTTTCATCTACTTGTTAAGGGTTATTCTAAGCTCTCTACGAATATAACCTCATTTAATCTTCATAACTACATCACTAGCTAAGTATCATCAGCATTCCCATCTGAAAGATGGGGAAACTAAGGTAAAGAAAAATCAAGTAATTGCCATTCGTCACACTGCTTCTAAATGGCAGAGCTGAAGTTCAAATCCAGGCAGTCTGGCTCCAAAGTCCACACTATTAACTTCTATGCTGTAAAAGTGAAAGAACACAAAGCCATTAGTGTAATTTAATCTTTTTTTGATAAGTAAACGAATAAACTCTTGCGATGAGTAAGTCATTTCCACGTTCAACTTCAAAAGCATTATCAAGATTGTCAGAACCAGTCATTAGAGACTGGCTTATGAACTTAATGATGAATTTGATGATGACATTCATTAATTCACCTTTTTGACTCATTCAACAAGTACTACCAAGCACCCTCTATGGCTCAGGCCAGACATTGAGTAGACAATCATTAATAAGACGGCCACAGCCCCGGCTGCCTAGAGCCTACAGTCTGGACAGCTGTTGCGGCCTCCACTGGGAGTTGCAGTATAGGTGGCAGGTGTGGACCAGCTCACTGCGGGGGTCTGGGGATGAGTGTGCAGGGAAATGAAGGCCAGTGTAAAGAAGGGACATCTGAGCAGAGGCCTCACAATGAAGCTGGAGTCAGCCAGGTGACAAGGAGGGCAGACTGAGCCAGGAAGCAGAAAGAGCGCGTGCAAAGTCTCAGTGGTCATGGAGCCAGATGGTTACAGATAACTGAGTGAGGCTGTTGGGGGGAGAGTGGGAAGGTGTGCGGGTACTGAAGGCGGACAGACAGCGGGACTGGACCCCACAAGGCCAGGTGGACCCTGATGTGAGGTTAGGGTTTACCTTGAGGTCAAATTGGGGTGAACCAGCCAGGGAGGGCCAGGTAGAGATTTGAGGTGCAGCAGACCTGGGAATGGTGGGAACTTGCAAGAACCACAGGGAGCAAACAATACATCTCTCCCCCAAAACAGGCCTCTGCACCTGCAAGTTGATTAAAGGAGACCGAGCCTGATTTCCTCAAGTTAAATACAACTTACCTCAGGTGCCTGGATCCATTTTTCCTTGAACCAAATGAACTTATTAGAGAAGACATATCCATAAAAGAAGTAGTTCCCATTGTGGCTCAGCGGGTTAAGAACCCAGCTATTATCCATGAGGATGCAGGTTTGATCCCTGGCCTTGCTCAGTGGGTTGAAGATCCTGCATTGCTACAAGCTGCGGTGTAGGTTGCAGATGCAGCTCGGATCTGGCGTTGCTATGGCTGTGGTATAGATGGCAGCTGCAGCTTTGATTGGACCCCTAGCCTGGAAGCTTCTATATGCCGCAGGTGGGGCTGCCCCCCAAAAAAAATGGAAAAGAAAAAAACAACACCAGTCCTGGCCCTTGAAGAAAGTCTACACTCATGGGGGGGGGGGCGCTTCTACATTGGGTGCTCACATTTGGAGGTGCCTTAAAGCCTGATGCCCAGGAATTGGCCCACGTGGAATGTCACCGGATGAAGGACAGGGAACAGCATTCCCAGAGGGCACGTGCAGGGCACAGCCTCAGCCTGGCCTGCCAGGAAGGCAGAGCTCCCCTTTCATGCTGAAAAGAGCCCTGGTGTCTTGCTCCGCCTTGAGCTGAGAGAGAGAAGCCATAGCGATAAGAACAGCAGCAGCTTGCTATGTTCTAGACCAGCCCTGTCAGATAGAACTTTCTGTGATAAAGGAAGGGTTCTATATCTATGACATCTAACATCGTAGCCCTGCAGCGACTGTGCAGTAAAAACAAGGCTAATGCAACCAGTGAACTGAAGTTTTAATTTTAGTGTTAAATAGCTATGCATGACTAGTGGCTCTAGATTAGACAACACAGTTACAAGATATTGTGGTCAGTACTTTATGGGTAATATATCAAGTCTAACAATCAACAGTGAGATAAGCATGGTTATCAGCTCCAGTTGACAGATACAGAAACTGAGGGCCAGAGAGGTTAATTTGTCCGACTCACCCAGAAGTGTCAAGCCAAGATTCAAATCCCAGCAGGCCAAGCCCAGAGAGAAGGAATGGTTCTCTCATTGTTCCTTTCTTCCTTCCTTCATTCATTCTAGGGACACACAGTCATTGCGTTTGTTATGAATCAAGGACCACACCACGTGATACAGATTCAGACATAAAACGGGTGAGGGCCCGGCTAAGGGGAGCAGATGATCTATGGAAGGAGACAGACCAGCTAAAGGAAGCCTCATCACCAAATGACAAGTGCCATGTTCAAGGTCAGCTCACAGTGCTGAGAAGCCCTACTTGGGGCCATTAACCTAGCACAGAGGTGCTGGGGAGTCTGGACAATGAGCGGGTCTTCTCTCCTCACGGACCCTTCCTCCTTTTTGAGCCCCGGCCAGGTCCCCCATCTTCCCTCTCTGGGTGCCCTCCCCCCATAATCGGGAATACCTGAGAGGACCGGGCCGGGCAGCCCCAGGGAGGGGTCACTCGCAGCTCTCCCGTGAAGCTCATGGGGCACCCAGCAATACTCAGTAACTCAACACCCGCCCTGACGTGCCCTCAACTGTCCAAATTGGCCATTGGTAACTCACTTGCATTTTCCTAAGCCTAACCTGGCACTCAGTTCCTAACAGGCCTGCACCAAGGCTTTCGGGTGTGCTGGGCCACAAGTTCAAGGCCCGGCTCCACCACACAGTGGCCAGGTGCTCTTAGACAAGAATTATTTTAACCTTTCTGAGCCCCCGTGTCCTCATCTGAAAAGCTGGATTAATAATATCTATTTTCCAGAGTTTTATTTATTTATTTATTTACTTTGTCTTTTTTTTTTTTTTTTTCACTTTTCTAGGACTGCACTCACGACATATGGAGGTTCCCAGGCTAGGGGTCTAATCACAGCTGTAGCCGCCAGCCTACGCCACAGCAACAGCAACGCGGGATCCGAGCCGCGTCTGCAACTTACACTACAGCTCACAGCAATGCCGGATCTTTAACCTACTGAGCAAGGCCAGGGATCAAACCCGCAACCTCATGGTTCCTAGTCGGATTCGTTAACCACTGAGCCACAACGGGAACTCCAATTTTCCAGCGTTTTTATGCGGATTAAATGTGTGCAAAGCCCCCAATACTTCGTAGATTTCAATAGATGGTGGCTATTATTAATAAAATTATCGCTGATTAAAGCCACAAGTAGAACCTGTCCCCTTGCCCCTCTGTCCTTCCCAGCAGGGCACTCAGGTGAAGGAAGAAAACGAGAGGTGAGGAACGTGTGGCTGTGCGTTGGGAGATCTGGGGTCCCATCCATGCTTGGCCGTGTGCATAAAACTGGATGTCATGTCCCCCTTCAGTGTCTTAGGATCCCCCTCTGTAAAATGAGCTGTTGGTTTTAGACTTGATAATTGTACATACAAATGCCTGCGGGGACAGGGCAGGGAATGAAAACAGGCCGTGGAAACCTAACGTAGGGGCACCTGCCATCCACTTCCCGCAGATGGCTGCCACGTGGGCGCGCCGGCCCACTGCTCCGGATTTTCGGGCGGTCCCTGGAAGCTGCACATGTCATTTATGACATGGACGGACCCTGAGGACATTATGCCGAGTGAAAGAATTCAGACAAGGAAGCAAATATCGTATGATCTCACTTATATGTGGAATCCAAAACAAAACACAAGAAAAAACCAAGCTCACACACACAGAGAACAGACTGGGGTTTGCCAGAGGCTGGGAGTAGGGTGGGAGAAATGGGTGAAAGGATTCAAAAGGAATTTTCAGTAAAAAAAAAAAAAATTTAATTTAAAGAAGATGATAACTGGGAATTCCTGTTGTGGCTCAGAGACCAACCCTACTAGGATCCAGGAAGATGTGGATTGGATCCCTGGTCTCACTCAGTGGGTCGGGGATTCAGCATTGCCGTGAGCTGTGGTGTAGGTCACAGACACAGCTCAGATCCCGCATCGCTGTGGCTGTGGTGTAGGCCAGCTGCTGTAGCTCCGATTTGACCCCTAGCTTGGGAACCTCCATATGTCACATCTGCGACCCTAAAAAGCAAATTAAATAAATAAATAAATAAATAAATAAAATTTAAAAAGATAACTATCTGCATCTTTTAATCTTAACTACTATCGAGTTAAAGAAAGCAGGTGTTCAAGTCCAGGCTGGTCTGGAGGCTGCCATCTTGGTGTCTACAGGCCAGATAACGTCTCAGGGACTCTGGGCCCTGACGGGCAGCAAATCTGTTCCTTGGAGTCTCCGAGACACGGCCCCTCCACCCCTGCTGCTCTTTGGCCTGCTTCTGAGAAGACATATCTTTCAGGTCCCCTTTTCGGTTCCTTCCCCCACATGCGTCACTGACCTATGAGACCTCAGAGGGTGTCCCCGCCAAGGGCCAGGCCTCCTGGAACCCCACAGCCATGTGTCCTGGTAAGTTCTCCTTGCATTTCCAGGAGCCTCTGCCCCTCTCAGTTCCCAGTTCCCGTTTGCGACGATTGATTTCCTACACTGACCTCACTCCCCACTGCACCGAGCGGAAAAGCTTGACGAAATCATCACTTCAGCCAGGATGTGGGAGAGCAGGTGTGAAAGCCGAGGCTGAGCTGACAAGCAAGAGGATGCTGAGAGCCATCTCTACACCAGGCGCTTCCGAGGGGTACAAAGGATGTCACAGGTGTCTAATCTGCTTCATCTCTGAGCACCTCCGTAAGACAAGTACTATTATCGTCACCCTTTTGCAGAGGAGAAAGCTGAGGTGCCAAGAGGTTGAGTGACCTGCCTGGGGTCACCCTGTTAGCATGGCTGAGACCTAGGTGGCCCGGCTCCAGAACCCTAAGTTTGTAAGTCATACTCCCTCTGACATTGAAATGCACAGTCCACCCCTCCTAGCCCTCTCCAGGCTCCTGGCCTGGCCGGGATAAAGCCCAGCCTCTAGGGATGGGCCTGTCGGGTCCAGCCCAGTCTGGCCCTCCAGCATCGTATTTCACTCCCCTCGTGGAACTGTGTGTGCCTCTGTGCCTTTGCACATGCTGATCCCTCTGCCTGAAATGCTCTTCCTTCCATTCTCTGATATGTGGGTACCATGGCTGACCCTTCAAAGCCTTCTGTGAAACCATCCTGGGCCGTGGACTATTGCCCCTCCGGGCCTGCATCTGTGTGGTAGATAAGTTTCACCCCTGAAGGACCCCCCACTGGGCTGTCTGTCTCCTCATGGGAGTCACAGCTCCTTGAGGGCGGAGCTTACTCCTCCAGCCTTGACAACACAGCAGGTTCGACACATGTTGTCCAAGGTGACCTACACTGGACCTTCTCCTTGTCTTGCCTGAACTCCTCTCATGTTTGGCTTAGCCTGAACCCACGGGCACCCAGATACCGTGGCTGGGGAACATTGCTGTGGAATCAGCCAGTAATGTCACTCTGCATCAACTTGTTAGGGTTGTCACAACAAGGGACTACAGATTGGGTGACTTAAGTAACAGAAGTTTATTTTCCACAGTTCTAGAAGCTGGAGATCCAGGATCAGGTGGATTTCTTCCGAGGTCTCTCCTCGACTTACAGGTGATTGTCTACTTTCAATGTCTTCACATAGTGTGTGTGTATGTTCCCTGTGTGTGTGTGTCTTCTGTGTGTCTGTGTGTGTTTGTGTCCCAGTCCTTCTTCTTATGAGGACACTAGCCAGGTCGGGTTAGAGCCCATCCCAATGACCTTCAGCACCCCTTTAAAGAACCTAACCACCAATACAGCCACATTCTGAGGTCCTGGGGGTTAAGAATTCAACCAGGGATTTGGAGAAGATACAGTTCAGCTCATAAGACACGCTGGATCCCATCTTTCCTCTTGCTCCCTGGGGAACCCATACACAGCTAGAATCACTAAAAATCAGGCCGGAAAAGCCTTTCATGTTTATCCAGCTCAACAGCAGCATTTTGCAGATGGGGAGGCTGAGGCCCAGAAAGGGGAAATGGCTTGCCACCCAAATTGCCCAGCAAATGAAGTCAAGGTTCCTGACTGCCGGGCCAGGAGTCTTCCTGTGACCCCCGCATCACTTGTAAACACCATCTTTGCCATCCTCTGTGCTCCAAGGCAGAGCGCAGGGGAGAGTGGTGGGAAGCGGGAGCGGATTTCCAGCCAGGAACCCCCTCCCTCGCCCCGAACACCCCGACACTCATGCCTCACCTGAAGCCCGGGCTCTGGAGCTGTCCTCGGCCACCTGCGGGGTTTCTGCAAACTGTCCTGGTCACCCGCACTCAACCTCGGCGCTCCCAGAAGGGGAAGCTGATTGAAACACCAAGCACTTGACCTTCGCGTTCCAGTGATGAGTGTCAGCTAAAAGATGAGCCTCTCGCCGCCCCATGTGCTCCGCTTTGGGTTGCTCGGGGCTCCCCAGGAGCGGAGAGTCACCCCCACAGCCCTGGGGGCCGGGGGAGAGCCCCCATGTCCCTGTCCACAGCCTTTTCAAGCCCGCACAGCCCAGGGCAGGGCAGCTCACGTCCTTAGAGTACAGGCTTCTCCAGGGCCACCTTCCACCTGTCCACACTGCAAGAACTTCAGCCACCACCACCACCACCCCGAGCTCTTCATGCCTCCAGAAATGTTAAGTTCTCCTCACAGCCCTTTGCCTGCTTCCCAGCTTTGGCCCCCAGTGAGGAGCATGAACCTCGGGGTCAAGTTGTTTGACTTCAAATCCTTTCTCTAGCACTTTGTAGCTGTGTAACCTTAGAAAAGTGACTTTGTCTCTCTGTGCCTCAGTCTCATAATCTATAAAATGGGGATTATAGCAAAGCCTTCTTTATAAAATTATTATGCATATTAAATTAGTTGGTGTGTGTATAGTACATGGCATAGCGCTAGAACATATTAAGCCCTGTGTAAGTAAGCGTTAAATACATACATACATACATACATACATACCCCCCATCCCACCCAACAAGCTTTCCTAAGAACCCACAGTGCACAAGGCACATTTCCCAGTACAAAAGGGCTTATGATGCTGGTGTACTTGATGCAGCCTTGAAGGGCAGGGAGATATTCCCAGGCGGGTGGGGTGGGGTGGCGGAATTCAAGTAAAAGAAAGAGCATGCGCAGTCAGGGTGGCTTGACCCCCGTGGGCGCTGGGCAAGCAAGGAGTGCCGCTGAAGCTCTGAGCCAGAGAGCTTGCGGGAGCTCCAGTCTTGGAGCAAAGGGACGCTACAGTGCGGGTCCTCCATGTGGACCACTTCTCAGTCCGGGGGTGTACCACGCACGTGCCCCTCTCTGGGCCTTGCTCACCCTTGCGCTGCCCCCACTCGCGCTGCCAGTCGGCACCCACGGAGCTGCACCCACGGAGCTGCAGCTCTGTTCCAACTCAGCGCCTGGCCCGGACTATAAAACTGCGCGGGGTGGGTGGTCTCTGCTCTAGAAAGAAGACAGAGTCAAAGAAGCTCACGAGCCCCTTTGAGTGTGATGTCACCAGAGATGGAGACTCTGACCTGGGGTGGTACCAGCTGACCTTGGGAGGTCACCAAGGGGCTTTCCGGAAGATGGGACGCGTGAGCAGCATGGTGAAGGGAACCTGAGCCTTGGCGATGGCTGGGAGAAGGCACCAGAGCATGAAATTGCTCATGGCTTGGCACCACTGGAGCGAAGGGCACACGGGGGCCGAGAGGGGAGGGATAGGACTTCCGGGGAGGAGGTGACCAGAGCCAACGAGGCCGCGTGGAACCGGGGGAGGAGTTATGCCATCATTTAGGAGTCAGTGGCTCAGGGATGGGCTTGGAGGGGCAAGGGTATAGACAGACCTGCGTTTTGCCGAGAGTCTTATCAATTCTCCCAGCACCAGAGCCTGAGACAAGAATCTAAGTGCAGGTGCTTTATTTGCAAGGTGACCCTAGGAAGCAGCAGTGACAAGGCAAGGGGAATAAGGCAGGGATTTGGGGAAAGGATGATAGAGGGTGCATTACTGAGCGGTTCATCCTGTGGGAGTTAGAAGCAGTCCTGCTGGGGACTCTCTGAGGCACAGTTAATGAACTTCATATTGTCACGACCTTTGAGTCCCCACTGTCTGAGGATAGCCTCCAGGAGGCACAGACTGCCTCCCCTCCCCCCACTTGCAGATTGTGCCTGGGCCGGCGCTGCCTGGCCTTCTGTGGTTTTGAACAAGCCGTGCATGTTTGAAATGGGACGCACCACTTGCGTGAAACCGTCCTTGCAGCAGTGCCAGAATCAGGTGGTTCAAGGGACATGTGGGGCTGGGGCCACCAAGGCACCCACGGCAATGCCCTGGGGTACAGGTGCATCGGCGAGAATTACGTTTTGTGCAAATGACAGGAAAACAAAAATAACAGTGGCATAATCGAGGTAGACATTTCTTCCATCTTGCACTGAAGAAGTCCGGAAATGGTGGTTTGGGGCTGGTAGACCTAAGGGCCTTCTTCCACCTCTGGAAGACCCTTCTCTAAATGGCCCACGGTAGCTGTTAGAGCTTCCGCCATCAGGTCCGTGTACCAGACAGCTGCACGGGGCCAGGAGAAGGAGGAGAGCTCCCTCTCTGGCCCTTCCAAGTGACGCTTCTGCTTATATCTACTCGGCCAGAATGTAGGCACAGGCTCATCCTTAGCTGCAAGAGAGGCTGGCAGGTGCTGTCTTTGAGATCATTGGCTGTGTATCTAAATAAAAATTGGCTGTGTATCTAAATAAAAGTATTTACCAAGAAAGGAGAGAATAGACCTTAAGAGGCAACTAGTAGCCCCTCCCGCAAGGATGTGCAGTGGAAGTCAGGACGTTAATGAGGACGCAGTTGTCATAATCCAGGGAGAGATGAAAAGGGCTAAGTAAGGGAGAGGGTGTGCAGGGGGTGGGGAAGGGGCTGCCCATGTCAGATGTCTGGGTGGGGATCCGACAGAAGTCGGTGAGGGATGCGGACAGGAAAGGAGGGCCAGGAGTCAGGAATTCATGCAGGCAGGGAATGGATAAGAAAAACGGTTTGAGGGAAGGCTGTGAGTCCCACTGCGGACATGAGATGTAGACTTGGATGCCTGAAGGACAGCCAGAGAGGTGCAGTAAGCAGATAGTTGCGTGTTCAGGAGGTCAGGACAGAAATCTCTTCCCGGGAAAGCAATTTGGGGGTGTCGGCCATTGGACAGCTGAGAGTTTTCAGCTTGAGAACGTAGAGTTAAGGGTGTGGGACTCGGATGAAGCAGAGGACCAGCATTGCTGCCCGGGAGGGGCACAGGAGGCCGCCCTTTGTGAAGTCTAAGGGCAGGAGAAGAATCGGTGTCCATGCCCATAGCTGGTTGTGTCCCCCTGTTGAAATAGATTAAAGAAAAGCCCCTCTCATAGCTACACTCTTTGGATTTTGAAATCCACTTAGTCTTCAAGTCTGGGACTCATAATGGCTCTTTGAGATTATTCATCCTAGCATGCTGTTCTATTTCCTGTCAGATTCCCTTAATCCTTCCTTACTTTTGTAATAAAGCCTTCCTTTAACTCTCCTTGATACAGAGATGATAGAGATAAGTAGATGATAGATAGATAGATAGATAGATAGATAGATAGATAGATAGATAGATAGATAACAGATAGATAATAGATAAATGATAGACAGTAGAGAGAAAGACAATACACAGGTGGAAGTATGGGTGGGTGGATGGGTGGTTAGATGGAAGGGGGGGTGGCTGGATGGATGGACAGCAGAGATATAGGTTTCAGGAAAACATTAATTCACAAGTAAAATTGAGAGGGGACAGTAGGAGAGGCAGGAGGAGAAGCAGGAGTTAAGGGGGAAGTGAAATGTGACCCCGACATTAGTTAAGAGGAAGGCTATGACGCATCCATTGGATTTGCCACAAGAAGGTCACCGATGATCTGGATGAGAGCAGTTCCATGTTGGGCAGAAGCCAGATTGCAGTGGGTGGAGGTGGAGAAATGAGTGGAGGGTGAGGAAGTGGGGACAACTGCTTTCTCCCTCATCTCCACCTAAAGGCCTGGCTCAAATGTCACCTCCTCCACACACTTTCTCTGATCCTCTCTTCTTCCTCTAGTTCCCAGAGCATCCCGTCAGCTCTCTGCCACAAACCAGTGGCTGAGGTCCCAGGGTAGGGGCCATGACTCTGGATGAGCTCAATGTCACAGAAAGAGCGCTGGATTTAGAGTCTAGAAATGTGGGCTCAAACCCTGAAAAATGGTCCGGCCACCTATCCAGTTTCCCGCGAAAGAACCACATCCTGTCTGGCCCGGACATGAATGGCTCTGGACTTTGCCACATGCCCATTGCCGCACACCATCAAAGGTGCCTCCCAGCTGGTCAGCATCCAGTCAAGGACCGCAGTCTGCCCAGGCACCACACGCATCTGAGTCCTTGGCCGTGACAAAATGTAGGAGCATCTGATGGCCACGGACATCCCTCTTTGCTGCGATCTCCAGGACGGGTCAAGGCCAGGGGCAGTTCCTATTAGAAGAAAATGTCCATGAGTTCCCATGTGGTTCCACAGCTTAAGGATCCAGAATTGTCACTGCTGTGGTTCCCGTTGCTCCTGTGGCACAGGTTCAAACCCTGGCCCAGGAACTTCCATGTGCCTCTAGCACAGCTGAAAACAAACAAACAAACGAACAATGGAGAAGGGTAAGAGGAAGAAGGAGAAGAAAAAGAAAATGTCCCAACTGTACCTGGGGGCTCTGTAAGGAGCCTAACGACTCCTGCCCAATCACCCTGGCCTGTCACTGCCCAGACCTGTCACTCAGGGTCAACTCTGATCACTCGGACCAAGGCTCCATCCCCAGCAAAAAGAGCCACGTAGAGCCAGCCGCAAAGCTGACCTCTATAGGACGCTTCCCTTGTGTTGGGCACTGTTCTAACCTGGGGCTTGTATCGAGTCCATTAACCTCTTAGTGACTCTCTGAGATACTCATGATTCTTACCCCATTTTATGAATTGGGAACCTGGGAAAGACCAGTCCCTGGAGTAAATTGACATTTTCAGATCCAAATCTCTTTCCTTGGCAAAATCATGAGGGAAGGAGCACGGAAAGAGAAGGCAATGAACACTTTTACTGGGCACCTTATATCTCATTTTAACTTTCATGGATGACCAGACGGAGGCCTAGGGAGGGAGGGGCAGGGTGGCTCAGCGGTTAGTGATGAGGTACAGGGCTGTGATCTTAGCCCGAGGCCACCCCTTTTGTTTAATCTGCTTGGTAATTCTCAACTCTGTGATCCCCACAACACGGATGAGAAAACTAAGGCTCCAGCAGGGAGAAATGACCTGGTCGAGCTTGCTGTGAGATCGGAGAGCTGGGGATGTGAACCCAGATCCCTGACTTTGAAGACACCAGGCAGGAAGATGGAATTGAGACCTGGAAGGCTTTCCTCTGCCTCTCAGATTGTGCCAGGGCCTCTGTGGCTTTTATTCGACCCCTCCAACTTCCACACACCAGGGTCCTCCCCCGCCAACCCAGCAGCCGCAGGACCCCACGCTGAGCAGGGAAAGGTCAGGGCTGAGAAGAGTTGGCGTGTGTGATGGGGCTGTTCCCAACCTAATCTCATAAGCTTCTTGCCCCCCGTCCAGAGATGAGGAAGATGGGACATAAGGTTAGTGTCATTGCCTCAGGCTCGCTGCTTCACTCCGCCCTGGCACAGCCACCCCTGGGAGCTCGCAGGCTGCGGGGAGGATGGGCACTGGCTTCCTGGAAAGCTGATTCACTCACCTTTCGCAGGAAAGAGGACCGTCTTGTTTTCCGGATCCAAGTGGAGCTCCCCCTTGCACAATCCTGCCCTTTGAATCCCCGGGGTGAGGCTCAATCTGGAAACCTGTGCCTTGTGACACTTCAAACCTGCCCACCTCCCTGGTGAGCAGCGATGCCAATCACCCTTTCTGGGCCGTCCCCTGAGGTCCTGCCTGCTGAGGGGCACTTCCAGCTCCCAGCCAGGAGCCCGAGGACAAGCCGCACCTCCCACTGCAAGGGCAGGAAGCCAGGGCCCTAATGGCTCCAACCCCCCCC
>PVHT020000230.1:21192943-21271487 GCA_004024745.2 Catagonus wagneri | reverse complement strand
TTTCACCTGTGAAATGGAGTCGGTTCTCCCAAATGTGGAAAACGAGGCGGCGATGTCTCTTAGGGCCGTGTGAAGAGTAAAGAATATAGCCAGGCCCCCCTTCCTGCTCTCCGCAGCCACCTCCGGCTCCGTAACCCTGCAGCCTCCGGTGAGCCCAGCGCCCCCTAACGCCCACCTCGTCGTCTGTAAGGGGGTCTCTCCTGTGTCCCGCTGTTGGCCGTTTACTGCTCTCATCCCTGGGACAAACGTCTTTTCTCGTCAGGTTCTTTTATCAGGATCATAAATAAGCCTTAGGGAAAGAATTTCTCATTGCCAGCTTATGTCGCAGAGTCAGCAGGCTTTGCCCATAGGAAGTCACACAGCGAGTGGACGGCGGAATCCAGCCTGCTGACCCTTGACCTCTGCAGGGTCATCCCCTCCCAGGCCTGGAGAGTTCGAAGCCCCTGTTCAGAAAGAAGTCTCAGGTGACGCCCCAGTCTGCACAGAATTCCCTTGGGGGTTGCTCCGATGCTGTAAATGGTCGTGAACTTTTTTTTTTTTTTCGTCTTCTTATGGCCACACCTGCAGTATATGGAAGCTCCCAGGCTAGGAGTCGAATCAGAGCTGCAGCTGCCAGCCTATGCCACCGTCACAGCGATGCCGGATCCAAGCCACATCCATGAACTACGCCACAGCTTGTGGCAATGTTGGATCCTTAACCCACTTAGTGAGGCCGGGGATCAAACCCGCATCCTCACACTGTCTGATTCTTAACCCGCTGAGCCACAACAGGAACTCTGAACTTTTATTTCCACCTCGAGTTCTTCATAAATTTGTGAAATGTTGGCAAAGGTCAAACACCACCTCATTGACTAATGTTTTATGAGGTCGGCAGGGCCCTTCCACCCACCAGACTCGGTCCTCGAATGTGAAAACCTGGAGAATGCTTGCTGAAGAAATCAGCACTTAGAATGCCACCCAGGCAGCAGGACGAAGTTCCGGGAAGGTGGGGAGTTCCTGTTGTGGCGCAGTGGAAACGAACGCAGCTAGGATCCGTTAGATTGCAGGTTTGATCCCTGGCCTCGCTCAGGTCGGGGATCCGGCATTGCCGTGAGCTGTGAAGCAGGTCACTGACACGGCTCAGATCCTGTGGTGCTGTGGCTGTGGCTGTGGCTGGCAACTGTAGGTCCGGTTCGACCCCTAGCCTGGGAACCTCCATACGCCATGGGTTTGTCCCTAAAAAAGCAAAAAATAAATAAATAAATAAAAGGGAGGTGTATAGCTTACTGGAGTCACAGAGCTGGTGGGAAGCAAAGTCAGGGTGAACTCCTCTCACCTTTAATTTGCCTCCAAGGGCAACCCGCCCGTGGCTCCCTCTCCCTCTCACCCACAAGCTTTTACTGTCCTTTTTTTTTTTTTTTTTTTACTTTTCAGGGTAGCACCCACAGCGTATGGAGGTTCCCAGGCTAGGGGTCGAATCGGAGCTGTAGCTGCCGGCCTATACCACAGCCACAGCCATGCCAGATCCGAGCCATGTCTGTGACTTATGCCACAGCTCACGGCAACACCAGATCCTTAACCCACTGAGCAAGGTCAGGGCTCAGACCTGCATCCTCATGGATGCTAGTCAGATTTGTTTAACTGCTGAGCCACGACAGGAATTCCCCAGAGGAGCTCTTTTAAAAGGCAGATGCCTTGGCTTCAGCCAGGGGTTCAGGGTTCGGGGAGGGGGTTCCCAAGAATGTCTGTTCCTGAGAAGGGCAGTTCTGATGTAGAATCAGGGTTGGGAACCACCAAATCAAAGTTAATCACAGGAAATAAATAGTGAGCCCCTGCCAGGTGCCAAGCAGTGTCACCATAGTTAACCTTGACACAACTTCACCTTGTGATGAGCGGGGGAAACTCCAAGAGGTCAGAGGCTTCCCAAGCCACAGCCGGTAAGAGGCAGAAGCAGGCTTTGAATTCAGGTCTTACTGATTTCAGAGCCCAGGCTTGCCAGCCCAGAGCCTGGCTCCCTCTACGTGTAGTCCTACTGTGTGAGAGTCTTAGGGACACAGGATAAGTCAGACTCACAGCTGGTCTAGGAGCCGACACCTGAACGGTTCTCTCTAACACAAAGCCGCTGAGAAGGAGGATAGAGAGGCTTCAAGGGCGGTGAGCGTCCAGTGGTGAGGCTGGGGAGAAACCAAGGAGAACTGCCTGGAAGAAGTGGTGTCCGAGCTGGGGCTTGGCTGATCCTTTTGTTATTTCCATCTGTCAGGCAACATGCCAAGCGCTGTGCTTGGCCCAGGAGGCAGAAAGATAAACAGGACACAGTCCTCCCTCTCATGAGACCCGTCTAGCCTTAGGTCTTCCCAGCACCTCCCGGCGTCTCGGCCGCCCGCCCCGCCCCCACGGCACCTGCTCCCTTCCCGCTGCATCCTGTGCGGCCTGGCCTACCTGCCCTGCCCCAGAGCGCCCCTCACAGCGAGCCGGGGTGGTCTTTCAGGAAACTGAGGCTCCAGACCCAGAGCTGGGGCGGGAGAGGCCCTGGGCCCGGAGCAGGCCGAGGGAGTAGGAGGCGAGCTCTAGAGCCACGGAGTGAGTCACGGTGCCCCGACACCTGAGAAACGAGGTAATGAGACCCACTTGCCTGGGAAGGCAGGGAGAGAGATGAGATAGGAAGACAGAGAACGAAACCGTGAAAAGGTCCGGGGTGTTATTATCACAGTCATTACCCGCCTGGATTAAAGGGGCGCGCGGCTACCTCCGCGACCAATCATTCACTTGTCCTGCAACCCACACACGATTGGAGTTTTGATAGAATTTCTTTTTATTATTAAAAGATAAGCCCCTGCAGTATTCCCGAGAGCCACTTTGGGTTGGCGGGGGGGGGGGGGTCTCCTCCCCCTACACGGCCAGGATGGGAAGGCCGAGCCCCCCACCGCGGACACCCCAGCTTCCAGCCCCGCCCCGTCTCTTGGCTCCTGTCTCCTGTGTCACATCGGGGACTCTGCAGACCTTTCGCAGCCGCCGGCACGTCTGCCCACGCCCGCTTTATCTATCCAGGGGAATTTGGTCCGCTCCTCCCGGTATCGGCCCTGGGAAGCGGAGATTAGTTACACACCGTCCTGGCCTCCGGGTAGAGCGGCGCACTAGGCCGTTCCCCCGTTCTCCCAGCCAGCTCCGATCCCTGCACCACAAAGCCGGCTCGGTGCCCGAGGTCTGAGCGGCCAGATGGAGGCCGGGGTCTCCGCCTGCAGGAGACCCACCTGGAGAGGAGGCTGACCCCCAGACCACCCCCGGAACACATACCAGGCAGCTAAGCGCAGGTGCGGTGGCAGCGGCAGCAGCGAAAAGGTTTGGCGCTGCATCTCCCATCATTTTGCTGGTGCAGCCCACCAAGGGGCGGAAGAAAAAGTCTTAGTGAAAAATGAAGAAATGTTCTTTAGTTATATTTTTTAAAAAAATGGAAATACATACCCACGTGTTCTGTCATCAAGCAATGCCCCCAGGTGCTGGGGTGACACTGCCTTCGGGTCAGGCTGGCAAGAGCTGATGGTCTCGGCCCCGGGATGGTTCCCCAGAGTAAACAAACAGGGCTGGGCCTCGGGGGCTTAGGGAGGGCACTGCGGGCAGAGGGAGCGGCTGAGCGACGTATTGGGAAGAAAGAAATTGGTGTGCTGGGGGCATGGGGTGAGTCCCGCATGGCTGGTGAGGTGGGGGGAGGGAGAGAAATGAGGCTGAATGCAGAGGAAGGCGTGGATTGTCAAAGGCCTCTTAGCCCAGGATGGTAACAACAGGCAGAGTTTAGGGACCAACCACCAGCCAGGCCAGGGTGAGGTGCTTTCTTGGCCGTCACTTAGGAAAGCCACAGCCCTAGGAAGTGGTATAATTTATCATCCTCTTTCTCTCCTAGAGACACCGAGGCCCGGAACACCCAGGCTGCCCAGGCTTAGAGGGACCCGTGTTCTTATTGCAAAAATAAGAGGCTTGACTGAGGATGGCAGTGAGGGATGCTGGGCAGAGAGAGGGGAAGCCGCAGGCTCCTTGGGCTAAAGTGATGGGGTGGCCAGCAGGGAGCAGGGTGAGGGCCCAGGCCCCTCGGAGTGGCCTGTGGGAGGAAGGAGGTGCAGCTGGTGGGGGGGGGGGTACAGGGAGTAGCGGGGGCTCCGGAGAAAGCCCTGGGCTCCTCCACAAGCGCTGGGGTCGGCACCGAGCACAGTTACCAAAGGGCAGAGCTGGAAGCCGCCTTGCAGAAATCTTCTGCGGAGTAGGACCTCCCTGAAGCATTCACCCAGCTGTCCCCTCTGTACTCTAAGCCACCTGCACGCCCATTCCAGTCAAGAGCAGCTCTTGCTTAGACCGCTTTAGAGGAAGTCCAAGATCCTCATCACAGCCCAGAAGGTTCTGTGTGGCCTCCTCCCGGGCGTCCCCACCCGTACTGCTCACCTTCCCACCCTGTGTCGTCCTTTCCCCTACCCCCACCCCTCCCTGGGCTTCCTCCACGCGGGACTGCCGGCGTCTTGCAAGCGCTGTGGCCTCTTTCTGTCCTGGGAACTTCACACTTGGGACATGTCTTGCCGTTCCTCCCAAACTCCCGGTTCCAGGTCCAGGCTGGCGCCCCTCCATCCTTCAAGATTCTGCCCCCACCGAGCCTCCTGCTGCCCCCTGGCTGTCCAGCCCTCCCGTGACACTGGGTCCTTTTCCAGCTAATCCGTTTCTCACTTGTCATGTTTGTTCGTTATCTGGCTCCCGCACAACGTTGTGAACCGGACTTGCTCTGCTCCCCAAGGCTGGAACAGAACCTGGCACAGAGCAGGGCTCCGTGAAGTAGTTTTGGGGGGAATGAACGAGTATACAAGAGAGAGAAGGCACGAGTGAACGTGTGTGTGAGTCCCGAGCTGCACCTTGGCTCAGGGCCTTGCCCTTCCCTGGACCAGCCTCCCCTCTTCTCACCCGCAAGCCCCTGCCTCGTCCTATGTGCTCTGGGAGGCCTCCCTGGGCATCTGTGACCCCGGGGACACGCCTCATCACGGCGTCATAGGAAGTCCCCCGCAGCTTGAGGACTGTGCCCGGCTCTGCATCCCCGCGCAAGGCAGCTCCCCCGGGCCCGCCACTGTGCCACTCGCAGAGGGGACCCGCCTAAGGGCCGTGAGGGGTGCGCAGGCCCTAAAGTGAGCTCAGCCACCAGAAGGGTTGACTCACTGTCGAGGGCGGTGAACACGAGTGAGCTCTCCTTCCTCGCACTGACGGAACCCTTTCTACCCACCGGGATGTGAGTTAGGCGGTGCTAGAGCCGGAAACCGCGCTTCAGCCCTGATCCCTGGGTGCCGAGGTCTAGTTACAACGTGAGACCTAATCATCAGCCATCACCATATAAGACTATCAGCTAAAGGGCTGGAGAGAACCCCGCCTCCAGATTTCCACGTCTTTATCACGGACGATCCCAAAGTCTGGCTCCACGCCCATGAGGCACCTGGGTGCCTGGTTCCCCTTCTCCCTGGGTGGTGTTTGCTTGCATGGTGCAATCCCCCTGGATCTCCTGTTTCCATCTTACTATTTTACCTTCCCGTGTGTGTGTGTGTGTGTGTGTGTGTGTGTGTGTGTGTGTGTTACAGTGAGCTCATTCCAGGCAAAGTGCAGGTTGCTAAACCATTCCCTGGCTGTCTACGGAATATGCCTAGGGATTGTTTTTTATGAATGTTTGAACTCAGCAACCTGCCTCTAGCAAACGCATCCAATTGGGCAACATGACCAGGAAGAGGGTCAATGCTAGACCCTGAGTCCAAAGGTTTCCATGAGTACTTGGCGTCCCTAAGCACACTTTCAAGATCCTGCAATGGGAAAGGCAAAGGTACCTTAGGTATATAGAGAGAGAGACCCTGACGCATAGGAAAACAGATGAGTTGTGTAAGGTGACTCTCTTGGCACTCTTTGGGCACTGAGATACGGGAGTTGCCAAAGTTTCTCAAATTCTACCACCCCCACCTGGCGCTGCCTGGATGATGAAATATTCTGAAGAGTTTGAATTGCCTCCTCTGACGAGCTGAGCCAAAACCCAGCACCTCAGGTGATCACTTAGGACCACGGGTCAGACTGACAATGTCCCCACCAGCACCCCACAGACCAGAGCATGGCCCCCCTCCCTCGGTGCTGCCAGCCTTAGAATGGGCTACTTCACCTATTCGCTGGCAAAGAAAACACCAGGTGGAAGCAAAATGTTGAAACAGAAATGAATGGATCCCCACCCCGAGGCGCGATGAAACACTTGGAAGAGAGCTTCGTGGGCACTTGGCACATGCATGAGGGAGCAGGGGAGGTGGGTGCCTGGGCTGGGGACACCCAGCTACGAGGTCTCAGCTTGAACTTGAGCTTGTCACTGGCAGCAGAGAGGCCAAGGATGGGGCAGGAAAGAGGTTTCGGGGATTAGGGCAGCTGCAATATTACTGATCTGAAAGATTCACGAATACCAGCAGTTTTTTAAAAATCCTTCCCAAAGAATGGAAAGGTGTGTGTGAATATATGTGCAAGTATATATGTATCTGTGTGTGTGTGTGTGTGTGTGTGTGTGTGTGTGTGTGTGTGCATGAGTGCATGTGTGAGTTTGGGAAAATTGGATGGTGTGTGAGTGTGTATGTGTGTGTATGTGCAGGTGTGTGCGTGTGAATGCAGATGTGTCTGTGTGTGTATGTACACTTGTGTGCGTATTTGTGTGTCTGGGTCTGTGCAGCATTCTGGAATGAAAACAATGATGGAATAAGTCTCAGAAAAGATGGACTCTTATCTTGATCAGCCACACAGGAGCTGGGTGACTTTGAGAAAACCATGTCACCACTCTGTTTTCTCACATGTTCTCGTTCCTAGAGCAATACCTAGTACATAATAACCACTCAATAAATATTTATTAAGTGAGTGATTGCTATTTGGGGGTAATGCCGCTTCCTTTTTGGGAGCTGAGACGATATATGCCAGGCTCCTCTCATACTGTCTCAGTGCTTGGCATATAACAGAAGCCCAATCATTCTTAGCCCTTCCCCTCCCCAACTTCAGCTTTTTCCCCTTGGCAGAAGGAGGCTGATGAATGAAACGATGCATTAGGTCAGATGTCAGCCCCCTTCCTTAGGCTGAGTAAGTCCCACTGCCCATATTTTTGAGCCAATTTCCAGGGGCTTCTGAGTTCCCACTATGTTACATATTAGCCAGGCCTCTTCTTCCTGCTCTCAGTCAAAGATCGACAGTAATTCATTTGCAAGAATTAAATGCAAGATTGAATTTTAACGACTTAGAAATTTGAGGTCAACTTTGCTTTCAGTGACCTTTAGGGCCAGGAAGCCCAGTGAGTGAGCTGGTACCCTGACCTTTCACTGGGTGATACACTTAGGGGTCACAATCCTGCAAGATAGGAATTATTATCCTCTTCACGCAGTGGAAGAGATGAAAGCTCCAAGAGCTCGGCTGGCCCAAGGTCACACGACCACTCCGGGGCCCCCGTATGGCCTCCGAGCCCAGCCAGTGATGTTCAGAAGCTTCAGGAAGGCAAAAATCTCCTCACTCAGGAAGGCAGGAATGAGGTCTTTTAAGCTCTGAACCCACATCTCAAAATCTCTGACCAGTCAGCCCCGGTTGAGTATTGGCAGATGGAGCCAGGGCCATGTGGCAATCAGAAAACTAGTCAGGTGGGACTGGAACGGTGCCTCTGAGGTATTTCACAAACACGGGGAACAAACACATTTGGTGTCGCAATCCTGGCCACCCGGAGCTGCCGCGTTGGCTGTTTTTTGAGAACGGATGGTGGATGAGGCGTTTGAGGGCTGACGGGGCCCAGAGGCCTGGGTGGGCAGCCATCTTGGAAACGGCACCAGCCCTCAGGAGACAAGGCTCCTGAGGCCCTCGGGCCCCTCAGGTAGCCAGTTAGACTCACTCTGGACTCCTTGGCCAGGCACTCAAGGCCTTCCACAGCCCAGAAGTCACCGGTGCTTACCACTTCTCCCACTACTGCCTCTGACAGACTCTGTGAGCCAAAGTAACCAGGCTTCTGACTGGCCTCCAAACCTACCTTTTCCTTCACCGCCTCCGTTCCCAGGAAGCAGACTATCCCCTGCTAGACTCTCCTCTCAAAGAACTATTCATCCTATAATCCTAAAAACAAAAGGTAATTAAGACCAAATCTCTCTCAGCATTTCACAACGCCCTCTGGGATAATTAGTGTAACTGGTATGAATTCCTCCATAAACTCAGAGCACAAATGTGGTCACACTCCGCTGATTTTTCCAATTAATCTCTTAAGCACATATCAGCATTAAAAGCAGAGAGTCCAGCATCTCCCTCGGGAGGGCTCCTCCCTTCCCGGTGAATTGTCCCAAAGCCTTGGGGACGGGCCGAGTGAAAACAGAAATGAGGGCTCACATTCACCGGTCACGGAGGAGCTGGCGTCCGTTCAGGCTACAACCGCCACGAATTCTTACCACCACATCGTGTCACTGTGGAAACTCAGGCCTACACGATTTCTCGGATACAGTCAAATATCAAAACCAAGTCCCCGACCTGCAGACGGAGGCCCCACGGAGAACTCTGAAAGTACAATCCTCCTAATTCATTTTCTCCTGCTCAGCTAGTTCCCAGGTTACAAGAAGACAGCAGCAAAGCTAACTCGGGACTGAGTCTGTCTTCCACGGCTCTCAAATCCCTTTCTCCCCGCCTCACGAGCGCTGCAGGAAAGACCTCCCCTCTTTTAAATTTCCAGAAAGGGAAACGCCTTCTTATCCTTCTCTCAAGAGCATGAGCACTGCTTGCTGTGTACCTGCCCCGCTCGGGGCAGCTGGCCTTGGAGCCTTCCTTCTCTCGTTTGTCCCCTGATGGCTCTGGCAACTTCCTTGCTAAAGAAGAGAATGAAATTGTGCCTAGGTTAAGTTTCCAGCAGGGCCCCTCCTGTCAGGACACGTGCAACATGTGCGGTGACTCTCAGGGCCACACAACTGTCCCCAGGCACAGCCAGAGGCAAGTCATTCCGTCTGGGAAGGGCCTGTGGTCTACCGGGCTCTTTGACACGTGTGATCCTGGTTAATCCGGACAGTCCTGAGAGGGATGCGGTTTTGACCTACGTTTTCAGGTGTAGGGCGATGAGGCCCAGCGCGACTCGGCTGCAAGATGCTTGTGCACTTCTTCCCTGGGGCAGGCATGGCGTGTCCCCCTAGCCCCAGCAGTTTACTGCAAGGGAGCTCAATCTAAAGAACACAGCCTGAGCAGCTTGAAAGAGATAAAGGGATCAAAAAAGGGCAGCTGAAAGGGAATGCGAGGCCCAAGAGGGACTGTTACTCTGGCTGAAAATGGGGAAGGAATGGGCTCATTTTAGCTCCTGGAACTTGGCCTAACTCTATTACTGTATATATATATATATATATATATATATATATATATATATACACATATACACACACACACACACACACACATACATATATATATAAATATACTAAGTATTGGTTATAGTTACAACTAATATTATATATTGGTATTATACTACATATTATATAACTATTACATGTATACATACATGTATATGTGTGTGTATATATATAGAGAGAGAGAGAGAGTTATAAATAATATAATGGAATTTGCCCTGAACATGTCTTCAGTATCTGCTCTAATCCCAGACCTGGGGTGGACCAATAAAGTACAGGACTGATTTCAGCACAAAACACCATCTCTGAGCTTATCATCATGGGAAAGACTCGCTCACTCCTTGGTTATTCTAATTCAATGTTGGAAGAGAAACATGACCTCAAAAAACTAGAAACAAGATGGCCTCTTTAATTCTACAAGGTAAGTGCCGGTGTTATTCCCATTATCCTGGTGAGGATATTAAGATACAGTACATGGAGTTCCCATCGTGGTGCAGCGGAAACAAATCCAACTAGGAACCACGAGGTTGCGGGTTCGATCCCTGGCCTCACTCAGTGGGTTAAGGATCCGGCGTTGCCATGAGCTGTGGTGTAGGTTGCAGATGCGGCTTGGATCCCGTGTTGCTGTGGCTGTGGTGTAGGCCGGCAGCTGTAGCTTTGATTAGACCCCTCCACATGCCGTGGCCCTAAAATGACAAAAAGACAAAAAAGAGAGAGAGAAATATTTAGTACATAATGATGAACCAGTAACGGTTAAAGCGGGGATTGAATCCCAAATGTCCCAGAACGCATCCGCCCAGTCAGAGGTTAGGCTGCGACACAGAAGTAGGAGATATGGCTCTTCCAGTAGCAGGACTCCACTGGGGCAGACTTTCCAAGTGGAAGCAGGAAGTGAGCACTGTATAAGGAGGGGAGGAGACAAGAGTCTATTTCTGTCGGAAAGGCACTGTCTCCCAGCCCACCAGTAAACAGCAGCACAATGAATAGCAAACGCTTAACAAATGAGAAAACACACGTTGCTTGCAGAAGAATGACTGAAGAGAGAGCTTGGGACCGGTTTGCTCCAAAGTTGCCCGAGTATGAGCGTGGTGTGAGGGGAAATGGACAAAGGAGCTCATTTTCACACCATTAATAGCTACCCTTACTATGCACAAGACATATACTAAGCTTTTGCAAGCATCTTCTTATTTTAATTTCCATAGAAAGACTCTAATAATTATAGATAGTATTCATTGATTGTGAATCAGGTGCTGGGTATTGTTCCATATGCTTCTGTATGTTTAAACTCATTGGATCTTCATAACTCCATACAATAAGCATTCTTAGAACCCCCACTTTACAGAAGAGAAAACTGAGGCATGGGGTGTTTACCGCAAGTTAATATGGGTGGTAAATGGAAGAACCAGGCTTTGAATTCAGCGGTCTGGCTTCAGAATTTGTGCTATTCACTGCCATCCATTCGGTCCTGTAAAAGAGGTATTTTGTTTTTGTTTGTTTTTTTAGGGTCACACCTGCAGCATATGGAAGTTCCCAGGCTAGGGGTCAAATTGGATTTGCAGCTGCCGGCCACACCCACAGCCACAACAACCCCAGATCCAAGCCCAGTCTGCGACCTACACCACAGCTCATGGCAACACCACATCCTTAACCCACTGAGCGAGGCAGGGAAGTCAAATAAACAAGGAAGTAGGGGTCCAACAAGACTGTATGATGAGAGGGCCTGAGGTTGAGAGGTCATCTTGGATGTTCCAGCCCCCGGCAAGCTCCCAGTTGTGTGTAGTTAGCTCGACAAAAACCACGTAGAGCAAAAAAACTACCCAACTGTGGGGAGTAATCACAAATCGTTGTTGTTTTAAGCCACTATGCTTTGGAGCAATCTGTTACACGGTAACTGAAAGAACACCATTTCCTCCACCTTATCTTCTTTCGGCACAAAAGATTACTCCATAGTTCACAGGTGTCAATGTCCATTGCTCATGGCATCTAAGTGTGCTCATGCCTTCATGACTAATGGGTGACTTCCAACCTAAGGCAAAGGGCGGTGATGTGGCTTCATTCATTCAGTGTGAGCATTTACATGTGCCAGGAATACGCGGGGGTCTAGAGGCCTAGAAATAAATAAGATACAGTCCATCCTTCAGAAAGCCATGTTTGGGGAAGAGCCGAATTCTTCTCATCACAACATAGAGAGATGGGGTCAATTAGATCATTCATTCAACATCAAGTGAGCGCTCACTACATGTCAGGGGCTGTTGCTCGTTGGTACTCATCATCAATGAACAAAGAGCAGAGCCAAGCCCTCATCCACTTTTTATTTGAAGAGGATTCCATTCCAATAATCACAGAGGTACAAGTGAAGATCTGTGGGAGCACAAAGGAAGTAAATGCCGAGATGGGCAGGGTAACGAAGATTTCCATTTGAGGATTCTGAGATCCGGAAGAGTTCAGACTTATTCCAGTACTTATTAGCTGTGTGACCTTGGGCAAGTTGATATTTCTGTCCTTCGCCTGTCTCATCTATAAAATGAGTTTATTACTTACGCCTATATCATGGATTATTATAAAGATTAAGTGAGTTAATACTTGTAAAGCACAAAAATAGTTCCATGTTTAAACACTATATTGATTTGTTAAATGAAGTTTAGAAACAAAACACATGTAAAGAAAACACGATTAGCCCAAGTTCATAGAAACGGTTCAAAGTTGGAATGTGCCCCCCACCCCCACCCCGGTCCAGTGTTTCCTGCCACCCCCTTCTAGTCTGCCGCCCAACTAAATTTGTGCTTCCTTTTTAGTGAGAGATTTAAATTATCTGTGTACCCGCTCCGGACATAGGGAGACCCTTATCCACCCCTGAGTCACGGGATTCAGCAGAAAGGACTCCCAAGGTGCAAATCTCAGCCTCCCTGCAGCTCATGTACAGGGTGGAGATTGTAGGGATGACTCAGGTTGAGGCTAATTTACAAATGCATGTGTCAGAAATTGTGCTCTTGCCCCAGGTGTTTTGAGAAGGACTCGAAGGGTTCAAATGCACCATCCTGCAGATAGGGGCTGCCTAGGACTGTGAATTCTACACGGATATTTCCACCTTCTATTGTCTGGCCATCCTAGGGTATTCCACCATGACCTTCAACTGGTGAAACTCAGTCGATCCAAGAATGCAATGACCAGGCTCTCTGAGGCTGACATCGTCCTTCCATCGAGGTGGAAAGCAAGGGCCCTGGGAAGACTGTAGTCTCATCTGCAGCCTGGCTTCCATCCACATAGCAACAATGACACAACTCCCTCCTCCAACAAGCACTTTCCAATCTCCACTGAGATCTGTTGGATGAGGCGCCAATTTCCATCCCAGCCGTGCACAGGCGGCTGTGGGTGGGGGTGTGGATGGAGCTCTCTTCCACCCCAAGATCTGAGAAGATGGAGCTCATCTTACCAGCCAGAAGCCCAGCCAAGCGTAATAGGGCTGCTGCTAGGGGCTGTGAGGAAACAAGTGGGAAATGACCCAACAATCAGGACTGTGAAAACCACAGTTGTCAAAGAAGCATGCTCATCTGCCCTGCTGATGGAATTATCCCAAAAGGAAGGATTTAACTTGTTTTAGGAACTAGTCAGAGCCTGGCTTGGGCACACTGCCCATGTATTACGAGAACAATCTCTGGGAAATGAGGAATGGAGTTACTGCCAAGCAAATCGTAGCCCTGGAGCCTGATAGTGTCCCCTCATATACAGCTTGTCCCTAAGTCCTCAAGACCGCCCCTGACCATGACCAGTGCCAGATAAGCTGACCTGTGGTTCTCAGTCACTCAGCCTTTATCAGGAGCTGGGGCAAGAGAGGCTAGGACACAGCCTCTGCCCTCGAGGACTTCTTTGTCGGGAGCCCATGGATAATTACAATACAATATGATGGATGCTGCAATGTGTACTGATTCTGGAAGCCCAGAGGGAGGAGTGACTCGCCCTGTCTGGGCAATCCAAGAGGATTCAGAAGAACTGAACAGTTGTCTTAAAGGATGGACTCTGTTCAAGTGCTGTTTGTGAAATGTGTCCTGGGTACCAGGCGGAATGCCAGCACTCCAGGGAGAGTGAGCCAGATGTCGAGAGGTTCCGGCAGAGGTCCATTCCCATCCTCCCCACCAACCCCAGGCTGCCTTCCTTTCAAACAGCAGCTCAAAAATATCTCCCCTGCAGGAATCATTTTCTGGTTTCAGCCAATCCCAAACTCAACATCGCTTCTCAATCCATGAACTTGGGGGCAGCCAATTCATGAACCAATCAAAAGGTATTTACAGAGGCCCACAGAATAGCTGAGAGTAGCTGCGAGCCCTAAGAGAATTCCCAGCTTGTGCTGGGCTCCAAGAAGAGAACCAATGTTCTTGTCCTCAAGTGGGTGCCAGACTGAGTGGTCGTCATTTTAAGTCCACAGAACATGAGGGATAAAGTTAGGGAAGAAGAGAGCATTCATCCTCCTTGGGAGCGCCAGTTGAAAATGTTCTTGGATGGCGTCAAGTGTGAGCGGTGTCTGGACCCAGGGAAGCTACAGGCCCCTTGAGAACAGAAGTCTGTGTTTTCTGGGTCTGGGTAGCCATCCCTCAGCGTCCCCATTTTCATTTGTAACTTCTTAGAAGGGACACCTATAGTTTTAGTGCAGAATGAATTTGGTATGGTCTGAATCCATATGTCCAGATTCTAAATTCCAAAGATAACAGGATTAGAAGGTGGGCCATTAGGAGGTGCTTAGGTCATGAGGATGGAATTGTCACAAATGGGATTAGTCCTTTTGGAAAAGAGACGCTGGGAGATCCCTTGCCCCTTCCACCACTGAGGACACAAAGAGAAGGCACCGTCCTTGAACCAGGAAGTGATCCCTCAACAGCCATCTCACCGAATATGCTAGCACCATGATCTTGGACTTTCCAGCCTCCAGACTTGCTGTTGTTTATCCACTACCCAAGCTGTGGCATTTTGTTATAAGAGCCCAAATGGACTAAGATAGTACTCAAGACTTTCTGAACAGGAAAGGTGGACACCTTGAGGTAAGTGAATATCTCCTTGACAGTCTAGAACGTTCCTTCTGGCAGGGCCTAGAGACACACCTAAGAGATTGGGATCCAGATGCTAGATATGCCATCCATCTGTAGAAGGCAGAAAGGCAGGATAGCCAGAAAGAAGAAAGAGAGGGAGGGAGGGAGGAAAGAAGGAAGGAAGAAAGGAAGGAAGGAAGAAAGGAAGGTAAGGTAGCCACTTTTTGAGGATCTACTGTGTACCTGGCACCACGCAAAGTACTTAACACTTATTATTAAATACTGTTATACTTCATTTCTGCTTCCAAACAACTTGTGAGGAAGTTTCGTTGACACTACAACAAAGAAACCAAGGCTCAGACAATTTAAGTAACTCACCAAAGGTCAAAGCCCTAGTAAACAGGGATTTGATCCAAAAATCTGAAGACACAGAAGCCAGTGCTTTTTCTAGGTGGCCTGGATAAAAATAACTGCCATTTATCAAGAACTGCTTGCAAGTCCTAGGAAGACCCTTTATAAGCAGTGTCACAAGGACTCACCAAGAAATTTCTCCCCTGCACGGGAGCAAGAGCCAAGGTCACCACACCACCTAGCACCCAAACCAGAGCGTGTGAGCAGCGACTACAAGGGCACTGTCTCATGTGGTCACCCTGGTTACGACCCACCTTCCAGCCATCCATCATATCCACATCCATTTGGAGCTTGAAACCCGCTTCAAGAGGCTGGACTCCAACTCTTCCATGTGATCCTTGAATCTTCTTCACCCTCCCCAACAAGGGGCCATCAGTCATTCCAGGGTCTTGAGGACACCGACCACACACACTAAGGAATGTAAAAGAAATCCGAGCAGTGGATTTTACTATTTAGCTTTTCTGTAAAGCACTGCCCCACTCAAGGCATTCTCATATGCCTGGAGAACACATTTTTCTTGCCTTCTTAAAGTTGGATGACATGATGATTATAATAAACTGTAATTTGGTTTTTAATGCCTGCAATGGGCAAAATTAAAAGCTGATGACATTATGATATTGGTTTGCTTGGTTTACTATTTTTGAGTGTACAGTTCAGTGATATTAAGTGCACTGCCATTGTCCTGCAACCATCACTACCAGCCACCTCCAGAACATTTTCATTGTCTCAAAATGAAACTCTGTACCCAGTGAAAAATAGTCCCCCACTCACCCATTTTGCCAGTCCCCCTGGCAACCAATGTTCTGCTTTCAGTCACTATGAATTTGACTGCTCCTTGTACCTGCTATAAATGGAATCGTATAATATCTGTCCTTTAGTATCTGATTTAGTCCACTTGGTATAATTCCCTCAATGTTCATTCGTGTTGAAGCGTGGTATAACATTTCCTTCTTTTTTAGGGCTGCATAACATTCCTTTATATGTATGTATCACATTTTGTTTATCATTCATTCTTCCATGGTACTTGGTTTAATTGACAAGTCAGTGTAAACCAAAGTCCTGGGCACCATGGATGCAGTCTGTGCACCTGCTTAAGTGATAGTGTACTTGCTTCCATCCTATCCAGGACTTCTTTTTGTGGTTTATACTTAAGACTGGATGACAACAGGGTTGGACCAAACAGAGGCAGGACAGCAGAGAATGATTTTCAGGCCATAGCAGCCTCCCTACATGTCAAGATTTGCTCCCCATCTCTGTGGGTCTAGAATTTCACTGCTCAGCTCTTCCAGGAACGATCACACACTTGACAAAGGGTTCCAACCACCTCCATCCACAGCCACCTTCTTTTTTTTTTTTTCGTCCTTTTAGGGCCACACTGGTGGCATATGGAAGTTCCCAGGCTAGGCGTCCAATCGGAACTGTAGCTGCCAGCCTATGCCAGAGCCACAGCGATGCCAGATCCGAGCCACGTCTGCGAACTACACCACAGCTCACGGCAACGTCGGATCGTTAACCCACTGAGCAATGCCAGGGGTTGAACCCGCAACCTCATGCTCCTAGTTGGATTCCTTAACCACTGCGCCACGACGGGAACTCCACAGCCAGCTTCTTTGTTCACACCCTCGTTCATCGAGATGTACCCTTAACTCAGATACTCAGGTGAGAAACTTTGGAGTCACCTTCAGTTCCTCTCTTTTTCTCACACCCCGTATCCAAACCATTTTTCAAATCTTGTCAGCAATTTTAAAAGAGAACTCAAATCCAGTTCCTTTCCACTGTACCACCATCTCCCTAGTCCAGGCCACTGCATCTTATGCCTAGACTGTGACAATAGTGTCCTAAATGGTCCCCCAAAGTGAGAGCTTTCTCCTTACCATCTCCTCTTCTCCAGACAGCTACACTGTCCAAAAACGTAAATGTGGTCAGGTGATGCTCCTAAAATATGGCAGAAAGCCACCCAGTTTGCACAATAAAAATAATGGATGGAGTCCCAATTGTGGCTTAGCAGGTTAAGGGCTCGCTCGACCTTGTCTCTATGAGGATGCGGGTTCAATCCCTGGCCTCGCTCAGTAGGTTAAGGATCCAGCATTGCCACAAGCTGTGGCGCAGGTCAGAGATGTAGCTCAGATAGGGTGTTGCCGTGACTGTGGCATAAGCCGCAGCCACAGCTTCAATTCAACCCCTGACCTGGGAATTTCCATATGCCACATGTGCAGCCATAGAAAGAAGAAAAATGAATAAAGTCTTCTCTCAGAAGTATTCCTTGGAGTTCCTGTTGTGGCACAGCAGAAGCGAATCTGACTAGTATCCATGAGGATGTGGGTTCGATCCCTGACCTTGCTCAGTGGGACGAGGATCCGGCGTTGCGGTGAGCTGGGATGTAGGCTGCAGACGCGGCTCGGATCCCGCGTTGCTGTGGCTATGGCTGGCAGCTGCAGCTCCGATTCGACCTCTAGTCTGGGAACTTCCACATGCTGCAGGGGAAGCTCTAAACAGCAAACAAACAAACCAACAACAAACAATGAGAAAGTGTGAATCTGTAGGGGTAGACAAAAAGTGGAGTTGATGTGCCCAGGGTAGGAGTGATTCCCAGAATCAAAGAGATGAAGATTGGTGTTTTGGGTTTTTTTTGTTTTTGTTTTTTTTTGCATTTTAGGGCCTTAGGTTTGGCATATAGAAGTTCCCAGTCTAGGGGTTGAATCGGAGCTACAGCTGCTGGCCTACACACAGTCATAGCAATGAGGGATCCACTATAGCTCATGGCAACGCTGGATCCTTAACCCAATGAGCGAGGCCAGGGATCGAACCCACATCTTCTTGGATATAGTCAGATTCGTTACTACTGAGCCACAATGGGAACTCCCCAAAGAGATGAAGTTTTAATGCATCTTGTGCATTGTGAGGGGAAGGGCATGGGCAAGAAGCAGGAGACAAGACCTGGGACCCTAGCAAGGGGGGGAAATCAGGCTGGAAATTCCCATAAAACTTCGGAACAGATGGACCAGGAATAAAAATTCCCAATGAAACTTGCTGATCTGGCTTTAGCACTGGGTAAAGCAAAAACAAAGGAAAAATTATTCCCTTGAGAATGCCTAACCACGAGCCCAAATTTGCAGGGTTTGGGGCTGTTATTCATATCTCTTACGTGGCCTAACACAACTTAAGTAGACCCAGGTACCTACCAGAAGCATACCACAAATATTCCCCAGAGGTACCTTAAGCTAAGCTTCAAAGAATTGCCACAGATACTGTTCCAAGGAGCATAAGATCACAGTCAAGAATTGAAAACACACAAACAAATCCTTGTAAATGAGAGTCAACAACATCACAAGCAATTGTTAAGCCACATAACTGCAGACATTAGAATTAACAGATACAACATATAAAACAGTAGTGCAGATAATGAGATGAAAAAGAGCGTGTTTGGGGAAAGAGTCATATAGAACATTTAGAAATGAGAAAGTATAGTCATTAAAATTAGAAACCCAAGGGATTGCTGAAACAACATATTAACACATCTGAAATAAAAATTAGTGGAGGAGTTCCCGTTGTGGCACAGCGGAAACGAATCTGACTAGGAACCATGAGGTTGCGGGTTTGATCCCTGGCCTTGCTCAGTGGGTTAAGGATCTGGTGCTGTGTGAGCTGTGGTGTAGGTTGCAGACATGGCTCAGATCTGGCGTTGCTGTGGCTGTGGTGTAGGCTGGCGACTACAGCTCTGATTTGACCCCTAGCCTGGGAACCTCCAAATGCCACAAGTGTGGCCCTAAAATGCAAAAAAAAAAAAAAAAAAGAAGAAGAAGAGAAAGAAAGGCCAGTCTTGAACATCTAATCTAACATTGTCCCCCTCTAAACTTGCTTGCTTTACTTTGCTTCTTAGCATGTATAATTTCCTAATGTTATATTATGCTTTTATTCGTTTATTTTGTATTATTCTTCTCCTCGACCTATAGACATAGGCCTTGCCCTGAATAGATACTCAGTGAATTTTTTTTTTTTTTTTTGTCTCTTGTCCTTTTAGGGCTGCACACCCAGCATATGGAGGTTCCCAGGTTAGGGGTCAAATCGGAGCTGCAGCTGCTGGCCTAAGCCACAGTCACAGCAACGTCAGGTCCGAGCCGCGTCTAAAATCTACACCACTGCTCACGGCAACGCCAGATCCTTAACTCACTGAACGAAGGCCAGGGATCGAACCTGCAACCTCGTGGTTCCTGGTCAGATTCATTTCTGCTGCGCCACAACGGGAACTTCATCAGTGAATATTTTTTGATAGTAATAATGGATGAGTGGAACATACTCATACCTTCTGGGTGGTCAGTGCTGCCAGGATACAGAGGTGGGTGTGGCAGGGGCTAGGGGTGGCTTGCCATTATCCATTCTTTTTTTCTCCCTTAATAACACAGTCCTGATTTTGTCCAGGAAGCAATGAAACCAGCTGAAAAGCTCTATTCCCAGGTACCCTTGTAGAGAAATGTGACCATTTGACTATGTTCTGGCTGGTGTGGTGTACTCTTCCTTTTTTGGGTGGTGCTTCCAGGAAGACTCCTAAAAAAGAATGAGTGGACTTAGCTGGGGGACCTTATATATCTCTGTCCTTTCTCTTTCTTGCTACCTAGAATATGTACATAAGTGCTAAGACTTCCACGACTATCTTACAACCATAAGTCAACCTTGAGGATGGGACCTATGAGCTAAGGATGGTAAACCACACAGACAGACAGAGCCTGGAACATCAATGACATCACAACAGTCATCCTAGGCATGTCGTCTTACCCCAGACATACATTAGCACAGAGTAAAATAAGCTCCATCTTTTTTCAAACACTACCTACAAAAGGTACTTCTCAATGATACTTTGAATAAGAGTCAGTATCTGACTTTAGGAACTGACAACCAATGATGAGATTCATACATATCCACTGACCCCCCCAGGGCAATGGGCTGGCTAGAAACTCAGCAGGGTCAGTTGCTTTGCCTAGCATGGGACTTGGTGGGCAGGATAGCACTTGTATCTCCCCAAGGAAGGATTGGGTCATCAGCTTGGCCTTTCACACTCTCAAATTGTTGGGTTAGGCAAGGACTGGCAGTGTGAGGGGTCAAACCACAGCAATTGCTGCTCCTTCTGGAGTCACCCAGTGGGGGAAATGTCACATGTGCTCATAAGGTATCACCAGTCAATCAGAAGCACTAGCTCTGCATCCTCTCTGTGCCTAGTCTTGTGTTAGATGCTAAAGCGGGGGAGGGGAGAGGGCAAGGAGATGTGACTCCTATCCTCGAAAGCTTACACTGACAGGTACTCATGAACTCATGTCTGGGAAGAACCTTAGTGGGAACCTTGGTTTCTTGGCCTCGAGTTTCCATGTAGGGGGACCTTAGCCAATGTAACACTTCCTGCCTCATTTCCCCATGAGGTTCACTCCACAGGAGGTGCACCCACTTCTCTGACCTGAGTTTGAGAGCAGAAACAGATAAACACTTCTGGGTTCTACTCTTTAAGATCCACCTGAAGGTCTGCCTGTAGGATCGTGTGCATGTGATGAGCATGGGGATGTCCAGCGTTTCCGTTGAAGAGGTGGACGAGTCTGTCTGACTCCAGGGAGCGGCATCACAAATCCCCTTCCTGGTAATCACACACCTGTGCCACAGCCTTAAATCCAAATCTCATCTGTTACGTTGATATTTTTATCGCCATCTCTCTTTTAGTTCTAAATTCAGGAAAAGAAGGAATGAGTTATTTTTGGTCCTTCAATGTAATTAATGGTGACATCTGTTATGAACAACTTCCAAATCTCAGTTTGTTTACGTTGTAAAAGTTTTCATTCTCATCTCACAAAGTCCAATGGTGATATTTCTGGTCAAGAGGCTCTGCTGTAAAAGGCTAATTGAGGGATCTAATTTTCTTTCATTCTGTGTCTCCACAATTAGGTGGCTTCCAAGTCAACCTGGAATCAACCAGCCATGAGAGAGAGGAAAAGCCTGGAAGACCATGGTGTGAGATATTTTATAGTATAAACATCCAGGCATGCAAATCAGAGATCACTTCTATCTACACTCCGTTGGGCAATGCAAAGAGGCCAGAAATGTCTTATTCATGTGCCAAGGAGGAGAGGAGAACTGGACATTGGCGAAATTCAGCAGGCTCTACCGTGCCCAACATGGTCTAATCCTGTCATCATGAAAGTGACCATTTTTGAGAATCGAAGCCTGTAATTAAGCTGCCCAAAGCACACAGCCATTAGCAACAGAGCTGGGAAGAAAAGCGAGCATCACCAAAGCTAGACAATGTGTGTGGAGGGGGGAGACGTAAAACCAAGGGCCTTGAACCCAACTGCCCTGCCTTGGGGAGTAGTAAGTTCCCCGACAGTGGAGGAAGGCAAGCAGAGGCTGATCACCGGTGGAGTTACTGAGAACCAAGTTTTCTGTCAGACAACTGGATTACATCAGTGATTCCCACACTTTTCATTCTCAAGGGCCCCTTTCATAATTTTTCCCTTTGGACTTCATGTTTTGAAAGATTTTGTCAAACAAACAAACTCCACATATTGAGTAATAACAAATATATTTCCCCACTTCTTAATCAAGTGTGTATGTGTGTGTGTGTGTGTGTGTGTGTGTGTGTGTGTGTGTGTGAGATCTACAACTAAACATGCAGATTTTGGCACCACGACTACCGTGGTTTTGATCTTCTCATCATATTCTAGAAATCCCTAAGATGTCATCAACAGCCAGCCTAAGCATTTGACACCCTGCATAGATAATTTAATTCCAGCCATAGCAAAGAAATTAAGAGTTTAAGTACCCCATCATAGGGTAAATTTATAATTTTTAAAAAAATTATTAAAAAGTACTCCCATACCCATAATGCCATTTGACTTTATTTTTTTCCCATTGCTTAATGAATTTTATTACAATTATAGGTGTATAAAAATCATCACAACTCAATTTGATAGCATTTCCTTCCCAAACCCTCAGTGCATCCCCCCACCCGCCATTTAAGACTTTAAATGACTCACTTCCTTCTCTACTCTAACCCCTCATCCTTCCCCACCCCCCACAACAGACAGCGTTGTGGTATTTTTTTTGCCCCACTGTGTAGGAATCCTCTCAAAGACATGGACCCTGCCTCCATATCCCCATTGGCTAGACTAGGGCCAGGTAGTTGCTCAAAAATTATCCATGAAAAATAAAATCTATGAGTGAATATGAGGAACTCCATTTCTAGCTTGAAATTAAGGCTGGCAGGTCAGAAGGAAGCTGACCCCCTCTGAACTTGGCAGCTATCGTCATCAGAAAGACAAAGTCAAAAGTCAAAGATGGGGGTCTTCCCACCCCCAGCAAAAAGTCCTTGCTGTGTCCACCATGGAAGTGGAGTTCTTGGTGGACAGCAACGCTTCCATTCCTATTTATTTATTTATTTATTTATTTATTTAGTCATTTATTCATTCATTCATTCATATTAGAGTATAATTGATTTATAGCGTTGTGTCAATTTCTGCAATACAGAATGGTGACCCGGTCTTACCTATATATACATTCTTTTTCTCACACTTTCTTCATCATGTTCTATCCCAGGAGATTGGATATAGTTCCATGTGCTATATAATAGGACTTTATCGCTTATCCATTCTAAATGCCATTCCTCTTTGGATAGTCAGAGCCTCTCCCGGTGCCTGGTACATGGTAGAGGCTACAGGGTCTCTCTCTTCTTCTCTTTCTTTCTATTCCCTCCACCCTTCCCACCAATGCTAACACCCTCAAACCCTTGCTTATATACAGGCCTGGCACAAATTCTCAGGACTTCCCCGAAAATTAAATAATTCATTAAGAGCATGCCTCAAGTCACATGGTCCCTTAAGAGCTCATCAAATCCCTAAGTTGGAGCTTAAAAATAGCTTTCTGGCAATGCATCCCTGAAGCCATGGGAGGGATTTATCCTGTAGGTTTGTTTTTCATAACGTCCCTTGGTTCCACCAAGGCCCTGAATGAGGACTGGCATGTGCTGGTGGCCTCTCCCCTGGCTCTCTTCAGGCCTGAGGCTCCCACTCTTGGTAGCAATGAGCAGTCCCCAACCACCCTGCCCCCAGCTTGTCTCCCACATTGAGACAAACAGCACCTTCCACAAGCTGGAAGACAGCTTGGCCATGGCAGGTGTTCTCACCCGCTCCCTGTCTTTGTCCTTCAGAAGACTTATCCCAGTCCATAGACACACGCTCACCCATGTGAATGACTTTGCTTTCTTTCTCCCCACTAGACGGTAAGCAGGGACCTCATTTGTTGCCCTGTTGCCATGGCTCCCACCATTGGTCCCCAGTGCCTAGCGCGGAGCCTAGACCGCAAGAGCTGTTCGGCTTAAGCCACAAGCGGATGCAAGCCTGAGTGATCGCATGAACACTGCTCAGTTCACCAGAGGATAATGTGGACCGCCCCCCACACACACACTTTGCTCCAGGGAAGCTCATGGTGCCCCGAAAGGAATTCCGCTGGATGTGAGGAGACCCAGCTTTTACGGTCCAGCTGGGCCTTAGCTGTGTGACCTTGAGTAGGTCACCAGACCTTGATAGGCCAGACATTCCCCAGATGTAGTATTTAAGGGGGTGAAGTAGATTAGTTATTAGCAAACCGTAGTCTCCAGAACCCCAGGGTTCCATGGAAACCACCCGAGGGCCAGTTTTCTGAGAAGGGAAAGCCAAGTAGGTAGGACCCCAGGCCCCAACCCTCTTTCTACTCAGCATCTCTGCTTTTCTTTATTTATTTTTGGCCACGTCCCATAGCATGAGGAATTTCCTGAGCAAGGAAACAAACCCACACCACAGTAGTGACAACTCTAGATCCTTAACCCACTGAGCCACCAGGGAACTCCATCAGCTTCTCTGCTTTTAGCAGCAAAATCTGTCCTAAGTGAGTGATAAATCCAGGATTTGAACGCAGGTAGTGTATCTCTGGAACCCAGCCTCTTAAGCAGAGTTCTGTGTATTAGAGCCATAATATTGAATAAAGTCACGAATCCAAGATGGTATAGGTTGTCTCAACTAGTACCTAGGACATGGCAGGTGTTTAAAAACTCAACCTGGAGTTCCTGTTGTGACTCAGCTGGTTATAAACTTGACGACTATTCATGAGGATACAGGTTCGATCCCTCACCTCACTCAGTGGGTTAAGGATGCAGCGTTGCCATGAGCTGTGATGTAGGCGTCAGACGTGGTTTGGATCGCGTCTTGCTCTGGCTGTGGTATAGACCTGCAGCTGCTGCTCCGATTCGACCCCTAGCCTGGGAACTTACAAATGCCTCAGGTGTAGCTCTGAAAAGCAAAGAAAAACCCAAACAAACAAAAAACAAAAAACAAAACTCAACGTGTAGACTGAGTGTATAAAGTTAGGAATGAATGATTCTGGGTGAAAGTTTGGAATGGCTTCGCGGAGGGGAGGATATTTAAGGTAAGTCAAGAGCGACGGGTGGGTGCTCCCCTGGACGGGAATGTGGACCCACAATTCCAGGCAGAGGCCAAAGCAAAGGCAGGGGTTCAGGGTTCTGATGGGCGTCCCATTTCCATGAGAGTATCTGATCTTCCCTGTGTCTTTATCCCACAGCCTGTATCCTTATTTCAATGCCCAAGAGCAGCATTGCCAAGAGACAGGGAGGGACCATCGGCCCCTTTATCTTTTGCAGCATGGCCTTACTCCCACCAGGCACCACAGAACTCTCAAAATTTGGAAGGAGTTCAAGCACAGGCAGCTGAAAGATTATATGTTCTCTGCGAAGGTGAAGCAAACAATTCAGACGTGGAGCTCAGTATTGGCCCTCCGTGCAACTTCTATCCTGTAGCCTTTTTCTCTGTTAACTCTGTGTTGGGTTTTTTTTAATTCCATTTCTTTTTCTATTTGGACGACACAGTAAATTCAAATATGAAAGCAAAACAGAGCATAAGAGGGTGTTCACCATAGCAAGTGCTGTGAGTGCTAACATTCAGTTTATAACAGTAAAACTCAACAAACAAAAAGTTAGGTACCAATGAAAAGCCCACTTGTAAGGATTAACAGAACTAAATATGGCACAATTTCTACAATTAAATATTGTGTGGTTACTTTTAAAAGGTAGACTAGTTCAGAAATTCCCTGTGTTAAGGATCCAGCATTGTCACTGCTTTGGTTCTGGTTACTGCTGTGGCCTGGGTTTGATCCCTGGCCCCAGAAATTCCACATGCTACACACACACATACACAAAAGTACACCAGTTCTGTTGATATGGAAATACATCCACAATAAATTGAGAAAGTCAAGATGCAGAACCATGTAGCAATAGGCTATCATTTTTGATATGTTCGAGAAGCTATCAAGACAGGTATGGATTATTTACATGGAAAATTGGAATAGTGATACGTAACTGTCGAAGGTGATTACCTGTGGGAATTGGAGTTGAAGGTGTGAAATAGAAAAAAAGATTTTTCTATTGGTATGTCCTTTGCTTTTGAATTTTACCATGTATATATGTTATTCCATAATGAAAATTTAGAGGCTCATTCATCTATAATTTAGTTCTATTAATTAATTTTAATAGAATATGTGCCATGATACAGAGTCCATTTATTAATTTATTTAACATTGATAAAGGTTTATTATACCCCAAGCAAATGGTAGGTGCTGGGATTATGTAGGTCCACAAAAGAAAGTAACATAGAGACCCTGCCTTCTAGTAGCTCATTGTCAAGTGAGGGAGATAGCCAAAAAAATATTGTGTCATAGAAACAGGAAAAAAAGTCAGTGTCATGGTTGAGAAAAGTCCTGAAAATTATGTGCCCATGGAGTAGGGCACCTAACAAAGATGTGGTAGGTTGAAGAAGACTTTCTGGAGGAGTTGCTATCTGCACCGGGTTTTGAGGGATGAATAGAAGTTAATCTCAAGGAAGAAGGAAGGGGAAGAGATTTTCAGATGTAAAGAGCGAAACACATCCAGCTCATGGGCAGTGTGGATGGATGCGTAGTTTTAAACACAGCAAACACATACTTTAAAAACAGTTTTAAAATGCTCTCATAATGGAATAACACGCAATCACTAAAAGGAACTAAGACTCAGTTGGATAAAGTGGTTAAGAGTCTGGGCTTTGGAACCAGATGCTTGATGTGGTTCAGATTCTGGCTCAACCACCTCCTAGCTGTGCCATTTTCCTTAACTTCTCTCTGCTTAGTTTCCTCCCCATACAATGAGAACAATGATAGTGCATTCTTCATTGGGCTCTAATGAATATTAGAATAAAATAATGTATACAAAATCCTTATCCTAGTGACTGCCACAAACTAAGCCTTTCATTAAATAAGTGATAGTTGTACTCCCATGAGCTTATTTTTTAATAGTATATAATTTTATTTATTTATTTATTTATTTATTTATTTATTTATTTTTTGCTTTATAGCTGGTTTACAGATTTCTGTCAGATTTTCCAACTGCACCGTGTGGTGACCCAGTTACATGCACATATATGGATTTGTCACATGTAATTAGATATTGTTCCCCGTGCAATACAGTTGGATCTCCTTGCTATTCCATCATTAAAGCACTAGTTATCCCCATTCCTTCCCACCCTTCCCCCACCCCTCCCCCGCCCCCATGAGCTTATTTTTAAGACATATTAAGTACGAAGGAAAGAGACAAATTGCTTTTTGTCCTTATGATATGATCTTATTTCAGCAGGGAATTTTACTGTTTTGTTCTGCAATGGGTAGCCTTCAACAAAGGTGGCATCTAATAAAGAGATGTTGAATGAATTAATTCCTATAAAATAAAAAAGTATACATCGCATTTGCTAGTACATACACAGAAAAAAACAAAACAAAAACTGAGGAGTTCTCTGGCAGCCTAGCAGCTAAGGATCCAGGGTTGCCACTGCTGTGGCTCAGGTCGCTGCTGTGGCATAGGTTTGATCCCTGGCCCAGGGAACTTCCGAAAACCCTGGGCAAGGCCGGAAAAAAGAAAAAGAAAAGAAACTGAAAGAATATACACCCAGCTGTTCGTAGATGTCGTCTCTGGACTGACTGGATTATGAAGGATTCGCCCTTTTAAAATCGTACTTTTCTCTAACAAATATTTTAAAAGGAGCCTGATACCTAGTAAAAAGCAGAAAGCAGCAGTAACGTTTGAATGTAAAACAAGGGGAAAAGGAAGCATTTTAATTTTTTGCTTGCACCATGATAGTCAATTCAAAGATTTTTTTTTTAATTTGTCTCCAGTTTTCTGATAAATAAAGTCACAGACTGAATAACTTGATCTTTTCTTTTCTTTTTTGGCTGTGCCCTTGGCATATAAAAGCTCCTGGACCAGGAATCGAACCCAAGCCACAGCTGCAACCCTAAGCCCCTACAGTGACAACACCAGATCCTTAACCCTCTGTACCACAAGGAAGCTCCCAACTTGATCTTTTCTTTATTTAAAATTATGTGGTAAGCTGACTTCGGTCATTTCCTCAGTCTTTGAATCCATGCTCTTTGGTAGTGCTCTCCCAACACTGTCTCTGGGCTCAACCCTGTGGCTCGGTTTTGGTCAGTGGAAAAGTAGCAAACGTAACAAAATGAAGCTTGAAAAGCAGTTGTATGGTGGGGGTCCTGGAGCTCTGACACCTTGCAGAGAAGCCCAGGCTAGCCGGCTAAATGAGGTGAGATGGACAGTTCACTCCCACCAAGAGCCAGCAGCCACCCAACCAACAGCCACCCAACCTCCAGATGTGTGGAGCCATCTGAGACCAGACCGCCCACAGACACGAGAGCCAGTGCAGCCAAGATCATTTAAGTCTGACCCAGACCAGAGAACCACCCAGTAGAATCACAAGCTAAATAGAAAGCTGTTATTTCAGGCCACTAAAGTTTAGGATGGTTTATGGTTTGTCATGCAACAATAAATAACAGATACAAATTATTTTAGTCACATGGCTCCTAAACAAAGCACTCGACTATATGCGATTTTTCAAATGAAAAGATAAAAAGTGAAGATCCTGCAGCAAAATCACCACCAACCATTTGCAAAGAGTCTTTTTTAAAAAAATGAAAGTATATCAAATTGAGGGCTACCTTTTGTGAAGGACTTCAGACACAGAATATCACACTTTATATAATGCATATTATAATATAATAAGTGCTCTACCTTTCTGAACTCACCTTGGCCTAATATATGTTTGACTTCCTCTTGAAATGATGCAGCACATACTATTAAATGATTCATTAAATTTCTCGAAGCATTTACATATCCTCACAATGAATTCATTTCTAAAAAATCATCCCCAGTCTTTCCTTTTGGACATTCTTGAAGCATGAAGAGGCAACGCCAACCCCCCCAACAAGAACACACCTCTGCTAGGTGGGTCTCACATTTACACACATCACCTCGTTTGTTCCTCACAGCATTCCTGAACAGGGGTGTGATTATTTCAGCTTAACTGAGACAACAAGGCACAGAGAAGTTAAGCGACCTGCCCGAGGTCACACAGCTCATAAGTGAATGATAGAATTGAGGCTCAAGGCCAGGTCTTCTGCATCCAGAGTTCTCATTATTATCATATCACTGCACCTGCTCTGAGATTCTTTTAAACTTGGTGAAGTCAGATGGTTTACACTGAGCATCCAAACATCTCATAACAATAGCTAGACTTTCTTTCTTGTTCTGTCTTCAGACCAGCCTGTTCATTTCAGCTTCTGCTTTTGGTTCAAGCTTCCCTATCTAACCAATTCTGTGATGGGTTTTTCTCTGGATCATGTCATAAAATTAAAATTAGTAGGGGCAGACAAAAAAAAGCTAACCTTCACACCGCATTTGCTCAATGCCAAGTACTGTTCTGAGCATTTGTGTATATGAATTAATTTCATTCTTACAACAAGCCTAGGAGGTTTAATGAAGGGACTGAGGCATATAGAGGTTAAGTGATGGGACCAAAATCACACAGCGGGTGAGGGAGGGAGCTAGGATTCACACTGGAAAAAATAGCTCCAAAATCAATACTCCTAAACCCTTAAGCCGCCCTGCACCAGGACCTACCCTCCTGAGAGGCTTTCACAGATGCTGAACTTCCAGCACTAAAACCAGGAGAGTCCCAGGCAAACCAGGACAGTTGGACAGAGGTTACAAACTAGCAGGTCTCTGGCCATGTCCAGACCGTTCTATTCAGACTATACATAATTATTACGAAATAAAACTGAACCAACATTTTTTTATTATTATTATTATTATTATTTTTGCTTTTTAGGGCTGAACCTGTGACACGTGGAAGTTTCCAACTAGGGATCGAATCAGAGCCGCTTCTGCCGACCCACAGCCACAGCAACGCCAGATCCGATGCATATCTGCAACCTACACCACAGCTCACGGCAACACCAGATCCTTAATCCACAAAGTGAGGCCAAGAATCGAACCCGCTTCATGGTTACTAGCCAGGTTCATTAACGCTGAGCCACAACTCCTGGATACTAGCCAGCAGTTCTGTTATAGGGAACTCCTGAGCCAACATTTAGAAATCAGTAGGCACATCACATTAAGAGCTTTCTTTTGGGGAGGCTGAGGTATGCATTTGGGCAGAGTGACAATAGCTACTGGACCCTGTCGCCCTGGCAAGAGCCCACCTCCGCCCTCTGCAGTTCCCCCCTACACACACACACACACACACACACACACACACACACACACACACCAGGTGTAACCTGCCCTGACCCCGGCCTGTTGGGCCCATTTCTGTGCCTTCCCGTTGTGTGTATTTACAGAATCACCCCAATGCATTAGAACACGGCTCCAGCGCCTCTGATTCATCAGAGAGGTTTGAAGGTGCCCAGGACACACCTCAGCCCAATAGAATCAAACTTCCATGTGCACGTGAATCACCAGATGAGGCAGGTTCTGATTCAGTGGTCCTGAGAGTCTGCATTTCTAACAAGCTCCAAGGTGACGTTGCTGCTGCATTTCTAGAGACCACACATTGAGGGGCAAGGGGCCAGAAGACGGCGCCTCATTCCCATGTGAGCCAACTGAGCTGGCTCGTCTGGACTCTGTCTCCTTGGAGACTCAGCTGCGAGGTCTCCAGACCAGAGAGGGTCAGCAAGCAGCCCCAGGTCACACAGAGCAGCCAAAGCACACAGATCTTCACTGTTTTCCCCCCTCCCCGCGCTGCCTCGGCCGCCAGCACCCACCCACCCAAATCACAGCACCTCCAAGCTCACTTCGTGGGGCGAGGCTAAGGTGAAATTCACCAAGGAGAAGTCAGCTCCGAGAGACCCTGTCTCTGGATGGGGGGCTGGGGGGGCGGCAGTCCTAGGTGGAAAGGGGTCCCCGGTGCAGGCGAAGCATCCAGCACTCACGCAATGGAGAGAGCAGAAGCTGATGAAGGGAGGAATGTAAGCTCGGGGCACAGGGCCCTCCCCTCCCCTGGCCCTGATGAGGACACCCCCTGTTGCCTGAGTCAGACAGAGGGGCTGTGAGCTCAGCCCCGGGCTGCTGGGCTGGAAGGGTGAGTCAGAGGGTGTGTAGTGAAGTGAACGTCTCCCTGGCCAAATATGGGGCTGCGCTCTGCACCGGCTTGCTGCTGGGGCTGCCAGAGGCCGGAGGCTGCTGCGTCTGCGCCCTAGGACAGCAGGCCCCTGACGGAGAGAGGGGAACTACTCCACACCCGCCCCCCAAAACCTGGCTGGGGTGGGGGTGGGGGAGCGGGCCTGGCTTTGCCCTCTCCGAACACCTTGTCACTTCTCCCCCCTGCACATCAGCTCACCCACACCATTATATGAAGCATGAAACAGAGAAGTAAGAACAACAAATTTCGAAACAGTGTTTTTGTCCTAACAGGGTCCTGGGCTGCTGTCATATGCCCTCAGGACTAAAGGCTGCGGTGGGAGTAGAAAAGAGACCACATCTTGATTTTCCTTATATTCTACTGCACCTCCTTGCCAACCCCGTGCCACACACAAAGCCTGGAACAAGGCAGATATGATTAACTGTTTGTTAAATAAATTACCATGTGTATTGTGTGGGTGCGTGTGTGTACGTGTGTGAGATTCTCTGCCACTAGAATTTTTTTTTTTTTTTTTTTGGCCATTTTAGGGTGGCACCTGCAGCATATGGAGGTTCCCAAGCTAGGGGTTGAATCGGAGCTGTAGCCACTGGCTTATGTCACAGCCACAGCAATGCCAGATCTGAGCCATATCTGTAAACTACACCACAGCTCATGGCAACGCTGGATCCTTAACCCACTGAGCGAGTTCAGGAATCGAACCTGCATCCTCATGGATGTTAGTCAGATTCATTTCTGCTGAGCCTTGACGGGAACTTCTGCCACTAGACTTTTAATTCCTTGAGTAAATAACTGATACAGCATGCCTGAGGTGTTTAATTCTACAAGGTAAGTGCCAGTGTAATTCCCATTATCCTGGTGAGGAAATCGAGATACAGTACATGGAGTTCCCAACGTGGTGCAGCGGAAACGAATCCGACTAGGAACTATGAGGTTGCGGGTTCGATCCCTGGCCTCGCTCAGTGGGTTAAGGATCTGGCGTTGCCATGAGCTGTGGTGTAGGTTGCAGAAAAGGCTCAGATCCCGCGTTGCTGTGGCTGTGGCGTAGGCCTGTGGCTACAGCTCCAATTAGACCCCTAGCCTGGGAACCTCCTTATGCAGCGGGTGCAGCCCTAAAACGACAAAAGAAAAAAAAATTGTTAATTACTGTGTTTATGTGCATTGGTGTCTCCCACTAGGCACTGAATTTCTTGAAGAAAATATTTGTCTTGTCAGTGCCTCCCCGTGCATTCAATAAAATGCAGAAGAGAGAACATATTAAAGCATGGACGTTCCCCAAGGCCCACATGTCTGAGGTGAGATCTAGGGTGTTTAGACAGCTGACTGAGGTTTTCAGAGTTTATTCAGGTGTCCAGGAGGAGACAGCCAAGGGCCAAGAGTCAGGGCCAGCTCCATGGCTGGGTGGCTTGTAGAGCTGCATGGGGTCCTGTGCTCAGAAGGGCCCCCTGCTTGGTTCCATGTTCTGCAGGCGCAATCTTGAAATTCCCAATACTTTTACACTTAATAAAGTGTAAAGCAAAAGTCTCTGTTTTACACTGGGCTCCCAAATGACGTAGCCCTCCTGCCAAGTGTGAAGAAAGCCCATGAAGGAGTTCCCATGGTGGCTCAGCGGTAATGAACTCAACCAGTATCCATGAGGATGCAGGTTCCATCACTGGCCTCGCTCATTGGGTTAAGGATCTGGCGTTGCTGTGAACTTAGTTGTAGGTCACAGACACAGCTTGGATCTGGCATTGCTGTGGCTGTGGTGTAGACTGGCAGCTATAGCTCCGATTCAACCCCTAGCCTGGGAACTTCATGTGCCGCGGGTATAGCCCTAAAAAGATGGAAAAAAATAGAAAGAAAAGAAAGCCCATGGAGATGCCTATGGGACAGGAGAGGAAAGAAAAGGGACTCAAGGAACATTGCGTCCACGGGTTCCAGGAGAGAAGCCCTAGCCGTGGTGGGCCCTGGGCTGGATGGTTCCAGCCAGTATGGCTTCTGAAGGGACATTTGTGTCTCATCGCTCCTCCCCAAGAGCTGCCCTGAGACACGCCTGGGTCCCCAGCCCCCATGGTTTCAAACTGTCACTCAGGCCAGCTTCTCCAGCCCTCACCCATTTCAGCCACTCAACTGACAGTGCCTTGGTGTTCGGGGGCTTGGACTCAGACTGAGCTTTGGGCCAAGCTCTTTGCTCTCATTTGATGCTCACCGCCACCACCCTGTGCAATGGGTTGAATTGACTCCATTTTAGGCATCTGAGATTCCAAGTTAATAAGAGTCAAGATCAAGTGCAAATAAATGGTTCTAAGACCTTTCTTCTTAACCAGTGGCCCCCGCTGCCCCACCCCCCTGCTTTAGTCTGGCCCGCTTTTTCTCTGCCTGGAAAGCCCTCTCCCCTCTTGCCAGATCCTGTCTTCTCCCCTTAAGTCTCCTCCAGACATGCAGCCGCGGACTGGGAAAGTGGGGTTCCCACACAGGCAGTCCTCAGATTACAGGCCTTAACCACACTTGATATGTTTGCTTGTTTGGGCCTCACTTTTGTATCTCAACTCACAGAAACGTGGACCTGGAAGGAGGAACTCCAGCCTCAGCTTCCTCGTCTGTAAAAAGGGAGCTGTGAATGGACCTGCATCACAGACGTGCCTGGATTAAGAGAAAGGATAGATGTCAAAGTGCTTTTTAACAATCCTCAGGTCGGAGGTCCCATCATGGCTCAGAAGTAACCAGCCCGACTAGTATCCATCAGGAAGAGGTTTCGATCCCTGTGGGTTAAGGATCCGGAATAGCCATGAACTATAGTGTGGGTTGCAGATGTGGCTCGTATCCGGCGTGCTGTGGTGTAGGCCAGCGGCTATAGCTCCGATTCAACCACTAGCCTGGGAACTCCCATATACCGTAGGTGCAGCCCTAAAAAGACAAAAAAAAAAAAAAAAATCCACAGGTCTAGGCAGTTACTTCTATTTAATTGCTGGTAATGAAACTAAGGCTTGAAAACCCAGTGCTAGGAAACAAAGGTCACTGGTTCCTACTCCGTCACCTTAGTCAACCAAGAGTTGTCACACCCTGGCCAGCCATCGGTCAGTTAAGAACTGAGCAAGATGCATGCCTGTGAATCACCAGGATTTCTTCTGCACTGTCTTTAAATCCTGATTCTAACTCTTCTTAGTTGTGTGACTTTGAGCTAACCACTTTACCTCTCGCGGTGCTGAGTTTCTCATCTACAAGGTAGAGCTGACGGCGAGCATTGTATTGCAGTGTGGATGTAGGGTGACCAGCACAGTAATCACCAAGTGGTGGTTGATATTATTCTTAGAAAAACTCTTGTACACACGAGGTTCCCTCCAACCCAGCAAGTGCCTGATCAGCATCTTATGGGTTGTGAGAGTTAATTTTGTGAGTCAAGTTCACTGGACTGAGGGAGGCCCAGAGAGCTGGTAAAACATTCCTCTGGGTGTGTCTGGGAGGGTGTTTGTGAGCACTGGGATGGGTAGACTGAGCAAGAAAGTCACATCCTCCAAGGCCATGGCTATCGTCCCATCTATTGAGAATCTGCGTTGAACAAAATGGCAGCGGAAGGGCGAATTTGCTCTCCCTGCTTGAGCTGAAACCTTCATCTTCTTGTCTTTGGATGTCAGTGCTCCTGGTTCTCCAGCCCTCAGACTCAGACCATGACTTACACCATTGTCTGCTTTGGTTCTCAGGCATTGAGTCTGGACTGGAACTTTCCCACCAGCTACCTTGGGCCTCCAGCTTACAGATGGCAGATCATGGGACCACTCAGCCTCTATGTCACATGAGCTAATCCCTTACAATTAACCTCTTTCTCTATATCTACATCTATCCTCATGATTCTGTTTCTCTGGAGAATCCTGACTGCTACACTCTTAGAGCATCTTCGTGGGTGTTGTCCCCCAAATGAAGACACACTACATTCCCAGAACATGAGTGAGAGCTCTACTCATAAGTCCCAAATAAGCCAACTTTCTGAATCTTTTATTTGTTTGTTTTTATTTGTTTTGTTATTTTGTTGGGTTTTTGTTGGTGGTGGTTGTTTTTGTTGTTGCTGGCCAGGCCTTCAGCTTGCAGAAGTTCCCAGGCCAGGGATCAAACCTGAGCCACAACAGCAACTCAGACCCCTCTAGTGACAAGGCCAGATCCTTAACCTGCTGCCCCACAAGGGAGCTCCAACTTCCTAAATCTCTCCACTTGCCCAAACCTTGACGAACCTGCAACATTCCCAGGAGCTCTCCCAATGTCCTCCCCTCCGCTAGCACACCCCTTTCCCATCAGGCTGGCTGGTCTGCCCAGAGCATAACCGATGGCCTTTTGATTTCACTCCTGTCCCTGTGAACCTGCACCCCCACAATCAGGTTAAATCTCTCTCTTCTGGTTTTCAGTCTTTGGAGATGAAGGGGCAGATTCAGGGCATAACCAGGGGCTAGGTCATAGAGGTGGTGACGAGTCTATTTAGAGTTGAAGTTCTCTGTTCTTTACCCTACTCTCTCTCCCAACGACATTTTTTAAAGGACAGGAAAACGATGCCCATCAGAAACACAGGTGCTAACTCTTGACCTTCGTTCGGCAAGGTGCACAACGTCTCTTAAGCACAGCTAGCTGGGAACAAGGTGCCCGTCTGGTGGGGCTGTTCTGGGGATTCAATGAGATGAGTTTTGTAAAGAGTCTAGTACAGGAGTTCCCTGGTGGCTCAGCAGGTTAGGGATCCAGCACTGTCACTGCTGTGGCTCTGGTTACAGCTGTGACACAGGTTCGATCGCTCTCAGGAGAACTTCTGCATGCTTCGGGAGTGGCCAAAAAAAAAAGAAAAAGAAAGAAAGAAAGATCTACTATAGTTCCTGGCACATAGTAAGCACCCAATAAATTTAACTATTTTGTTGTTGTTTATGAAATCAGTTCCAAATTGTGGAATTGTCATCGCTTTTTTTTTTTTTCTTTTTAGGGCCGTACCTGTGGTATATGGAAGTTCCCAGGCTAGGGGTCGAATTAGAACTACAGCTGCCAGCCTACATCACAGCCACAGCAACACTGGATCCTTAACTCACTGAGCGAGACCAGGGATTGAACCCATATCCTCATGGATACTAATTGGGTTCTTAACCCACTGAGCCACAATGGGAACTCCCAAATTGTGAAATTATACGTCACAGTTTTATTTGATCCACAGCGATGTTAACCTAATTTTTCATCACCATAGCAAATAAAAATACAAGCGTATTGACACAAGCCAACTGGTGATGACATTTTAACAGGCTTAGATGCTGTCCTACCTGTTGTTCCATTACACTTACTAAAATCTTGCCAGCACTCTGTCTCTTTGGTCAGCATTTCTAAAAATTAAAAAACTTACACTCTCTAGAACTTTGGTGTTTTAGGTGTGATCAGATGTGGTTTTTTCCCTGATCCCTGTAACTATTTGAAAACCTTTGTAATCATTCTTCACAAAATGTGCTAAAAGATTACACAGCAAGTCAAATTGTAGGGCAGATAATGGTACTGTTGAATGACAGCGAATTTCCTCACCACAGATAAAGCATCTGAGGACATCTGGGACCAATACAGAAGCAGAACACGGTGCTATCTCGGGTTGAGATCCTGAACGCGACTTGAAATTCATAATCCAAGAAACAGCTGCACTGTTTCAACCCAAGTGTGTCTTCAAAGTACAAAAAGTTCAGGGTGACTTACAAAGTGTAAAGATTCTGAAAGACAGATTTTTGAAGGCTGGAACCTATTCCTCAGATGGATTGTGCAGCCAGGAAAATTTGGCAATGAGAAAGGGGGTCCTCTATTTCTATTGGAGGAAGCAAAATAAATTTTCAGAAAACATGAGAAAAATAATATTGCATTTACAGGGTTAGTATTGATTTGTGGTGAAACAATTGAGAGAGAAATATCACCTGCCTAGCCAGAAGCAGTTGAAGGAAGAGAAAGACTTTTTAAAATAAAGAGTTTAGGGAGTTCCTGCCGTGGCTCAGTGGTAACGAACTCGACTAGTATCTCTGAGGATACGGGTTCAATGCCTCGCTTCACTCAGTAGGTTAAAGATCCGGTGTCGCTGTGAGCTGTGGTGTAGGCTGGAACTGCAGTCTCGACTTGGCTGCTAGCCTGGGAACCTCCATATGCCACAGGTGCACCTCTGAAAAAAAAAAAAAAAGGTAAAAATAAAATAAATAAAATTAAGAGTTTAAAGCAGAGGTCAACAAATTATGACCCAATGGGCAGATCCAGTGCTCCACTTGCTTTTATAAATAAAGTTTTATTGTCTCGGTCAGAATCATTCATTTACATATTGTCTCTGCCTGCCTATTCTACAGTAACGGAGGTGAGTACTTGTGACAGAGACTTTATGGCCTACGCAGCCTAAAATATTAACTCTGTTGCACTTTATAAAAACATTTTAAAACCCCTGGTTTAAAACATCAATCTGTGAGTTCCTATTGAGGCTCAGTAGATTAACAACCTGACTAGTGCCCATGAAGATGTGGGTTCGATCCCTGAACTCGCTCAGTGGGTCAAGCATTGGGCATTGGAGGTCCCCTCGTGGCTCAGAGGAAACTAATCTGACTAGCATCCATGAGGATGCAGGTTCCATCCCTGGCCTCGCTCAATGGGTTAAGGATCTGGAGTTGCCATGAGCTGTGGTGTGGGTCACAGATGTGGCTTGGATTTAACATCGCTGTGGCTGTGATGTAGGCCGGTGGTTACATCTCTGATTTGACCTCTAGCCTAGGAACCTCCATATGCCATGGGTGTGGCCCTAAAAGGACAAAAAAAAAAAAGCATCTGCATTGCCATGAGCTGTGGTGTAGGCCTGGCAGCTGTTGCTTCAATTCCATCCCCAGCCTGAGAACTTCCATATGCCATGGGTGCAGCCTTAAAAAGACCAAAGAAAAGAAAAAAAGAAAAAAATCAGTCTATGTTCCCTGGAAAACAAAACAGTATTTGGGAGTATATTTGAAATCAGAGTTAACCAAGAAAGGAAAGAAAAACTTCATTTGTTCATGCCATAAATATTTAATAAGTACGTATTGTGTGTTTAGCTCTGAAAAGAAAAAAAAAAAAAACAGACAAAAATCCCTGTCCTCAGAGAACTTACCTGAGCTGAGGAGTCTCCTGATTAATCACTATAAAAGTGTACATATTTTATAAGTGAAATCTTTCAAAGAACAATGAAGAATGAAATGTTTCAGGGCATGAAGAATGAGATCAGTGTTTCCTCTGCTTAGTCAATAATACGTGATGAGCCTCCTGACAGCGCATTGAAGGAAGACTTGTCAGCCTGTGCTGCAGAGATCCAAGAAGACCTCAAGGCCCTGCCTAAACAAAGAAAGGCTGTTAGGACTCATTGAGGTTGAAGGGGAAACTGGAGCCAATTTGCACATGGTTGCAAAAAACGGATTTACAGCATGGAGTTGATCTGAATAAGATTCTTGGCCAGGCCTATCACAGCGCTGCTAACAGGAGCAGAAAACTGATTGGGTTTGCAGCAACAGAGAGCCAAGAATTTCAGACCCGCAGGTTTGAGAGTTGGTAATAATAAGTTTTGACTTGTGAGCCAGAAATAAAAGAACTCCAAAAAGCTCTCAATAGCATCAGTTCGTGCATCTGAGAAAAAGCTGATGATTTTCCAAAGCATTTCCTTGCAGAGTGGAGGCACAGCAAGCAAGAAGCTCTGGTATTCTGTAAAAACATCTTTGGGCTGTCCAAAATGGTCATTTGTGTTCATTTGGGTTTAACATCCTTTTGGAGATCACAGAATTTATGAAACTGTATAAAATAGTTCTTAAAAGATCAAGTGTCTCATAAACGGAGCAGGGTCCTGAGATGTATTTCCAAATCTGAATTGAATCACATAGTGACTATTTTAGGAATTCTTTCAAAGGGATGCAAAATGAAGTTAGCCAAAGTCACTTCTTTTTTTTTTTCTTTCTTCATTATTTATCATCCGAGTAAAGCAATAAACATTTCAGAACTACTTAGGATGAGGTAGAAGAATCACGCCCAAAAAAATCATCATGGAAAATTTCATAGTTTAAAAATCATCCTTTCAAATGAGTACCCAAAAATCCTTGAAGAAAAAAAAGATTTGGGGAATTTAAATCCTTTCCCTTTCAGAAAACAAGATAACAGTGTTGTTTGTTACTAAGAATTGGATTCTTGGTTCCTAAATTAAAAGCTTCATTTTAAGAGCATGGGCACAAAGAAAGTCTTTTTGAGATTTTGTCTATGTATATAGACAAATAGGTACATATATGGAAGAAAGCATTAAGTGAAACTGCAGGCAAAATTTTTCCGGTCTATAGATGTGCATATGGTTCCATGGCTTCATTTTCCTAAAATGATGCAAAGTTTCACTTCCCTTCTGTCTGCATCAACATAACCAACATGGGAGTCTTCACAAGATCACTGTAGATGCCTCAAACTATTGTATTGTGTTTCGATTCCAGTTGTGAGGGTAAACAGGGATGCTTAATTCCTCTTCCACAGCATCTTAAAACATGCTGTGAAGTGCACTAGCCCTTGATGTGATTATTAGAATGGCTTGGAGCCCAAACTGATGGGCCTCGAAGGAAGGAACCAGGGGTGTTTGGAGAAACTGACCACACAAGAAGAGAGTCTGACGGTGTTTGATGGGTCCAATCTCACCTATCAGAATTAATCACTCCACTTGTTAGGTGTCACAGCTGACATCCAAATCTTAAGTTTTCTTTTCCTTTTTAGGGTCATAGCTGCGGCATATGGAAGTTCCCGGGCTAGGGGTCAAATCAGAGCTGCGTCTGCAGCCTACACCACAACCACAGCAACATGGGATCTAAGCCGAATCTACAAACTACATCACAGCTCATGGCAACAACGCATCCTTAACCCACTGAGCGAGGCCAGGGTTCAAACCCCTATCCTCATGGATAGTAGTTGGGTTTGTTAACACTGAGCCACAATGGGAACTCCCTGAACTCTTTAAGTTTGAAGGCACACTACCCTGATGACAAGTAGACACTGTTCCTGGGAGAGGATGGTGACATAATAGAAATCATTCTGTTGTTTTTATTAGCATATTTCTGCATATTCAAAGATTTGTGGAGACCTCGCTTGAAAGCTGCTGCTGTAAAATCGCCCACAAAGGGCCCCACTTGTTTAGTTAAGTTTCCCTCCTGTGGAAATCTGCTGGAAAAAAGAGTAAGGAATCTGGGTCCCCCACAAACATCGTATCAGGCGCCACCTTGGCTGGGATGATGACAAAACCCCATTTTATATATGATGAAACTGAAGTTCAGAAAGGTGAAATCACTGCATCGCTCATTTCCTAAAGGAATGGCCTCAGTAGGTCCCTTTGTCACTCTGCGTGGGGGGGTTTGTGCAAGGGATTGTTTACACAAAGGCAATTGGCCCACTGAGTGGGCCAGTGTGTGACTTCCAGCTTTATGGGCCCTGGAGTTCTTGGGAACCCAGGGTAGTACCAGGCCAGAGGGAGCCAATTCCAGCTCCTCTCAAACCAGGACCCCTGCCTAGTTCCTCCTCCACCCCAGGCTCTCCCTCTCCTCCCCTGCAGCCGTAATAGTTTCCTCTCGGCTCTGTACCCTCTTACCAGTGGCTCTTTCTGTTTCATTCCACTGTCTGAAACTTTTCCCCAACCCCTCTGCAGCCTGGGTGGCCACCACTCATCCTTCAGCCTTCCACAATGTTTCATTTCTTCCAGGAAGTCCCCACGCTCCGTCCCCACCAACCATACTGAGAACCCCTTCCTGGTGCCCTGGCAGCAACCTGTGCTTCTTCTAGCCATCCTGCTCTGGGTAAACAATCGGCTTGGTTGTATGAACAAGAGGTGGTCCAGCGCAGTGGTTCAAAGCCACCTGCAAAGCCACTTGGAGCAAACCCACCTGGGTCTAAATCTTGGCCCTGCCTCTTATGAGCTCTGTGACCTTGAGCAAGTCACTTAATTTCTCAGTGCCCCCGTTTCTTCCAATGCAAATAAAGATAATACCTGGAATGGGCATTTGGGTTAAGTGAGTCAAACCATTGCATTGGGAATGGATAAGCAATGAGATCCTGCTGTATAGCACTGGGAACTGTATCTAGTCACTAGTGATGGAGCATGATGGAGGATAATGTGAGAAAAAGGAGGTATATATATGTATGTGTGTCTGTGTGTGTGTGACTGGGTCACTTTGCTGTACAAGAGAAAATTGACAGAACACAGTAAACCAACTATAATGGAAAAAATAAAAATCATTTTAAAAGAGAGAATAGTAACATAACCAGCCCGTTGCAAAGATACCAAGATTATTCTCAATGACATGCAAGGCACTTAAAACAATACCTGACACATAGCAAGCATTTATTATATCATTATATTAATCTGTTGTTTTTCTGGTCCATCCATTCACTAGGCTGATTTTTTTTTCTTTTTTAAGGCCGCATTTCCTGTGGCATATGGAAGTTCCTGGGCTAGTGGGAAAATCGGAGCTGCAGCTGCCGACCTGCACCACAGTCACAGCAGCACAGGATCCTAGCCGCATCTGCAACCTACGCTGCAGCTCATGGCAACACCAGATCCTTAATCCACTGAGCGAGGCCAGGGATCAAACCTGCATCCGCATGAATACTAAACCATGGAGCCTGAAAGGGAACTCTAGAATGAATTCCTGATTGAAGAGGTCACGTCTTAATTATCTCTTAGCACAGCCTCTGGCACATAGTAAGTACTCAGGAAATGTTTGCAGAATGAACAAATGGGCAATATCGGCCACAGCCTCTGCTGAACCCTCTGCCTACAGTTGGCCTTTTCTAGAGCCCACCTTGGTTTCCATGGGCTCAGGGCCCATATAAATGAGCTGCTTTGCTCAGAGGAGACCCGCCTCTGCTCTTTCCTCCAAACACAGCTGCTCAACTCATTGGAGTTGTGCAACTGCAGGCGATGCAGCTTTGCAATGACTACTCCCCGTCCTACTGGGGTGTTGTCCTGTTTTCATGGAATTGAACTTCCCCCACTGCAAGGTCCCAGGCTCTCGCACTGCGCCCACAGCCTCACCGGCTGCTCTCTGGGCATCTAAACTCCTTTCACCACTGCTTGTGCTGGGTCCCAGGGCCTGGAGCTGGCTGCCTCTGCCCTCCACCTGCTCTGGGTCAACTCTGCCTTCATCTCAAAGGCCACCCGTCCAGAGCGTTTCCAGACTGCTCCCAGATGGAAACCATTCCTCACCACTCTGAACTCCCACAGCTCACTATCTATCCTCGTTTCTTCACCTCTTAGAGTCTCAGTTTCATTATCTATAAAGGAGATAATAATGACTACTCAAAGGGAGGTTATAAAGATCAAGTGACTCAAGCAAATGTTTCATATCATAGGCATTTGCTTATTTACTACCTTGGAAGTTTCTCGAAGCCAGGAACCCTCTGTTTCATTACTGTATGCCCCTTATTCTTAGCACCTAGCTCATCCTAGGCATTCAATCAATGCTTGCTCAGTGAATGAATTAATCAAAAAATCAACCAAGCAACATCAATTATAGCAAGGTAGCAACATCCTACAGTTGTAACAGAAAACAATTGCCTTTAGGGAGTTCCCCTGTGGCCTATTGGGTTAAGGAACCAGCATTGCTATTGCTGTGACTCTGGTTCTGTCCCTGGCCTGGGAACTTCATGCCACAGACATAGCCAAAAAAAGGAAAAGGAAAGAATTGTCCTTGCTTGATTTTCTTTCTTTTTTTCTATTCTCTTTTCTTTCTTTCTTTTTTTTTTTCTATTCTGTTTTCTTTCTTTCTTTTTTAAATCGTTTTCAAATTAGAAACAGCCAAACCAAATCAACTATCTTTTTCCTGGGAGGTAAATTCACAGGGCATGGTGTTTTTAAAATATCAGTCATGAGCCAGAGAACTTGGACTTGGGAGTAAAGACACACATGCACTCACACCTGAGGAATACTTTCCAGAAAGGAGTGGGTGCTTGTCATTCTCCCCCACATGCACTGTGGGCATGGGCTGTAATCAGCCACCTCATCTGGCCTCTTACTCCATCCTGGGCCCTTCCCTCCCTGACATCCACAAGTTACCACCTGTACCCAATGTCCCCAAAACTAAGTGATTATCGTCTACTCTTCTTGACAAACAAATTTTTTTCTCTCCAGAGAACCCTGTAGAAATCAAAACGGAAAGCCTGGAGCGTTCCCTGTTAGGGGGTGGAAAGCAAGTATCCTTTCTGGCTTCTTACAGGCCCTGGGCACACGGCAACAGGAGGATAGGCCTATTTTTCAGACTCTGCCCTGCTCTCCCTCACCGATATCCAGAGAGGCCTGTCACTTTCACTGGGTACAAGTCCCCACCCTCATTTCCCATGCCCATGCCCTGAGCCCCGCAGGGAAAGCCCGGATTCCCTACAAGGTGGTGCCTCTAGAAATTGCCCCATCATCCTTATCAGACCTACTTGCCTGCCCGACCAGATCTGCCCCTTGTACAGTCATCACAGGGGCTCAGCCCACATGGCTGCAAATTGCTCGGTAAATCCAACTGACTTGCCTGAAAGCTGACAGTGAGTCCGGACCAGGCCACCCAAGAACACCCAGAGCCAGTCAATCTGGCAGCAGGATGCTAATGGGAGAACAGGGGAGGCCTTGGCTGCCTCATTCCCAGGAAGAACCTACGGCCAGCTCCAGGCAGGGACCCCAGCATCTGTTTCCCTCTGCCCACCTCTGACCCTCACCCCACAGCACTGGCTCCAGTGGGCCGGCTGCTCTGACCACACTGATTGGCAGGGGGATACACACAGCACCTCGATGCATCCACTTCAGATGCTGGTGATGGTAAGAGGTGCCTCAAAGAAAGAAGAAAGGCTGCCCACTTAATTATGACACAGTAGATCTTTATTACCTAGAATGTATATTTTACACTGAAAAGCTTTTTCGGATTCATTTAGAGTAAGATTTTACTGTCTATCAATCTCATACATACATATCCTCCAAATCACTTTCACACTCAAAATTGTCTACATCCCAGTGTCATCCTCTGTGCCATCAGGACCACAAGGACAATCACAAGGATGATGCAGGACTTGTCAGAGAGTGGCCCCACCGCTGTGCCTCGTGTGGTCTCCCAAGCTGCCGACACTGTCCTGGCAAATTTGAAGTGCAGGCGGTGACAACCACTTCACGAATGCCTCCATCCCAAAGTGACAGCTAGAGGCATCCTGTTCTCCGAGACGATAGAAAGGAAGACAACGTGCATTTAAATTGAGCAAACGGAGTTCCCGACATGGGTCAGCGGTAATGAACCCGACTAGTATCCACGAGGACATGGGTTCGATCCCTGGCCTTGCTCAGGGGGTTGGGGACCTGGCGTTGCTGTGGCTGTGGTGTAGGCCAGCGGCTACAGATCTGATTCGACCCCTAGTCTGGAAATTTCCATATGCCGCCCTAAAAAGAAAGATAAATAAATAATAAATAAATAAAGCAAACATGGAATGATAATGGCAGCTAATGGGTACTGAACAGCTGGGACATCCCAGGAATTATGCTAAGCTTGCAATTTACATGCGCTATCTTATTCCATCTTCTTCCTGAGGTAGGTAATAACATGAGTTAAAATTTGTAAGTGTTTACTATGCTCCAGATATAGGTTAAGTTCTGTGTATATATATTTACTCATTTAATCTTCCCATCAGCCCTATAAGGTAAGTACTATAATAATCTCTACTTTGAAGATGCAGGTGATGAGAATAAGTTACTTGCACAAGATGACACCGCTTCCAAGTGGTACAACTGGGATTTGAATTCTGAAGTCCAATTCCGGGACTGTATGTAGTGCTATTAATGAGCCCATTGTACAGATAAGGAAACTGAGGCTTAGAAGTGCTAGACCTTGCCACAGGTACACAGTGCAAGGGCCAAGATTCAAATCCACAGCATCCGACTCTAAAGCCCATGCTGTTCATCATTTTGCTACCCTGTGTCAGGAAGAAAAAAGGGCAAATGTCAAACCCAGATATTCAGATTTCATCCTGTCATTCAGAATCCCACGTGACATCATTTTGAAAAAAAATTCAACTTTCTTTCCCTTCTCTCAAAGATGCACGCAGCACAACTCCTTGTAGAGACCTGAAAGAGGTTACATCCATCCATTTGTTTACTCACTGACTATTCTCAAAATGTCCATTATGGGCAAGGCCCTATGCTAGGTGCTCCATGGAGCTTACAGTATAAAGGGATAACAGACTTTCTACAAGTGATGATACATGTGGCCAAGCGAGGAGAAATGCTATTGACAACCAGAACCAACTAGAACGAGGAGGATGGTCCAGGAAGCAGAGGTACACAAAGTGGGGGAAAGATGGTGGCCAAAGCACTTGTTGCCCAGTCAATGGATCTGAAAGGACAGTGATGGCTAACTGATTCAAAATTAATAGATTTACCATCTCATTATGTAACTCCCCCCACCTCCCTACATCTTTGGTAAAGTTTGCTACATGCACACAGGCATAGTGTAATGACTTTTAGTGGGAACTGGGAAATTGAGTTCTCCATCTGTGTGAATACAATGGACAAGAACAAACATAGAAAAAAAAAAGGAATCAGACCTAATCTGGGGGGTCAGCCAAACCTGCTACCTAAGAACAAAGTCTCAGACTTTGCTGGTCAGCTGACTCCTGCTTGTCACAGTTCTGAACTCCAAGAACGCAGACACCATATCTCTCTTTTTTTCTTGTTGCAAACCCAGAGCCTTAAAGGACAGACACTTATATATGCTCAGTAAATATTTGGGGATCGAATAACTAGACGAAAGACCTCAGCAGCCCTTCAAAAGCTTTCCCAAGTGTGTTTCCCTGAGGTGCCCTCAGGGCCTAGCACAGAGTAAGTGTGCAGTAAAGAATCCCTGACTCAGCGTTCCCATAGTGGTTCAGTGGTAACAAACCCAACTAGCATGCATGAGGACTCAGGTTTGATCCCTGGCCTCGCTCAGTGGTTTAAGGATCCAGCTTTGCTGTGAGCTGTGGTATAGTGCAGAGACGTGACTCTGATCCAGCATTGCTGTGGCTGTGGTATAGGCCAGCAGCTGCACTCTAATTCAACTCCTAGCCTGGGAACTTCCATATGCCATGGGTGCAGCCCTAGAAAAACAAACAAACAAATAAACAATAAAAAGAATCCCTTACTGAAGTTTCTGCTGTGGCCAGTGGGTTAAGAATCCAAGTGCAGTGGACTAGGTTGCTGCAGAGGCGTGGGTTTGATCACTGGCCTGGCACAGTGGTTAAAGGATCTAGCCTTGCAGCAGGTGTCAGCTTGGCTTGGATTCAGTCCCTGGCCTGGAAACTTCCTTGTGCCACGAGTGTAGCCATTAAAGAAGAAGAAGAAGAACCCATGACTGACCCAAACCTTCTTCCACAGTGTAGATAATCTCTTTGTACAATCTTGCAGTGAAATTATTGAACCAAAGAGAACACAGACAGGTCAGGCCTTGGATATACAGTACCAAACACCTCTTCGAAAGAAGCGCAGGGTTCACTCTGGTCAGAGTCTTACGGAACAATAGCAGTGAGCCTAGAACAATTCCCAATGCTTTTGCCAAAGCTCCTAAACATGCCCTTAACGAAGAGATAAGCTAGTTCTGACCCAGCTCACCTTGAGCTCATCCTTGATCACCCGGCATTAGCCACCTCCCCTGGACCTCGGCGAGAGCCTCCAGGCTGGACTTCCTTCACCTACTTCTGACTCCCTCAAATGCCACCTTCCTTAGCAGCCAGATTGCTCTTTGTAAAGAACAAAATTGGCACATATGTCTCCTGTTTAAACTTCTTCAGTGGCAGAGTTCCCGTCATAGCTCAGTGGAAACGAATCTGACTAGTATCCGTGAGGACACAGGTTCGATACCTGGCCTCACCCAGTGGGTTAAGGACCTGACATTGCTGTGCTGTAGGAGGAAGATGAGGCTTGGACCTGGCGTGGCTGTGACTGTGGTGGAGGCCAGCAACTACAGCTCAGATTCAACCCCTAGCCTGGGAACTTTCATATGCTGCAGGTGCAGCCCTAAAAAGAAAAAAAAAATTCTTCATTGGCTTTTTTCTTTTTCCAACCCTCTCTTATCACTGGGCCAAAAGGTGGATTAACTGTTTTCCTGACATCTTCATGGACTCTTCCAATCCATTCTCTCACCTTCCTCCCAAACCTGCTCCCCAGCGCAAACCCAGCTCTAAATCGTTCCTGGGTCTGTCTCACTCCAAAACCTGACGGCTGATAACCAGCGTGGATAAACATTGTGCGCTGCCATAAATTAAAACATGTTAATGACTCCTAGGGTCTATTTTTACTGGACTACCAGGGGGCACAGAACTGCCGGAATTCAGATGCCACAGATGGTTCTCGAGACATACCAGGTGCCAGGCATTGGTCGGACGAGTCGCTTTCACATATCGTGGCATTTCATCTTCACCATAACCCTACAAGGCTGATAAAGACACCGAGGCTCACAGGAGAGAACTCTGGAGAAGAAATGGCCGCAATGGGAATGAATAGCAGAGAGAGGCTTTTGACACAAATCCAGACTCCCAGTCCTGTGTGTTCAGTAAGTACATGAGCCCTGGACCACGGAGACAGGATAAAAAGCAGCTGCAGTATCTCCCTTTGACCTTACACACTGACGCCGGGAACTTCCTCCCGGGATCTGCTCTAAATTCCTTCTGCCGCAGCCCAGTCCCGTTTCTTACCTCTGCCCCATCCTCAGACCAGTGCAAAACAAACGACTGCTGATGAGATCGACACCAGGCTCCTCCTTTCCTGTGGCTTCGTCTGCAGCTGCCGCACAGCCCGAGATAAGGCTCGTGGAACACCGTGAGGTGTTCGATCTCCACCCCGAGTCACACCTCAGCCCCGGCCCAGAGTCAGGGAAGACCAAGCACTTTCTGGGGAGTCTTATCGGAGAGGAAGGGAGAAAAGGCAGAAAGCTGAAGGCAGGCAGCTTCTCCATCACTTCCCAGGTGACACTTGTGTGAAGATCGCTGCCTCTCCTGAGAGCGTCCCTGAATTAGGATGGGAACCGGGAAGGCTTAGCACCCGCCCTTTTCCTCCACGGCTCCCGGAGGCTCCCACTAGACAGGTGCTTCGGAGGACTGTCCCTCACTGGCTTTCTAAAGAGGACAAGGACAGCAACTGCCTCCCTATGAGATGTGTAGATGCCGGGGTCCCCGACACACAGCACAGACCTAATAGATGGTTACTGAGTGAATGACTGAAAGAAATGAATGAAAGAGAGAGTGAGTGAATGAGTAAATGAATTAGAGCTCATTAAACGGCTCAATGAAGGGAAGAGGAAAATCAAAGAATGAATCAGAGTGAATAAAAGAATAAACTTTTAAGTGCTTGAAGGGTAAATGGGAGGAAAGAGTAACAAAATGACTAAATGAGTATATGATTGAGCATGTGAAAACTGAATGCACAAATGTGTCAGTTGAATGAGTATCTGAATGATAAAGAGATGGATGGATATGATGGATGAATGGATGGAAGGATGAATCAGTTAGAGAATGATGAATGAATCCACAGCTTCTTAGCAAAGGACTAAGGAGCTAAATCATGGCCGCTTCTGAGACCAATAACCAGGCCTGTTGCAGTCCCTGCACTACCCCCAACCCTTTACAGTGTTCTACATGTGGTAATAATTCTTATAAGTATTTGCAAAATGAATAAGCCAATGGATAATTAGCCTCCTCCCTGCAATGCATGGTACTAAAATCTGCACTTGATGGAGTCCTTCAAATAACAAGGTTCTCCGTGTGAAAAGAATTTGACCCTTGAGTTAGATGAGTCTGGCCTCAAGCCCAGGTCTGCCATTTCCTAAGCTGTGTGGTCCATCAAAAGGCACTTAGAGGAGTTCCCGACGTGGTACAGTGGAAATGAATCTGACTAGGAACCATGAGGTTGTGGGTTTGATACCTGGCCTTGCTCAGTGGGTTAAGGATCTGGCATTGCTATGAACTGTGGTGTAGGTCACAGATGCGGCTCGGATCTGGAGTTGCTGGGGCTGTGGTGTAGGCCGGCAGCTGCAGCTCCAATTGGACCCTTAGCCTGGGAACCTCCATATGCCGAGGAATCGGCCCTAAAAAAGCCTATCCCTGGGACAAATGATCTTGGGCACGCTTCTTCAGTAAATCCGGTTTCCTTAGATGTAAAAGTGACGTCAGGACTGTGAGCCCCGCCTGGCCAATGTAAGAATCCTTACGGAATTCTCATGCGAAAGCACCTGGCATCTGGTACCATTGCTCCTCCCTTCCCCACGGGGTCACCCCAGCCCTTCCCCAACCTCCCAGCAAGCAGCCCCGCTCGTGTTTGTTGACACCACATCCGGGCCTGCGTGATGTTGTCACCCTGCATTACACCACCACACCGCGCCGGTGACACTGTCTCCCTCCCACCCACCCCCGGCTGGCGTAACCCAGGCGCTGCTGACACGTCCTCACTGAAATTCAAAACCAGATGCCGTGTGTGTGTGTGTGTTTGTGTGTGTGTGTGTGTGTGTGTGTGTGTTTGCAGGCTCTTTGGAGGGCAAAGCCAGAGCCAGCCCCTTTTTCCCTTTGCTCTCTCTCTCTCTCTCCTGGCCTCAGCGACCCGAGGAGCTGGGAGGGGGCGTCCAGGGCAGCAGAGCCAGGCCCAGCCCATCCGGCACGTCCCGCCAGTTCCTGAGGCTGGGTGGCAAGAGCTGCGAGCGAAGTACCGTGATGGCGTGAGGAAATGGTTCTGCCTGTTGAAACCTATGTCTCAGTGATGAGAGCCAAATGGGGCTGGTCTAGGAGAGAGAGAATGCCAGACTGAGTTCCCAGGAATGTCTCCACTCCCTCACCTATTCAAAACTATTCTTTCATTTTTATTTATTTATTTATTTATTTATTTATTTGGTTTTTAGCACCCCACCTGCAGCACATGGAGGTTCCCAGGCTAGGGATCTAATCGGAGCTACAGCTGCCGGCCTACACCACAGCTCAGGGCAACGCTGGATCCTTAACCCACTGAGCGATGCCAGGGATCAAACCCGCAACCTCATGGTTCCTAGTTGGATTTGTTTCCACTGTGCCACGAAGGGAACGCCTCAAAACTATTCTTTGAGCTCTTACTATGCACTAGGGTCATTATTTAGAGACACTGTCATAAGTCAGGCCAGATCAGAGGTTCCAGCCTCACAGAGCTGTACATTCAAGTGACAATAGTCAAGTAAACTCACAATAAAACAAAACAAGAGAGCTTCGGGTCGCGAAAAGTGCGATACAGAAAACAGATGGGCTGGTGCAATCGATCGTAACTGAGGCAGGACAGGGTGCTAAGTAAGGGGGGTGATCAGGGAAGACTTCCCCGAGGAGGTGACAATGAGCAGACACCCAGAAGATGAGAAGGAGCTAGTCGTGCAAGTAGCTGGGGAACCGGCGTGGATGATCCAGAGAGGGAGTCAGAAATGCGAAGGCCGTAGAATGGGGGGAAGGCTGGCCTGCTCAAAGACGGGGAAGGGACAGAGCAGCCGGGGCGTGTAGGGTGAGGAGGAGGGCAGGTCTGAGAGGCATCCAGACGCCAGATCACAGTGGGGCCAGGCCAGGGCTTGGGACTGTATTCAAAGGGAGATTTTAAATACCCTGGAGGACTCTTGCCAAATGCCTGGAGGACAAGGGTGACCAATATGACTCCCACTCATAGGGGCTTGAAGAGAATGCAGGGAACCTCAGAATCCATCAAGATCAGTGCCCTTCCACCCTGTTGATGGGGGGACAGCCCTGAGATGGGAAGAGTTATGCCCAAGATCACACCGTGTGGCTATGGCAGAGCAGAAACTTGAACGTGGGACACTGGACATGAAAGTGGACCTCGCATGCTTTGCAGTCACTATGTGTGATGTCCCCTTACTCGTCACATCAGCCCCATTCTTTCATAGACAAGAAAAGGAAGTCATTGGGTCAACCAGGCTCTAAACACCAGGCTCTAGACACAGGTTCTCCTGATGCCAGAGCCCACTGCCTTTCCACCAGGCTATCTAAGATTTATGTCAATGTTCCTAGAGACCCATGTGGCCCAGGACCCCGGTCCTTCCTGAAAACTGCTGGAGCTTTCTTTGGGGAAAACCTTAGGGCACAAACAGGTGGATCGGTCCATTGAGAAACAAATGAACAAGGAAAAGTAGACCAAGGAAACTATAAATAGATATCACCCTACATCCATGTCCCATAATCAAATGTGCCTCTCTGCATGTCCATGGAAACTGACCTAAGACCCAAAGAGTTTTTGACATCAAAGACCCGCTAGATCCTGTTCCCCACAGTACCTTAGAACTCAAATTTCTACTACATCCAATGAACTGAGAGAGTATGTTTAAACACAGGCTGCTGTAGCTTAACACAGCATGTCTAAGGTGGAGCCAGAGATTTTGCCTTCCTAACAAGTTCCCAGATGATGCTTATGCTGTTGGTCTAGGGACCACACTTCGAGACCAACAGCTCTACTGGCCAGACTTGACGATCTCTGCCCAAATCACCCTCTAAGACTGAGCCCCCTATTCACCCAGAAATTGTCCCTCCCTAGGAATTGTTCTTTTTCTTTCCAGCCATACCAGTGGCATGCAGAAGTTCTCCAGCCAGGGATCCAGCCCGAGCTCCAGCAGTGACAATGCCAGATCCTCAACCTGGTGCATCACCAGGGAATTTCGACCCAGGAATTTTTCTAAACTGAAATACACTGCCTCATCTGGAGTTCGCTCCCCTTCCTGTGAGCTGTCCATTACTGGTCAATGGAGAAGTTCTAAGGCTTCCTCTTAGGGCAACCTGCAGGACCAGCTCAGCCTCTGAGCTCCCTGTGTGATGCGCTGAGGCCACCATTGCAACTGTATCAGAACTCAGCTTCTCCCTTTGCTAGTCCTATTCTTCATGCCTCACAGGTGTTGTTCTCCAAAGCATTCCCCATTAAATACTCTGAATTCAAATGCCTGTCCCAGAATCTATTTCCCAGAGTGTCTGGCTTTAGACTTGGTACCAGAAATGGGTGGTCCTAGAAAGCAGATTAAAAGAGGATTTTGAGGACTTCCCGTGTGGCTCAGTGGTTAACAAATCCAACTAGGAACCATGAGGTTGCAGGTTCGATCCCTGGCATCGCTAAGTGGGTTAAGGATCCAGCGTTGCCATGAGCTGTGGTGTAGGTTGCAGGTGCAGCTCGGATCCTGCATTGCTGTGGCTGTGGCGTAGGCCGGCGGCTACAGCTCCTGTTATACCCCTAGGCTGGGAACCTCTGTATGCCGGGAATGCAGCCCTAGAAAAGGCAAAAAGACAAGAAGGAAGAAAGGAAGGAAGGAAGGAAGGAAGGAAGGAAGGAAGGAAGGAAGGGAAGGGAAGGAAGGAAGGAAGGAAGGAAGGAAGGAAGGAAGGAAGGAAGGAATATTTTGAGGCTGATGCACCCATCTGCCAGCTGGCTGACAACAAGGACTCCAACACTGGGGATGGGTTTGAGGCTAAGTAGAGTAGGCACAGTCCTTGGGGGTGATGTATCTATGGAAACATGAAGCCTTTCACTGGTGGCAGAATGGGATGGATTACCTGTGGAAGGGAATAGACTGGTGGGTGTAATATCTCAGGATTTTGAGAGATTTAGGTGAGGTCCTAATTATAATGACAATAAAATTGGATGGCTACCACAAATGTCAACATCAGAGGGCCTCCTTGGCCCCTTTGCCCTCATCTCCTGTAGCCAGAAGACAGAAAACGCCACAAGTCAGGCCCAGGTCTTCATTATAAGGGTGACAGAGCACCATAAAATTCTTTACCCTGGAGATGCTATTATGCCAAAGCCCAGAGCTTTAATTAGAAGGAAGTGGGTCCTTAAGAGTTGGTATAGTGATATTAGTGTGGATGCATTCAAGAACGTTGAGGTCCCCAGATCCTCCAGAACTCTCTAAGCCTGCAGAAGAGGTCCAGGACCCCTCATAAATATAACCACTCTTAAGTAGCTTTAAAATGATGCACGATGTTACCTCCGTTTCTCATGCTGCAAGAAAACAGATGTCCCACCCCCTCAACTCCATTAAACCCCCACCTCACCTCCTGACTGCTAAAGCCATATCTGAGAACAAGTTATAACCTTATTCGACCAGAAGACACTGAGTCTGCTCAGTTTCCCAGATAGTATTGGGAATAATTTGATCCTGAAATAATAGATGCCAGATGGCATTTAGTCATCAGAAGTGGGATGAGTGCAAATATTATAAGGAGCAGAAAAGTCACTGGCAGCTAGGGCCTGAAACACAGACAGCTGTGGAGGTGGTTAATAGAACACAACATCCCTAAAGACAAGTTAGATGAGCAATTGTTCAATCTAGGCAATCAGAAAAAAAATCAAGGATCAGGACTCTTGCCAAATTTCCAGACCTGTGCCCGTTTTCAGACATGGAATGCTTTGACTGAAGAGAAGACCAACCCCCCAGGAAGAAGGACCAGGTACCAACATGTCAACAGGGCCTCCAGGGCTTTACTCAGGAAAAGAAAATGCCCAGGAATTTTGGGTATAAGGTCTGAGTTGATTAAAAAAAAGAAAATATTACCTTGGTCCCTATTAGAATGAGAATGGCTAGGGGGCTGTGTAAGAAATAGAATCCAGGTTCAGACCTCTCACCCAGTAGTTATTTCCTTAGTCCTGAAATATACAACTGGAATGGCTCAACTTGATATTTGGCAGAACTTTTATGTTGTTTCCTTGGCCTGTGAGGTAAGAACTGCCATAGAGGAGAAGGGCAGGTAGAAACTTAAACTGCCTCCACCCACCCAACCCCCACTAGCCAAGATAGGAAATCAAACTCAGTGTTGCATCAGAGAGAGATTAGTGACACCCTAACAGATCTAAAGGATACAGAGATGGTAGTTCCCACCATAGCTCCATTTAATTTGTTAATCAGGCCACTAAAAATACTCTAGAAGGATCTAGAGGCTGACACTGATGTTGACACAGCCAAGAGGTAGCTCTGATCTCATTGTTGTGCTGTAGGCAGTACCACCCCTGGGATGGAGGGATGGAGCAGGGCCACTGAGCTGAGCTGATGAAGGTGTTCCTTCACATCTCCCAGGAAGGAGGACCAGAAACAGCTTGCACAGGTGTGGAATGGACGACACTCTACATGGACAGTCTTCCTCCAGGGCTACAGCAACTTTTCTACTCTCTGTTGTAGTCTAGCTAGGACTACCTGGACATTCCACAGAACGGCACATTGGTCAACCACATTAATGACTTCCCTTAATCTGTAAGTGATGAGTAAGAAGTGGCAAGTACCCTAGAGGTCTTGATAAGACACCAGCACTTCGGAGGTTGGGAGATAAACCTCACAAAGATGCCGGGTCCTGACACATCCAATATAATGTGTTCTGGGAAAAGAGAGGATGTCCCCTCCAAAGTGAAGGGCAAATTATTGTACCTGACACCCCACTTTGTAGTCACTAAGACAAAAGCACAACACCTGGAAAGCCTCCTCAGGTTCTAGAGTTAGTCTATTCTCATTCACAGCATATCCTAGTGAATGATTTTTCCATCTTGTAAACCACTGGGTAAATGAGTTTTATTTTTCAGAAATGTTTTTTGACAGCTGAGGAAGCATGCACTAAATATATATTTTTTCTTTATTGTTAGAGAGAGAACGCTTAAGTAACTTGGTAATTTTTTCCTAACTCTGACTAATACCAGAATGAGAGAGAAGTGGCAGAAAGCGTATGTTAATATTCACGTCTGGCACAAAGCGGAAAGTATTGTACATTCTGTAAACAGATCTGGTGCGATATGACATTCTGTAGGAGAACATCATCACTTTAAAATGTGAAATTTAGAAAGTGTGTTCTGCTTTATAAACTTCTTTTACCCTTAGCATGTTCGGGAAACTGGATATGGGATTGGTGTAGTTCTTTCTTTTCTTTTTTTTCAGGCCTCACCTATAGCATAGAGTAGTTCCCAGGCTAGGGGTCAAATGGGAGCTGTCTACAGCAGTCTACACCACAGCCACAGCCACAGCCACAGCAACACAGGATCCTTAACCCACTGAGCAGGGCCAGGGATCTAACCCAAGTCCTCATAGATACTAATAGGATTCATTACTGCTGAGCCACAACAGGAATTCCGGAATTGGTGCAATGCTATAGCAGCTTTTTATGTCAGATTATATCTTGAAAAAACAATGACATACTCTTTTTGCTGTCTCAAAGAAAAGTGTTTTGTTTTATATTGTTTTTCCTCCAGACATTTTTTCAATTGTACATTTTATTTCACTAAGAGTTGGGTTTGGGTTGTTTTATTTCGACTTGCTTTTGTTTTTGTCTTTTGGCTGAACCTGCAGCATGTGGAAACTCCCAGGCCAGGGATGGAACCTGTCCCACAGCAGGGATCTGAGCCACAGCAGTGACAAGGCTGGGTCCCTAACCTACTGAGCCACCAGGGAACTCCAAGAGTTGCATTTTTCACAAGGAAAATATTGTGATTACAACTGTTTGATGTATCTGCATCACAGTTTTCACTATTTTCAGTAAATCTTATTTAGTTATATATATTTTTAAATGAGAACAAACCAATTTCCAAGTGATGCAGAAAACTGTCAGCTTTGAATGGAGCCTGGAATAGAGAAGTGTTACATGTAGAAGATTCTGGTTACAGTACAAATGGCTCCAGCATTTGAGCATTAAGCTGGGCCAACTCTATGACAGGAGGACAAATCTAAGGGGAAAAAGGTGCTGCATGTCATTTATGGCAAACCTTAGCAGGAGAATCCCACAGTGTTTAACCCTGCAGCAGATCTGCCCTGGTTGAAGAGGGTTGGGAACCCCTAAGGTGCCGTGGAACCCATTTTGGGAACCACTGAGTAAGCTATTCTCAAGACTCCTTCTAGTTCAGATGTTCTATGAATCCTTCTTACTGTGGGCTTGCTTAAGTCCAGTTGACGTGGACATGGTCTTATTTATTTGGGGTCGAGTCTACCTGAACTTGCCCCTGCACCTTGCCAACTGCGGCCTGGGAAAAATCTCACTACTGCTCTCACCCTGAAGTTCTGGCTCCTCATGGGCCCAGAGTGCCAGCCAGGGGCATGGCCAACATGTTTCTAGTCAGGGTAAGAAGTGTGGCTCTTTTCTGTGACTCTGCCCTTGGCTTTGGCAGCGGAAGCCCGACATGCATTGGTTTGGAAAGCCCAGTCTTATTCCTTCTTGCACGAGGCTGCGGTGTTTGTGAGACCCAGACTGCAGCCTGGCAGCCTTGCCCTGAACCTGGCTTCCCCTGGAGTTGCAGGGCGGGAGGCAGGGGCCAAGGGAGAAGGAACTTGTGTGAAAACACCTTTATCAACAACAGCAGCCACTGCCCCCTCTTCCCAACGGAGCCCGGCTGAAGGAGAGGGACCCATCTGGGTTCACCACGGCTTCCCTTCCCCGCTCTGGGCCTCAGTTTCCTCATCTATAAAACGAGGGAGCTATGGAGTTCCTGTTGTGGCTCAGTGGGTTAAGAACCTGACTGGTATCCACGAGGATGCAGGTTCAATCCCTGGCCTTGCTCAGTGGATTAAGGATCTGGCATTGCCATGAGCTGTGGTGTAGGTTGTAGACGTGGCTGGGATCTGGAGTTGCCGTAACTGTGGCGTAGGCCTCAGCTGCAGGTCCAGTTCACCCCTAGACTGGGAACCTCCACGTGCTGCAGGTGTGACCCTAAGAAGCACAAAAAACAAAAACAAACAAAAAACGAGGGGGCTGGATCAGGTGACATCTGAAACTCTGCCTGCTTTGCTGTTCTGTGCCCCATGACTGGAAAACTCAGGGCAAGAGCCGGCCTCTCCTCTCCCCTCTCATCTTATGGCTCCTGTTACAACCACCTGCCCTGCATCCAATTTTGGAAACATGTCAATGTGTCTGTACTTCAAGAATGGAAATAAATGAATCAACACGTCCTAAAATAATGAGAGGCCTGGCTGATGGAGCAACCGCCCAGCTGGGGCAGGTGTGGGAACGGCAGCCGAGGCCCCGAGCAGCCCCAGGACACGTCTCCGTCATAACTCAGCCACTGTTTTGCACAGAGGGGCTCGTCCGTACAGAACACGTTCTGCTCAGAGAGCACTTCGAACTCAGCCCAGTGGTTCCGCTGCAGACTCACCTCATCCCAGGCCTGTCCCAGGGTGTGGGGCTCGGCCTGGCCGGGATGCCCACTCAGGGAGGCGGCCAGAAAGGGCAGGGGGTGTCCGGCAAGGTGACTGCTTTCCCTGGAGAAGGAACTATTTACAGTTTCAAGAGTAATTCCTGGCACACAGCAGGTGCTCTATAAAACTTTATTTATTATTGGTACGTTTAAGGCTATACAGCCGAGAGCAACGGCTTTCAAATATTTTGAATCAAGAAATGCATTTTACTTAATGACACAGAGCATGTTGTGTACACACACACATTTCCAGGGCAGATCTGAAAGTCTTCAGAAATCAGTCCTTCAGGCAATGCAATCCTGTCTTCTATTCTATTCCTTTTTTTAATGCTAATCATGATCCACTAAACTGATTTCATAATCCACTCATAGTTAACAAGCTCCAGTTTGGAAAAAACAAAAACAAAAACAGTCGTAAAATGGAACCTGGTGTCTGAATTCATTTGCTGCTACTCACAGGCTGAGTGCCGTTGACCAAACCACTAATATTTTTCAGCCTCTGATTCCCAGTCTGTAACCTGGAAGGTCTAATACCACTTTCTGGATGTGAGGACTAAATGTGCACCACACCAGGACACAGTGAGCATCAGTAAATGGCAGTGTCATCAGTATGTCACATAAGGAACCAAGGCTCTCTGCGGGAGGGGTGAGGCTGCCCTGTCTCATCTCTGACACCCCAGTTCTCCCACTGCCACTGACAGCAAGGGGGAACTCACCGCCTTACAGAGCAGCCAGGGCAGCTGGGTCAGGTGCTGAGCCGTAGGCTTTAGCAGAGACATCTGCGAATGGGGACTAATCCTGCCCTGGGGGAGCCTCAAGTCCAGAGATGAGTCACGAATCCAGTTATTACAGAGTGGCCGTGTCCTACGCAGAGTGAAGGCAACAGGCGCAGAGTTTCAGATGTGAGCTGTTTTTTCCAAGTGGAGAGGCCACTTGGAAAAAACAAGCCTTTGGCATAGAAGAAGTGCCTTATGAATATTTAAATATTAAATCATCCAATGCATCAAAAAGATGGCCTGGGGAGGGGGAGTTCCCATTGTGACTCAGCAGAAACACGGCCAACTAGTATCCACGAGGATGCAGGTTCGATCCCTGGTCTCACTCAGTGGGTTAAGGATCTGGCATTGCTCTGAGCTGTGGTGTAGGTCGTAGATGCGGCTCAGATCTGGTGCTGCTGTGGCTGTGGTGTAGGCCGGCAGCTGCAGACTCATTTCACCCCCTAGCCTGGGAATCTCCATATGCCACACCTGCAGCCCTAAAAGGCCAAAAAAAAAAAAAAAAAAACCAACAACAACAACAAGAGAAGATGACCTTGGGCGGACGCAGAGGTGCAGGGATGTGTGGAGGGAGGACTGGAGTCACTTGCAGGGACGTCTACGTTGGTGTTTCATACAGCGCCGTTCAAACTCATCCCAGGGCAACCAGAACCAACCACCCTGCCACCCCCTTATCCCCAAAGCCTTGTACTGACCCAGAAAATCAGAAGAAGGAAAGTAGGGGTCTGGATGTGAACTTGGTTCCCAGGCCTTGGATCTTTCACATACGATCCTGGTGACCTGGAGCAAGTCAGCTCCCCTTTAACTTCTCAGATGAAGGATATCAGACAAAAGAATCTCTAAAATCACTTCCAGGGAGTTCCCATCGTGGTACAGCAAAAACGGATCTGACTGGTATCCATGAGGTTGAGGGTTCGATTCCTGGCCTCACTCAGTGGGTTAAGGATCCAGTGTTGCCGGGAGCTGTGGTGTAGGTCACAGACACAGCTCAGATCTGGCGTTGCTGTGGCTGTGGTGTATGCCGGCAGCTGTAGCTCCAATTCGACCCCTAGCCTGGGAACTTCCATATGCCACAGGTGTGGCCCTAAAAAGCAGAATAATAAAATAACTTCCAACTCCATAAACTCTTTTACTAAAAGCCCCTTTTTAGTCTCCTCTCTCCCCTCTAAGTATTTGGGCGTCAGCCTGTTGTATGCGGCTGTTGTCATTTTTCTGGATATTTGGTCCATCAACACAGACCACAGAGAGCTGGCGAGGTACAAAGTGCCCTGGTTTCTCTTGCTATGAAATAAGTTACTCCAAAACTCAGTGGTTTAAAAGAACCGCAATTTTATTTTGCTCATGATTTTGTAGGTTGAGAATCCACCCACGGCTTGACTGAATGCTTCTTGCCTGAGGTCTCTCGTGAGACCGGAGTCAATGCCAGCTGGGGTTGCACTCATCTGAAGGCTCGGTGGGGTTGGACATCCAAGGCTGCTGAGTCACAACCAGTCTCAGTCCAAGACGGCTAGTAGTTGAGGCTGGTTTGGGGCTGGTGCTCCGACGTGCCTCTCCAGCGTGGCGGCCTCAGGGTGGTCAGACTTGTTACATGCCAGTTGGCTTCCTCCAGAGCTAGTGACCCAGGAGAACCAGGCAGAAACTCCATGGGTTTTATGACCTAGCTTTGGAAGTCATGCAGCAAATCCTCTGTTGCATTCTATTGCTAACAAGAGAGTCACTAAGGCCAGCTCAGGTTTAAGATACAGGGCAGGGAAGAGCATAAACCTCACCTCTCAAAGGGATATATGTCAATGAGTTTGCAGACGTGTCTTCAGATTGCCACACAAGGCACCAGTGTGGCCTTTGGGAGAACACAGACCAACCGTGTGTGGCCTTGGCCTTCCCCGTTCACCCCACCTCTACAGCCTCAGGGCCCTCACTCTCCTGGGTTAGGTCCCCCGCTTTATTAGGTCTTGGTTTCTTCTCCTCTCCAAGCAAATTTTGCCTGTTGCATGGACTGAATGTTTATGTTCCTCCGCAAATTCATATGTTGAAGTCCTAATCCCCAAAAGTGATGATATTTGGAGGTGAGACCATTGGGCAGGAAATAGTTCCACATGAGGTCATGAGGCCGCCATACTGAAGACTGACTTGCTTGTAAGAAGAGACAGAATGAGGCGTTCCCATGGCGGCACAGCGGAAACGAATCCGACTAGTATCTATGAGGATGCGGGTTCGATCCCTGGCCTTGCTCAGTGGGTTGGGGATCTGGCTTTGCTGTGGCTGTGGTGTAAGCCAAGCAGCTGTAGCTCTGATTGGACCCCCAGCCTGAGAACTTCCATATGCCAAGGGTGTGGCCCTAAAAAAAAAAAAAGCAAAAGAATGATCTTCATAAAAATGAAATAAAATGTTCTTTTTAAAAAATGAGCCAAGCAGAGTACCTGCCTAGAGGGGAACTCATGCGGAAGAGTGCCCCCTGATAGGCCTGCCACCAGGTTTTATGACCCCGGGGTCAGCTGTAGCCAATCCCCGCCTCCCCAGGGAATCTTCCAGACCAGCGGTATTTTACAGAGCATTTTCAACACATAAATTTCAACAAAATGCCCATAGCAAGGATGTGACGCTCCTCATTTTCCATGCGAGAAAGCTGAGCTCAGAAAGTGTAAGGGCGCCCAAGCAGTTTCTCATCAGTAGTGAAAGGACAAGGAGGCAGCTTGGTGACAAGGACACTCTTTCCCTGCCACTTGCTTCTTCTTCACAGCTTTTGGAGATACTCCAAAAAGGAGGACTTGAATTGCTGTCAGGAAAAACGGGTCAAATTGGGAGAATAAATTGTTGCCAACTTATGGAAGATCATTTAGACAGAATCAAAATGTCAGTTTTTTTAGTCCCTTTTTTTTTTAAAGGGTCGCACCTGCAGCATACGGAAGTTCCCAGGCTAGGGGGCTGAATCGGAGCTGCAGCTGCTGGCCTACGCCACGGCCACAGCCACGCTGAATCCTTAAGCCACTGAGTGAGGCTGGGGATCGAATCCAAGTCCTCATGGATACTAGTCGGGTTCATTACTGCTGAGCCATAACAGGAACTCCAGTCAGTTGTTTTTTTCTTTAAAAAAAAAAAAAAAAAAAAAAGAAGGAGAAGAAAAAGTAAACAAGAGTTAGAGAGACCCAAGCTCTCTGTCCCTCTTCCTGCCATGTCAGGACACACGGAGAAGGAAGGCAGCCATCCACAAGCCAGAAAGAGAGCCCTCGCTGGACACCAAACCTGCCAGCATTTTGGTCTTGGATTTCCAGCCTCCAGACTGTGAGAAATAAATGTCTGCTCTTCACGTCATCCTGTCTATAGTTGTGTGTTCCTGTCGCCTGAGCAGATAATAGATCCATCCTGGTCCCATTCCCTCAAGGTCCCAGTCTACGCAGATCCCAAGGGCTAGGTTGCCTGGACCCCTGCACCCTGTTAACTGGCTCATCTCTGGAAGGCCTCCCTCGAAGTGACCCAAAGAAGGCAATTTCCGACGCCGTGGCAGGTAAGAAAGGGAGATAAGGGTACATATTTTGAATTCTAATGGGTTTCCGATAACTATGAAGGCCCTGGATTTGCAGCACATCATCAAATTAAAAATCCATGAGATCAGCAGGGCTACACATGGGGAAGTTTATCTGAGGCAACCAGTTCCTAATTCCTCTCTAAACCTGAACTTGGTTTTCGCATGTGGTTATCAGGCAGAACGTCTATCCAGACTTGAGCTGACCTAGTGAGACAGCGCCATCTGCAAATTAGCAATGATCGCATCTGTCCTTATTACCTAATACTAGGCCAGTAACCCAGTGGGTTAAGCCAAGTCAAAAGAAATGAGTTAGAACTGAAATAATAAAATAGGAGAGCATGGAAAGCACTGGACTGAGCAGATAAATAAAACGATGAAATGGAATACGCGGAATGGAAGGAGAAAGGGAATGAGTTTCCTCCTCAGCCCTGCATTTCTTTTCTTTCTCTGGAATGTTCTATAGCCTCAAGGCAGCTCCCTCATCTCACTCAGGTCTTTGCTCAAATGTTGGTGATGAGGCAGTTGGTGACAAGGACCCTCTTTTTCTGCCACCTTCTCTGACCACCCATCACTCTCATAGTCCCGTCTCTTTATTTTCTAACATCCATCTGTAAACATGCTCTGTGCACTGGTTTCTTTTCCCTTCTAATTCCGCGAGAGTAGGATCCCGTCCTTTCCTGCCTCCTGCTGTTGTCTGCCCTTCCTAGACCAGTATCAGGTATACAGTAAGCCCTCCATAAATATTTTTTGAACCATCGAATCAGTCAACCAATCTATCTCATGGGAACATATTCAAATAGAATGGATCACAATAAAACAAACTGGAGTGGAGTGGAGTGGAACGTAAAACAAACTGGAGTGGAGTGGAGTGGAACGTAAAAGGGAAAACATGGAATGGACTGAGATGGGGTGGGGTGGGGTGGGGTGGGGTGGGGCGGGGCAGGTGTTCAAGATAAAAGGAAGCAGAAAAAAAAAATCAATTCAGGGCAGCAGATGGACTGGAACAGTGGCTTTTCAACCCTCGTTGCACATGGAAACCACCTGGGGAGCTTTTAAACTGTACAATGACCGGACCTACCCGTGGCCATTCAGACCCAGTTGGTCTGGCATAGAGCCCAAGCACCATTATTTTTTCAAAGCTTTTCGTATGATTCAAATTTGCAGCCAAGGGTGCAAACCGTTCTATTAGGACATTCTTGTTACAGAAAGTAGGTTAACCTCAAGCCCAGCTGTAAGGCATATGCACACAAAATCTACAAGCCAGAACCTCGAACCCTGCTCTGTAAGGGACCATGTTCACGAGCAGCAGCCACTGAAAAACCTCTCGAATTTTCAACTATTGCCCGATACTGCACGTTCTTCTGCAAATGTGTCAGTGGAAACTCTCATCACAACTTCAGTGGCCTGATTCTGCTGTGGGGCAGCACAGCCTGCAGAAGTATCACTAAGCTTTTCCTCTCAACACTATGGACTGAGCAACAGGCAAAGTTGTCCCATCGTGGCAGAGAGATAAATCGGGGTCACCCTGAGCTCTAGCCTTCTCTAAGGCAGACTCTCCCCCTGTCTTTCTCCCACTGGCCAGCTAATTGCAAAATCTCTGCTTTGCACCAAACCAACCAGAATTATAAAGGTGGCCCAAAGTCTGACCTCTGCAGTCTTCCTGACTTCAGATTTTTTTTTAATTTTTATTCAATTTATTTAAACTAAAAAACAAACAAAAAAAACCCAAAAAAACCAGTTTAACCATTTCTCCCATGGCTCACCTCTTGCAACCACTAATCTATTCTCTGTGTCTCTGTTTCTCTGTTGTTTCTGGTTTTGTTTATTTATTTTTCTTTTTGCAGATACCACATATAAGAGAGGTCACTCAGTATTTATCTTTCTTGGTCTGACTTATTTCTTTTATAATGCCCTCGAGGTCCCTCCACATTGTCATAAATGGCAAGATTTCATTCTTTTTTATGGCTAAAAGTCCATTGCCTGTGTTTGTATCACGTATTCTCTGTCCATTCATCCATCAATGGACAAAGGCTGTTTTCACATCCCGACTATTGTAAATAATGCCACAATGAACATGAGGCTACATATAGCTTTTCAAATTGGTATTTTTATTTTCTTGAAATAAATACTCAGAAGTAGAATTTTTGGATCAGTTCTATTTTTAATTTTTTGAAGAACTTCCGTATTGTTTTCCATAATGATTACACCAATTTACCTTCCCACCAACAGTGTGTCAGGGTTCTATTTTCTCTGTATCCCAACACTTATTTCTTGTCTTCTTGATAACAGCCATTCTAAGAGATGTGAGCTGATATCTCTTTGTGGTTCGGATTTGCATTTCCTGGATGGCTAGTGATGTTGAGCATCTTTTCATGTATCTGTTGGTCATTTGTATGTCTTCTTTGAGAAAATGTCCTCTGTCCAATTTTCAATCAGGTTGTTTGGGTTTTTGCTATTGAGTTGTATGAGTTCTTCATATATTTTGCCTATTAGCCCCTTATCAGGTATATGATTTGCAATTATTTTCTCTTATTCTGTTTCATTATCATTCTGCTTTTCAGGCTGCATTTTCATTCTGTTGATGGTTTCCTTTGCTGTGCAGATGATTTTGATGTAGTCCCACTTGTTTATTTTTGCTTTTACTTTTGGTGTCAGACTTACACCACAGCTCACAGCAATGCCAGATCCTTAACCCACTGACTGAGGCCAGGGATAGAACCTGCATCTTCATGGATACTAGTCGGGTTTGTTACCACTGAGCCACAATGGGAACTCCTAGCATACTGTTTTAGTTATTATAGCTTTGTAATATAGCTTGAGATCAGGGAGCATGATGTATCCTTTCCCAAGATTGCTTTGACTATTCAGGGTCTTCTGTGGTTCCATATGAATTTGAATATTGCTTGTTTCTGACTTCAGATTCTCCTCTCTCTGATGCCCCTTCAGGCCTCAGCTTTTATCCGAATCCACTCCAGTTCACTGAAAAAAAGAATTTAATGATGTTAATGAATAACAACTACATTGTTGTGAGCTCTGTTTGTAATAAATCTATGATAATGCTATGACAATTACTTTATATAACAATACTAGCATTTATTAAGAACTCATTACATACTGGGCAGCCTTCTTTCAATTTTATATATATTAGCTCATTTATCAACTCTCTGAGGAAGGTACTATTATACAATTTCCGTTTAAAGATGAGAAAGCTGGGGCACAGAACCATTAAGTCACCTGCTTAAGGACACACAGCTAATGAGCAGCAGAGCAAGGGGTTAAACTTCAAGCTGTAAATGATGATGCTTAGCATCTATACCCTGCTGCCTCATGCAGTCCTCTTGTGTTCTTTATGACAGTCTTCCCAGACAGACATTTTCTGATTTTACAAATGAGAAAACTGAGGCTCAGCTATACCTGGGCCCATGCGCCAAGTCGCTATATTGAAATTGGACCTTAAACCCAGTATTATCTAATCCCAAAGTTGGAGGCCCCCAACCACCACACAGCTCTGCCCCTCCACTCACAACGCTCTGAGATTGGGGGAGCAGGGAGGGTCTCCCCAACTCATTCACAGAAAGGGTTCGAGAAGTTCCCTTCGTGGCTCAATGGTTAATGAATCCGACTAAGAACCATGAGGTTGTGGGTTCGATCCCTGGCCTCGCTCAGCGGGTTAAGGATCCGGCATTGCCATGAGCTGTGGTGTAGGTTGCAGACACGGCTCGGATCCTGCATTGCTGTGGCTGTGGTGAAGGCTGGCAGCTGCAGTTCCTGTTAGACCCCTAGCCTGGGAACCTCCATATGCCACGGGTGTGGCTCTAAATAAGGAAAAAGACACACACACAAAAAAAAAAAAAAAAAAAGAAAGGGTTTGAGCTTTCTCCTCATGGTCAAGAATTTCTCACACAGGCTACCCACTCAAGGAAGGCCTCCTGGGTTTCTGGATTCAAAGCCTGTGTGTCGTGGCCAAGCAGCTACACTAGCTGAGCCTCTGCAGATTTTCTCCAGTCTTCAATTCCTCGGCAAGTGCGAGGGACTTTGCTCGTGGCCGAGGGTCACTCAGCTCCAGGACTGGGCTCAAGTGGGCGAGGGAGGCCCTTCGAGTCACGGAGGAAACCACAGACTCTGGTCCCTGCAGCCCCCGCTCCCAGAGGCCGCACCCCGATACTGTGGAAATGTGTAATTTGCACCCTCGTCCACCTCCCACAGACCTGAGCTTCTGCTGCTGCTGATTCATTTTGAGAAGCTCCACTTTCCACAGCTTCATGAGGAAGGATTGTCCCCACCGCCAGAGCCATGTGTGTTTGCTATGATTCATCAGATCGTCTGCAATCGCCTCAAAAATAGCCCTTACGCAATTCAGGAGCCGCTGGGAGCCTCGGCGCAGGGGCTTCCCCTCTTAGTCACCCTCTGGGCCTCAGTCCACTTCCACGCAGCCACGGGAACACGGAGGGACAGGCACATGCCCAAAAGAGGAACTTGGGAAACTAGCAGGCGGGGGCTGGGGGCGGTTGTGTGAAGGCCGCCCCCGACATTGGCAACTGCGATGAGGCAAGATCGCAGCTGTGGGCCTCTGTAGAAGTGAAATGTGCACCGTAAACAAAATCTCCCAAGGCCTCCTCTTTTCCTCTCTACCTCTCTGAATTCTCTCTTTTTTTGTTTTTTAGTTTTTTGGTTTTTTTGGGGGGGGGCCGCATCTGCATCATATGGAAGTTCCCCTACTAAGGGTCGAATCTGAGCTTCAGCCGCCAGCCTACACCACAGCCACAGCAACACAGGATCCGAGCCGCATCTGCCATCTACACCACAGCTCAAGGCAACTGCCGGATTCTTAACCCACTGAACGAGGCCAGAAATTGAACTCGCATCCTCATGGATACTAGTTAGGTTCTTAACCCACTGAGCCACAACGGGAACTCATGAATTCTCTGGTCTTACCACCTCTCTCTCTCTCTCTCCTCTTCCAGTCCCCTCCCCCTCCTCCTCTTCCCTCCTCCCTGACTCTCCCCCCACCCTCCTCTCTTCCTTCCACCTCAGGGCCTTTGCACCACCTGTTACCCCACCTTTGCCCCAGAAGGCCCGGGGCTCCTTGCAGTGTCCCCAGCACCAGCACAGTGACTGGCACACAGCAGTGGCTCAATGACTGTGCTTTGCTGATGGATGGACAGCCCCAGGGTGGTGTTCACACCCACACCAACGCCCCAAGCCGAACTCACCTGACTGGCGCCAAGCCCCAAGGTCGCTTGTTTCTCTTCAAGGACTAGTTCATGAGTGTGCGCAAAGCAAGCTCAGAGTCCAGACCGTTTCTCCATACGGTGCCTTCAAGGCACACCCGCGGAGGACCAATGGCTGCTCCGTAGCCAGCATACCAAGGTGACCACTGCCAGAAAATAGCTGTCATCGTCCAGAAGCCTCTTGGGAGGCCCTTCTGATGCTGTGACTAAATTTGATCGCACTGATCAAATGTACTCAGACTCCCATAGGGGACTGGCCGTCACAAGCTCCTGGCCCCAACCTTTTGAACTGGAGCCACCATCTTGTTTTCAACCAGTCATAACTCATGTATGTATAACTGTTTATCAGCACAAAATGATTTCACAAACATGCTCGATCCTGACAGTAAGCCTGGAAGCTGAGTGCTACTGCCCTTCATTTCCCAGACGAAGCCTCTGGTTCCCACAGAAGTCAAGTCACCGGCCCAAGATCAGACAGCAAAGGCACAGCCACGATCAGACTTGAAGCCAAGTTTTGGCAAAGGCTGGTCTTCTAGAGGGATCTCCACCCAGCTCCCACTCCACCCAAGTGAGATTGTCACCCACTTAGATAGCAAGCTTCATTCTGAATCAGGTTTGGGGGCTGGCAGACATCTTGACCTCATGGAGAATGAAAGGCTTGCCGTGTTCAAAGAGATACCAAAGATCAGGCCTCCGCTTCTGGAAGGCAGTCCAGGAGAGGGACTGACGATGCTGACAATGATACCACCTCTGTTAGCTTGATTTCCCCCAAAAGCAGAGCCCCAGACAAGGACAAGCTTAAATGCAGTTTATTTGGGAGGTGGCCCAAGAAGCCAGAATGAGAAGTGGGGAGAATGAATCAGACAAGGAAGAAAAGTCTATACAAGATGGTGCTTTCAAAGTCGCCCCCGTAGGCACAGAAACCAGAGTCTTCCAGGGTCTCTGACGTCCGGCTGCCACGCGCCAGGCAGAGTGGGCACCCGAAACTGGGCCTGAGACAAAATCAGAGAGTCACGTGTCCAGCGGCCAAAGCGGGAGGCTATGAGCGAGTCAGAACTCACGTGGAACCATCCACCCACACAGGTGCAGAGAAAGCCAGAGCCGGTCTGCAGGGATGCGCTCAGGGCGCAAAAGCCCCTCCAGTGACGTCACTGGAATAAGTCCACAGTCTCCCCCAGTGATGACTTTGAAAGCAGCCCGAGTGTGTTTATTTGAAAGAAAATGCTGGGTATGCCTCCCATCCTGTCCTGACCACCTCGGCACAGTTATGCATGTCAGCAGCTTCTCAGCAACTTCCTGGACTAAGAGCTGAAGCAGGGCCTTCCACCAGCCCTCAGCATCCCGGAGGGCTCCCGCGGCTCCTTTCTTTGGCCTCCAGGAGCTGTGAGTGACTCAGAAGTTCTTCCAGGTACCAGGTCTTCCCAGGCCGAACCCCAGCTTCTATTTCTACCAGGGTCCTTCTTCCCAAAAGAAGGCCTGGGCTTGTGATGCTCTCAAGGCCTGGCCCTTGCCCCCAGCCTCCAAGTGTGCAGATAGCGACACTTAGCAGAACAGACTATCCCAAAGCCCTCTGCAAGTTAGAGACATCTGTGCACAGACCCAGGACTAGCCACACAACGTGCAGGTACCCTTGTTCAAAAATTATGAAGAAGTTCAAAGAGGAGTTTCCATTGTGGGTCAGCGAACCTGACTAGCATCCATGAGGATGCGGATTTGATCCCTGGCCTTCTCAGTGGGTTAAGGATCCGGCGTTGCTGTGAGCTGGGGTGTAGGTTGCAGACGCAGCTCAGATCCCACCTTGCTGTGGCTGTGGCGTAGGCCCACAGCTGCAGCTCCAACTCAGCCCCTAGCCTGGGAACTTCCATATGCCACAGGTGTGGCCCAAAATAAATAAAATAAGAAGTTCGAGGATGGTGACAGCAGAACCAACTAAACCAAGGGCAGGGTCCCTGTGAGTGCAGGGTCCCATGCGATCACACAGTCACAGACGCATTAAGCCAGCATGTGTAGGAGTTCCCGTCGCAGCTCAGTGGTTAACGAGTCTGACTAAGAACCATGAGGTTGCAGGTTCGATCCCTGGCCAGTGGAGTAAGGATCCGGCGTTGCCGTGAGCTGTGGTTTAGATTGCAGATGCGGCTCGGATCCTGCGTTGCTGTGGCTCTGGTGTAGGCCGGCGGCTACAGCTCCGATTAGACCCCTAGCCTGGGAATCTCCATATGCCGCGGGTGCGGCCCTAGATAAGGCAAAAAGAAAAAAAAGGCCAACATGTGTAGACCCCACCTCTCCCAAAGAAAGCCCAAAGAGGCAGAAAGAGCTGCTTCCAAAACAATGGCTTCCCAGCTGAATAAGCCTGGGCTGGAATTCCAGCTTTGCTTTTCACGTGCCATCCAGCTCACAGGAATTGCTTCAGCCCCCTGGCCTCGGTTTCCTCCTCTGCAGCCTGGGGCTGAGAGGTAAAGTGGGTGCTGTAAAGGGACAGGCGCTGAGCCGATGGGAGTTCTTCACCCCCCTCCCCTCCTCCTTCCTCCATTCAGTTTCTTCTCCTTCCAACCAGAAGAACCAGGACACACACGCCACCACCGCCGCCTTGGCCATGGTCTTAGCCTCAAAGTAACTGCTGGAGAAGTATAGGGACAGTGTCCCAGCACTGCCACCTGGGGCCCGTGTCCAGTGAGGAAGAGGGCCCTGGACCCCCCATCCTCATTTGTCTCCACCCCCACCCCAGGCCAGGCTGGAGCCACCGAGTCTGGCTGTACACCTTCCTTCTCCAAAGCAGAGACTGACGTTCCCAGGGGTTGCAGTTCTTCTTTCAGACCCTCCTTTTCTCCAGACGGAGGAGAACAGAGAGAGCAGGAGGTGGCAGGGAGCCTCCACTGACTCATGGTGGCACCGTGAGCAGGTCACAGTGATGATCCCAGCCTCAGCTTCCCCATCTCTAAAGTGGGGCTAATGAAGCCTGCCACTCTCCTCGGCCGCAGGAGGCCTGGAGAGCACCCATTATGGCTGCACTGCCGCTGTCATTGTGCTTTAGCTAATCATACGCTGCCCTGGTATCAGAGGGCCCCGGCAGCTCCGGGAAGACACACCCCAATCCATCTTCAAAGCATCCTTGAGAAGTAGGTGGGAGGCAGGTCTCAGAGGATGGGGGGGAGAACCTGAGGCAGGTGCCGATGTGGCAGAAGGAGGGATGGAACGGAGGCCTGGGGAGCCCGGATGAGAAAGACGGTGGAAAGAATTTGGTTGGTGGAAAGCATCATGCCTGGGTTCAAGCCTCCCCAGCGAGTCTGCTGAAAAAACACTGGACACCCTCAGGCAAGGAACACTCTGCAGGCTCCATCCTGAAGTGGGAGTAACCGCGCTCGCTTCCCAGAGTCGTGGTGAGATGACACGGAGTCACATGAGAGCGAATGCCAGCATCTAGTAGATGCTTAGGAAACACGCACCCTGGACCGTGTGCTTCCTCCCTAAGAAATCGCAGTGTGATGGGTGAGGCTAGCCCAGCCGAATCCACACTTGACACTTACAGGGACACTGGTTGGTTGACTGTCCCCTCTTATTACAATGTTACATGTGTCCACACCTCCCTGGACTCAGACAATGAGTGAAGGGTCACCTGCTTCCTGTGGTCCGGCTGGGGACACCTGGTCCCACCTTCCCTGAGCAGGGAAGGTGTTGGGGGAAAGGGGGCAGGAGAGAGCTGCATTCTGTCACAAGGAAAGCCTGGCGGGACGGACAGAAGGATGTGGCGTGCCTGCTTGGTCCCCCAGCACCTCGTGAGCGCCGAACCCCCTCGGTGACTCGGCCCAGCAGCCTAAGTAAGATTCCCCATTGTTCACCTGAGCAAACAGCAGCCCGGGAGGTTAAGCCACTTGCCCGAGGTCACACCATGACTGGGAGGCAGAGCCGGATCCAAACTGTGGTCTTGGTGTCCCTCCCTCCAGCCTGTTACAATGTGCGGCCCCCGAGGCCAGAAACCCAGCTGGAGCTGGCAGCGGCCTGCCACGCCGTCTCGCCCAACGTTCCAGTTTGAGGCTGAGGAAACGGGTGCTCCGAGAAACCAAGGAAACCGTCTGGAACAGCAGAATCAAGCCAGGGCCTGTGCCTCGGGCTCCCTCCTCCCCCCACCTGGAGGGGCTGGCTGGGGAGGGGACCACAGGCACCCGCTGGCCCTGACCCAGGGACCAGCATCCCTGTGCCCACGACGTGGGCGCAGAAGTGCTTCTCCAGACAGAGCAGTTCAGTCATCCGGCCAGCAAAGCACCTACTATGTGCCAGGCCTTGAGGGCACAGACCCGGGCAGCACAGGGCCATCCCCTCCGGGTGGGCAGGCTGCAGTCACCACACAGCTGGGGGGGACACAGAAGCTCGGGGAAGCAGCTCGTCCAAGGCCACGCTCTGCTTGGTGGCAGACCCGGGCAGCAGCCCAGCCTACTGTTGGCCAAGGGAAGAGGGACTTCAGCAATTAAGGAAAGCAATCAACCGTGTCTGTGTCGTGCATTGTCCAAACCAGGACACATCTGAGAGTAAAAAGAGCAGCTCTTAATAATGATGCTGGAACAAGAGGCGTAAACCTGGCTGTCCCAGGCAAACTGGGACACACAGTCACATGAACCGCAAGCCTCTGACATGCTAGGCGCCGTGACAGAAATTTCCAGGTCACTGAATCATCATGTCAACCTGAAAGGAGGTCGCTAGTATAACATCTCCATTTGGCAGATTCAGAAACTGAGACTCGGGGGGTTAATCAAACCCACTCCGGACCCCCGAGCTTATAGGCGAGAGGGTGAGCAGATAGAATCTGGGTTCCAAGGGAAGAAACAAAAAGCAGGCAGGGAGTTCCTGTTGCGGCTCAGTGGTAATGAACCCAACTAGAGGCCCAGAGGACACAGGTTCCACCCTTGGCCTCGCTCAGTGGGTTAAGGATCTGCCGTTGCCATGAGCTGTGGTGTGGGTCGCAGATGCAGCTGGGATCCCGCATGGCTGTGGCTGCGGTGTAGGCCGGCAGCTGTAGCTCCAATTCGGCCCCTAGCCTGGGAACCTCCACATGCCACAGGTGCAGCCCTAAAAGGCAAAAAGAAAAGGAAAGAAAGAAAAAGCGGACAAGTAGTCCACTGATTCGGTCGTCTTGGGAGGGCCTGTGGGGGTTCCGCCCACCGCAACTGGGCAGCGCTCGGAGCCGAGCTGGGAATTTTAAATATGGTTAATATTCCCCACAGAGAAGGAAACAGCCAGGATGGCAGAGGGCTCTGCGGGCCGGAGGCCGGCACAGCGAGGGGTCTTGCGGATCCAGGGGGCCCCTCGTTCCTGGGGTTTCCAGGGAGCTAGAAGGAGCCACTGCGTGTGGCTTTTGGCCTCGCTGGCTGGTGGCCTCTCTGGGAGGAAAGCCCTCAGCTTCCTTCCTTTTTTTTTTTCCCTAAGTAGGTTCAAAAGCAACGAGTCTGGGGTCTGGGGACCAGGCGGTTGCTGAGGAAAGCAGACGCCCTAGTCAAGGCAGATGCAAAGCGGTACCCCAAGCTGGATGGGACCGGGACAGGGACAGGGGGCGGCCAGACCCGCTCAGACCTGGCCATGGGAAGCCAGTCCAGCCCCTTCTTCGCCCAAGAACCGTGAGGCTCCTGGGCGTCTGCTGGGGCCCCTCTTCAGTTCTTCCACTGGTTCTGGGGCCCGGGCGCCCTGCTCCCCTCACTTCACCTCCCAGCCCTCTGCTTTCTAACAGGAAGCGCCTTCCTCTTTCTATGTTTCCCCCCTTGGCCGGTACCCAGCAATCCTCGGCCCGGAGTCAGGGTGACTTTCAGGAAACTGTCATTGTGAAAAACCCAAACCACTCCCAACCGGCCGTCGCCAAGCACCTGGGGTGAAGTGCTCGCGATCTGGGCAGGCAGGGCCACCAAGCCGTCAGGAGGGCCCTGACTACCTGAGCAGTATAGCCCGGGAGCTCTGCAGCCCCCCCACCTCCCAGACCGCCACCCCCACCCCAACACACACACACACACGCACACTCACAGCTGAAGGAGAGAAGGAGCCCTGCGGCAGGGAGAAGACTCCCTGCTGAAGTGAGAGTTAAGAAACAATAACTGCGGGAGTTCCGTTGTGTCTCTGCAGGTTACGAGCTCCACTAGTGTCCACGAGGACACAGGTTCCATCCCTGGGCTCCCTCAGTGGTTAAAGATCTGGCGTTGCCGTGAGCTGTGTGCAGGTCGCAGATGCGCCTCATTGCTGTGGCTGTGGTACAGGATGACAGCTGCAGCTCCGTTTCAGCCCCTAGCCTGGAACCCTCCCTATGCTGCAAGTGCAGCCTTAAAAGGCAAAAAAAAAAAGGAAAAAGAAAAAAGAAACAGTAACTTCTTCCATTTGTTCACCTGCTGAGCGCCTAGGAAGTGCCAGGCATTTTATAAGCATTGTCATTAACACTTTCTATAGAACAGGTCTATAGACCTGTTTGTAGAGGGTGTGTATGCGTGTATGTGCCCATTTTACAGATGGGCAAAATGAGGCTCAGACACGTGCACTGAGGTAGCCAAGGCCACACAACTTGTACAGAAACTAGCATGCTTTCACATGCAAGAGGAGTGGTCAAGAGCAGTCCAAACACCAGGGCTGGGTCCCAGCGGCTCTAGGAGAAAGAAAAACAAAGACATAGAGGCTGGAAACTCATCGGGGCCTGTAACATTCAAAACTTAGCTGTCTTCCACCTCATGATTCCAAAGCCCTGCTCTCTGATATCAAATAAATAAGGCCACCACGACGTCTTAGTGGCTGGTGACAGGTCATTCGGTTTTTCACACTTTGGTAGTTTTCTGATAAATCAGAACCATAGACCAAAGAAGAAATCTCATGTGGCTGAAATTCAGCACTACGAGAGGCTGATGGAGGGGCTATTTTGCTGCCCCAAGATGGACCGCACGGTGGTAAAGCCCCACCTCAGATGTCTGGTCACTGCTAGTGCCTGGTTCCCACTTGGCACCCTTAAGCCTTTGAACTTGTCCGAAGCCATATCCAGAGCTGCGTGTCCAACAGACACGGTGGCCATCTCCCCTGAGTGGAGCCCAGCAAGGGACAGCTCCCGGCACTCTTAGAAGGCCTCACTGTCCGTTGAAAAGAGAGAGGGAGAGACTCTGCCCAGAAGTTTACAAAACTCAACAGGGGCTACAATCAGAATAATCAAAAGGCAAAACGTGTCACCTCCAATCCCCTTTGAAGCTATTTCACAAACTGAATTCCTTTCCTTTGACCAACTTTCCCAATCCTCACATATTTACCTTGTGGGGGAGGCTGGGATCCCCCACACACGTGGCAGTGTCCACTCAACACGCCCACCCCCCGAACACGTCCACACCACCCCAGCTCACCGCCACGACCAGCAGCACCTTCAACAGACCACAATTCCAGGGAGCGAGCTGAAACTCCCACAGTCACCCTCTGAGGAGGCCATTAGGCTCCCATTTCTGTCTTTTTTCTTTTTAGGGCCGCACCTGCGGACTATGGAAGTCCCCAGGCTAGGGGTCGAATCAGAGTTTCAGCCTTCAGCATTGCTACGCCACAGCCATAGCAATGCTGGATCCAAGCCACGTCTGCGACCTACACCACAGCTCACAGCCACGCCAGATCCTCAACCCACTGAGCGAGGCCAGGGATCAAACCCACATCCTCATGGATACTAGGCAGGCTGGTTACTGCTGAGTCATGACCGGAACTCCTGGGCTCCCATTTCACAGATGAGAAAACTGAGGTTCAGAAAAGTTAAGGAACTTGCCCAAAGCTCACAACCAGCTAATGAAGAATGGGGCTGGTACTGAAGTCCGGGCTAGGCGGTCTCCAAGCCTAGGGCACTGCCCATCACATGAACAGTCCCCAAACTTTTGGTCTCAGGTGCTATTTACACTCTTAAAAATTATAGAGGCCCCCAGCAAGCTTTCATTTTTGTGTGTTGTATCTACTGAGATTGGCGCTATTCAAAATTAATTTTTTAAATTTTAATCTTTATTCACTTAAAAACAAACCCATTTCACATTCATATAAAGACTATCTTTTCATGAAAAAGAAGCTTATTTGCCAAAATAGAACAAAAGTAAGTGAAAAGAGTGGCACTGTTTTACATCTGGCAAATGTAATGTTGGCCTTAAGAGAAGGCAGCTGGGTTTCCGTAACTGCTTCTGCACTCAGGACTGTACAAGCAGCTGCCTGGATTAAAGTGTATAAGGAGGAGTTCTCATCATGGCTCAGTGGAAACGAATTTGACTAGCATCCATGAGGACTCAGGTTCGATCCCTGGCCTCTCTCAGTGGATTAAGGATGCAGTGTTGCAGTGGGCTGTGGTGTAGGCCGGCAGCTACGGCTCCAATTCAGCCCCTAGCCTGGGAACCTCCACGTGCCGAGGGTACGGCCCTAAACACCTAAAATAAATAAAGTGTATAAAGAATATCCTGAGATCTCACAGACCTCCCCTCTCAAGGGTCCCCCAACCAGACTTTGAGAATCACAGCCCTACAGCACACTACCTCCTTTCTGATTCTCCAAACCCAAGTTTCCAAACGTGTGGTTGCACAAAGCAGATACTTAATGTGTGTGTTGAGTGAATAAAGGAGCAAGTCCAGGGCAAAGTAAGGGCAGGAAAGTCTTTGGTCTAAAAGCAGGTTTAAGCTTCCTCTGTGAGCTTCTGTTATCAAGGTCCTGCCTTCTTGGGGTGGGAGAAGAGACAGAAAGTTAGCAAAATGTTCTATGTTGAGCTGCTGTGAAAGGTTGCCCAGGTTGTGGACTCTGCAAGAACATCTGAGAGGGTGAATAGAGACAGGAATCCAGCCATGGTCTGTTCACCAAAGCTTGAGCCCTGGAACAGAAGTAAGGAAGGGGCGACTCTCCCCGATCTGCACAAGGCTGCCGAGAGCGCCAGCAGCAGCCAAGACCACTCCCCATGGATGCAAGTCTCTCAGACACATCTGAGTGGAGCCAGGGACAGGCAGATCCCAAATTCTTGGAGAGGTTCCAGGAGATGCTCACCCACGGACTGAGCCGGAAGCTGGACACAAGTCCTCATTTCTGAGCCTCTTACCCAGCCTGGACCTGCCTCTGGACAGCCACAAACCCAGAGAGCAAGCGGCCCTGGCAGGCAGCCACATGGCTTGGCACCTACTGTATATGCCACCCTCCGCCCTAGAGAAAGGACATGAAAGAAACAGGTGGCATGGCCTGCTAGTCTTTACTGTATTGCGGTGGTTCCTGGTCCTGGAATATTTTGTCCCTTGGAGGACATTTGCCAAAGTCTGGAAACCTGTTGGGTTGTCACAGTTGCAGGGGTGGGGGTGGGAGAGACAGTGCTGCTGGCATCTAGGGGGTGGACACTGGGACGCTGCTCCATGTCCTGCAGTGCACAGGACAGCCCCCCACCATGAGGGACACCGGCTCAAAATGTTGAAAAACTCTAGTGCAAGGAAAAAACTATGGGCTCTACACTGAGAAGTACTAGGTTCAAATCCCAGCTCGGCCACTCTGTAACTCTGTAACCGCGGGCAGGCCGCTTGCTTTCCTCTTCCGTAAAATGAAGGGAATGACACATACTCTGAAAGATTGTCTTGAGGATCAAATGAGGGAGGGGCCTGCCTCGACTTGCCAAATAAGGGCAGTGATCTCAAATTCTGACTCAACCAGGCTCAGAGCCACAGTAACAATAATTTTTGTATCCAGGGTCTGCCGCCGGCTGGCACTCTGCTGGCTGCCAGGTGAATGGGTTCTGCTTCCTTTCAGGAAGCTCACAGCTCAGCAGGCAAGTTCAAGTTCCACGGTGGCAGCTATTTAAGTTGACACGCATGTGAACGGGGCCTGGAAGTTTCAAAAATAAATGGGCTTATGGGCGGAAAGGTTTTTTTTCTCTTTTTTCCAAAAAAAGAATTCTTTATAGTGTTATTTTTATGTTGTTTTTCCTATCAAAAGAAGCAAGGGGGTGGGGAAGTGAATTCTACTGGTTTTTCAAAAAGTGAAACATGTAAATGATTGAATCTGAACACAAGTACCCTTCATTGTAGGCCTTAACCGTGGTCTGGGCATAAAACTAATTTCCCACACATCATATAATTTTCTTTTTCTTTTTTTTCAATTTTATGGCCACGACTTATGCCACAGCTGTGGCAACAGAGGATCCTTTAATGCGCTATGCTGGGCTAGGAATCGAACCCACACCTCCATAGCAACATGAGCCACTGTGATAGGACTCTTAACCTACTGCTCCATGGTGGGGAGTTCACATCAAATCATTTTCTGGTGTGTGATTAATATTTGACAAAGGGAAGTACTGGATCTTTTGTAAAATGAAGAAACTCCCCCTTATTTGTCTGCTCTGAGTGTCTGCACTTTCATATTATGTGAAGCTAGACCCACCTGCAGAAGCTAAGTGCCCTCTAAATGCTGTTGGGTAGCAGGTGTATGTGGTGGGTGGGGGCAATCACAGAAGGCTTCCTGGAGGAGGCAAGATTTGGGCCACATATGTGAAAGCAGCCATCAGTGGGCAGGAGGGAAGGTTAGCTGAGAGCTGGAATGACACATGCAAAATGCTCAAGGACAAAAGCCCCTAAAGCTACCAGCCCGGTAGGGGGAGGGGGGAGGCCTTAGAAAGTCACTACGAGCACCTCCCCCTCCTCCACTGCCAGAGCTGCCGGGCCTGCAGGGCGCTCAGGTGGAAAAGCCAGTGAGCCAGGTAGAAATGAGTCACAAAGGTTTCATCACCACAGTGCCCTTCAGTCTCTTCCTGTCCTGCCGCTGGGAGGCTGGGAGGCCGCCTTCTCACAGTCAGAGGCTCCCACACCCACCCACGCCAGGAGGCCTCAGCCCTGGCTGACTCCCAGCCCACCTCCACGCCCCAGGATGCCCTGACTTTTCCTCTGCCCCCCCAGGTCCCACATCCAGCCCCAAACTGGACAACTAATTTCCCCTCTCTGAGCCTCAGCTTCCTGGTGTGAGAATGAGGCTGATGACATTCCGTTTCTAGGGTTCTTGGATGGAACCATGAGGAAAGTGCTAGACGCCCTGCCTCACACCCACTTCTTAAAGGAAGAATGCATCCAGCCCCCTACTCCCACACCCCCATCCCTTTTTTTTGCCTTTTTTGTCACTTTTAGGGCCACACTCGCGGCATGTGGAAGTTCCCAGGCTAGGGGTCTAATCGGAGCTGTAGCCGCTGGCCCATGCCGCAGCCACAGCAACGCGGGATCCGAGCTGCGTCTGCGACCTACACCACAGCTCACGGCAACGCCGGATCGTTAACTCACTGAGCAAGGGCAGGGATCGAACCTGCAACCACATGGTTCCTAGTCGGATTCGTTAACCACTGCACCACAACGGGAACTCCGTGACCCCCATCCCTTCTGGCCACCTCCTCCATGGACCTCTCCCTGAAGGGGCCAAATGCCACCCTCTTCCCCACAAGCTTTTTTGAGAAGCTCTGCCTGAAACACAAGCACGGAGGGACCTGAGACTTCAAGGTTATGCTAGAGCAAGGCTCGGATCAGTCAGGGCTGGGAGAGCAGACTCCGAACATCCTTCCCCTCCCGGCTCCCCACACACAGCCACAGTTATAACAAAAATCCCCTGGGCTGGGCACCGACTAAACCGTGGGTCCTGGGCTGGGCGTTTTCACCCAGCAGTGAGCGCATGTGTCTCTCAAGGAAGCGCGGACCCACTTGGAAACCGAAGCTTAGAGAAGTAAGTAGCTGACCGAGAACTGCATGGTCTGCAGAGCCAGACCGCACGCTGCTTGAATCAAAGGGCCGTGTCCCCTCTGCAGGACCCTCTCACCCACCCTGCAGCCCACCCACGTGCATCTCAGTCTCTCATCTGGGGCAGCCCTAGAGTCTGGCAGATTCACACCCACCCCTGCCTCCTTCGCCCATGTCCTCCTCTGGGAGGTGGGAAAACCAAATAATCAACGGCCCTATCTCCCTTGCAATTAAGGGGTTACCAGATGGCACCGTTGTGACGGGTGAAATATAAGCAGAAGTTTGCTGGGAAGCGGGGAGGCATCTGGGAAAGTTTATGACTTTCCCAATAAAAAGTAAACAGCCCCAGCTGGTGTCATCTCCTGCTGCTTCCTCCTGCCTGGCCGATGGGCACGATGCCCATCTCGCAGCCAGAAGGCTGAAAGTCAACACACCAAGATGGCAGAGCGAAAAGATTTAAAAAAGCCTGGATCTGGATGACACTGCGGAGTGTCTGACCTGCCCACCTACAGACTCCTTGCTTTGTGAGAGAAAGAACTCCCTCATTCTTTAAACCGCTTTGCCTTAGTTTTCTGTTACTCTTAATGCACTATTCAAGTTGTAAGCCCACGCGCCAACCAACCCACATCCAGGAGTTCCCACTGTGGCTCAGCAGTAACAGACCCAACCAGGATGCATGAGGACATGGATTTGATCCCTGGCCCTGCTCTGTGGGTTAAGGATCTGGCGTTGCTGTGGTTGTGGTGTAGGCCGGTAGCTGCAGCTCTGATTCGACCCCTAGCCTGGGAACCTCCATATGCCACGGGTGTGGCCCTTAAAAAAAAAAA
>PVHT020000230.1:21110482-21189598 GCA_004024745.2 Catagonus wagneri | reverse complement strand
TTAGAAATTATAAGACTTGGGAGTGAGGAGTTCCCGTTGTGGCTCAGCGGTAACAAACCCGACTAGTATCCATGACGATGCGGGTTCGATCCCTGGCCCCACTCAGTGGGTTAAGGATCCGGCGTTGCCGTGAGCTGTGGTGTAGGTCACAGACGTGCCTCGGATCTGGCGTGGCTGTGGCTGTGGTGCAGGCCAGCAGCTGCAGCTCCGATTCGACCCCTAGCCTGGGAACTTCCATAGACTGCGGTTGCAGCACCAAAAAGCCAAATAATAATAATAATAATTAATTAATTAATTAATTAATTAATTAAAAGGCTTGGGAGTGAGCAAGGTGATGAGGAGATGGGGGTGAGGGAAGACAGGGACCAGAAATTGGAGAAAGGGAGGCAGAACCCAAAGAGGCTGGGGAGATGGACCCCAGGTGCCTGGGGAGAAGACGTCTTGATGGCAGTGGTCAGACTTTGCTTAACCACGGCCTGGGGTTGGAAAGACTTCTGACACAGTGAGCCAGCATCCACGTGTAGAGAGTGACCTGTGTACACGTGTGTGAGCCCCCACACACAAACACACAGAAAAAATGGAGGAGATGGGTTGGGGCTTGGGGGTGTCTCTAGTAAATTAATCTGTGTCTGATGAGATGGCATGGCCCCCAGGGACAGCTGGGCTTCACGCACAAGAACACACAGAACACAGCACTGCTGTCCGCCTACCCTCCCTCAGCCTCCATGGCGGGGCCTGGGTCTCCGTCCTTGCCTTTGTAACTGTGGGCCATGCATCTGTATCGGGGGCCTGGGGGACCTCTGTCTGTATGTCTGTCTTTCCATGCCTGCGTAGCTGTGTGTCTCCCATTTTCTGACTCAATTTATTACTTCTTTGGGGCACACTGTCTTAGAGTCTTACACCAGATGGTTGAACTTCTCTGGGCCTCAGTTTTCCCAACTGTGAAGTGGGTAGACTAAGGCCTATCTCTTGGAGTGGTCGTGAGGATTATTTGGGAGAGCAGATGAAAGTACTTCTAAATCACAGGCGCTATTCGGATGAGGGGGTGGGCAGTAGTGGTGGCGGTGGTGGTGGTAACAGGTTCTAGCCAAGAGGAAAACGGTAGAAAGAATGAAGGATTTAATACGTTGACCTTCAAGCCAATACCCATAAGGCCAGCCTGGAGGGTAGGCAGGGAGGTGGCCACATAGTCACCGTGGTTTGGGGCTGGAAAATGACCACACACACACCCCAACCCCATCCTAACCCCGTAGATTCATCACCCAAACCAACCCTTACAAAAGCCCGAGGCACCACGTTCTTGCTCAGCAACTGGCCTGTGAGCCAGACCTCATCATCCTCACCACCCACAAGTCCCAGCCGAGCCTCCAGCCTCCTCTGATCCGGGGACTGTCTCCTTCCAGGGCGGCATGAGGCTTTCTTCCCTGGGGCACCCATCTTTAAAGGGCCACTCCATAACCGCCTGCAATCTCCCCACTCTCCTTTTTCTCAGCTCTTTTCCAGGGACCCAGCGCCCCCAAGGTTCCAAAAACAAGGAGGTGGCCCCAAATTTGGCCTGGGGGTGGGGGGGGCTCGGCCCCTTCCTGAGACCATCACCCAGGGCCATCCCTGTTGCAATGGTGGTCTCGTAACAATCGCTTACAAACCCGGTTAGGCAAGTCGCTTTTGCGTGATGGGGCTATCTTGAGTAAATAGCATCCTATGTCCCCTGCCGGTCACTTGCTCAAGACATTGCTGGACATTGCATTAGAGTCACCGACACACAGAGTTTTGAAAATGAAAACAGGCCCTCTGGCTTCTGATCAGATAGCATTTAACTCATTCGTGATTGCGCCAGGATTTCCCAAGGCTCTGGGGCCACAGAACGGCTCTTGCTACAACGCAGGGGGTGGTGGGGACAGTTGGAGCCTCGGGCCACCTAACGATGAGGCTTCGAAGAGTGAACAGGCCAGCTGGGGTCTGCGTCACCTTGGCCCCAGTAGCCCCCGTGTGGTCCTCTGGGGCTGGTTAGCCTGTCGAGCTAAACCTGGGAGCCAGGTTCAACCCCCGCGGGTTGGAGGAGTAAGTGTTGTTGTGGTCCCTTAATTTGACCCCTTATTCTGGGGGCCTTTCCTGATGATAGAGATCCTGAATTGACAGGGGTAGATAAGATATTTTTCAGGCAGCTATTGCTATGTAACAAATCAGGCCAAAACAATGATTTAAAGCGATGACGGGGATCCTGTTTGTGGCTCAGCAGGTTAAGAACCCGACTAGTATCCATGAGGATGCGAGTTTGATCCCTGGCCTCACTCAGTGGGTTAAGGATCAGCAACATACGTGGCAGATGCAGCTCGGATCTGGCGTTGCCGTGGCTGTGGCATAAACCGGTAGCTGCAGCTCCAATTCAACCCCTAGCCTGGGAACTTCCATATGCCGCAGGTGCAGCCCTAAAAAGACTAAAAAATGATAGTAATAAAACAACTGACCTTCTCACAGTTCTGCTGGTCAGCTAGACAATTCCCCTGCTGGTTTTGTCTGGGTCCGTTGGATGGTCAGTTGCAGTGGAAGATGCAAGATGGCCTCAGTCACGAGTCTGGAAGGTGGGACTGGCCTTCTCCATGAGGGCCTCCCATCCTGCAGTCGGCAAACTGGCTGCCTTACATAGGGGTCCTCGGGGGAGCATCCCAGCGGCAAAGCTGAAGGCCACACAGCGCCCGGAGGCCTGAGCTTCAGAACTCACACGCCCTCGCTTCCATCACTTTCTGTCGGTCCAAGCAACTCACAAAAACCGGCTCAGGTTCAAGAAATCACAAAATAGTTTACACCTCTTGATAGGGTTGCTGCAAACATTTTCCAGTCTTCCACAAGGTGGGGAAAATATAAATGGCTCCACGGAAATCTTTCCCCAGCTTTAGAAAATAACTTGGCAAAGTTATATTTTCTGAATCAAAAATCCAGAGTGACAAAGAATTTTCCTTCGATCCGTGAGTGTGCGTTAAAGTAAGTCAACGCACTGGCTCCCTTGCTGTCACACTGAGGGCAGCGCTTCTTGGCCCTGGCTGAACTTTAAAGTCCCTTGAGAAATGCCACCAAATCTCAAATTCCTGGGCCCCACCCAAGACCTGCTGAATAAGAACTGTGACTAGGGGTGGGGCGGTGGGAGGGTTACCCGTCACCCCACTCCCCACCCCACCGTGATCTCTGTTTTCAAAAGGTCTCCTAGTGATTCTGGTCCACAGTCAGGGTTAAGAACGGCTGGACCAGCTAACAAGCTTTAAGGGACATAAGGTCACCGGAGGAACTCCAGAGATACGGACTATTGGCCTATCTTTTATAGATGGACGTCTCTTTAATCCAACCAAACAGGTCACTGTTGAGGCTACCGGAGTCTAACACTAGGTTCTGGGGTGAACAAGGCTCAGTCCTTCTCCCAGATTAGAGCCAGCACCTACTACGTGCCAAGCCCTGTTCTGTAGACTTTCTGTGCATCAATTTATTCGATTTCCATGGCTCCATGAGGTAGACACTGTTACGAGCCCCAGTGTACAAATGGGGAACCAAGGCTCAGAATGGTCACATGACTTGAACCCAGTCACACAGCCAATAAAGAGGCAGAGTCAAAATTCAGACCCAGACCACCTGGCTTCAGAGTCTACGCCCTTAACCTCTAGAACTCCTCTCTCACTCAAAGCCCACCATCCAAGGTGAGGAAGCCACAGTCCATCACTACGGGCCATGGGCTCTCCGCGCAGGGAAAGGAAGGGGTCAGGAGTTGGGGGGGGGGGTCTCTGCTTTCCCTGGTTCACTCACCCTTTTTAAACCAGTGGCTCTCAATTCGGGATCCACGTTAGAATCTCCGGGGTGTCTCACCCCCAAACAGCATATTCACTTGTTCTCGGTAGGGCCCAGTCACGGAAGCTTTTTAAAAATTCCCCAAGGGAACTCCAGTACACAGCCAGAGTTGAGAACGTGGGCACTGCAGCTGGACAAGAAACTCCCATTTTGGGGCAGGGAGGAGGGCGGCTCCAGTGTGGGCAACACCCGTGACCACCATGTCTCAAGAACTTCCAAGAAATTAAACAAACTCAAGCCAAAAGGGGCCTTCCCCATCGACTAGACAGATGGACCCAACCAAGGCTGAGTTTTGGCAACAAATGGGTCGCTTGGAAAGGACCCTATCCCCCACCCAGATGTTCCAATTGTGTCTGTCTGGGGCGGGGAGGGCCATCTGTGTCTCTTGTACCCATACCCCAAGTTGGTTCTAATATGTACCCAGTTTAGGAATTACTGCTCCAGCCCTGGACGCTCAGTCAACAGATGAAGAAAACAAGGCTCAGAGAGGAGAATCAACTTACTCAAGGTCACACAGCATGCTTGCTCCAGAGGTGGCACTGGAGCCCAAATTCCTGGCCAGTGCTATTTCTATGCTGTCGCCCACAGAGTTTGCATAAGTATTTCACACACATCACCTGCGCAGTCTATCCATTGCCACACTGTGTAGCTTCTGCCGCCATCCTTTCCTTTCACAGAAGATGAAACCAGACCCAAGAAGGCAAGTGACCTGCCCAAAGCTACCCAGTGACAGGAACCCGATAAGAATGCAGGTGCCCTGGCTGCAGATCGGGGATATGGCCAGTGTCCTGCCGGCCAAGTTCCACCAGCACGTGAGGTTCTCCTGAGCGTTCACACCACGAACTGGGTTTGGACATCACCCCACCCTACCCGGGACAGGCTGTGCAAGAATCTCCTGGTGGAACTTGCCAGATGCACCGGCAGCTCTGCCCGGTGACGCTCCCTTACCCCACTGCTCTGGACACACAGAGCTTTCCCGTTTACCAGTCCCATTTGCATCTGTCATCTCCAAGATGTACTAATGACAACCCCTATTTTACCAAAAGATGGACTGTAGTTCGGGGAGCTTTCCAAACTTTGCCGCAGAACCAAAGGCAGACCTGGTGTCCGTGGTCTGGGTGCAGGACTTCCCGCTTTGTGATTTGTGGAAGCTTTTTCCACCTGCCTGGAGAGAGGCCAGCAGAGATTATAACCAAAGGTCTGTGGGTGGGGGACAGGGTGAAGGGCAAGTGCCCCAGTTTGACCGGTTCTGGTTCCTGGTTACCTGTTGGCCAAAAATGAAAGTTACCGTGTTACCGCAAAGTGTCAGGCAGAGAAAGCAGACCACACTTCTCACTTTAGATGAAGCCCCATATAAGCAGATGATTTCGATCTTCCTCCTTTCTTCTCGTCTAATCATCTGAGAAAGGGGAAGATGAAAGCCTGCTTTCTCCTTGTCCACACCTCCTGCCATAGGGAGTCATGCCCTCAGGAGGGGCCCATGATGGGTGGTCATTTATTTTACTTATAAGCACTGATGGGACCCTACTCTAAGTGCTCTGAAATTAACTCCCCCAATCCTCAAAATAGCTCAGAAGAGAGGAGTTCCCATTGTGGCTCAGTTCCCGACTAATATCCATGAGGATCTGGGTTCAATCCCTGGGTTCACTCGGTGGGTTAAGGAACCGGCATTGCTGCAAGCTGTGGCATATGTCGCAGGTGTAGCTCAGATCTAGCGTTGCTGTGGCTGCGGTGTAGGCCAGCAGCTATAGCTCCAATTCAACCCCTAGCCTGGGAACCTCCATACGCTGCAGCCGCAGCCATAAAGAGCAAAAAATAAGAAGGAGGAGGAGGAGAAGTAGGAGAAGAAGGAGAAGGAGAAAGGAGAAGGAGGAGAAGGAGAAAAAGGAGACGACAGAGGAAAAAACAGCTCAGGAGAGGTCACTGCTATCATCCCCGCTTTAGAGATTAGGAAATACAATACCGCGAGGTTCCTGATTTGCCCAAGAGCACCTGGCTAGGAAGAGGAGGAGCTGGATTTGAACCCAAGCAGCCTGGCTCCTGATCCATCTTATGACTGACTATGGTTTATTGTGCACTGTCGGCCTGGGTTTCTGGGTTAGCACAGTCTCTCCAGAAAGGTTCTAAGCACAATGCAAAGCGAGACCTCACAGCCCACTGGCTGTTCAGTCTGGATGGAGCCAGTGTGAGGACTAGCCGTCTTCCTGGGGGCGCTGTTGTACACACCTCCTGCACGGGCGCCCACTGCAGGTCCCAGCCATGCCCTCCCCGCTCCTTCTCAGGTGCACGGCTCTGATTAGAGTCTGCACACGGCCCACGCCCACTCCAGTGGTTGCTATAGTAATTCCCATTGTACAGGAAGGACCAGTGAGACTGGGGGAGGTTGTAAATGACTTGCTCAAAGCCGAGTTAATAAACGCAGACTTTGGAGTGCAACCCTCAGCTTCCACCCCTCACTTCATCTGATTCTTTCTAAGACTGTTCAGAAGGACTTGGCAGGAATTGTGTCACCTCACCGTTACGGAAAAACTAAGGTGCAAAATGAGGTGATCGGTGTGAAAGTCCAGGCCTCTTAGCTTCTGAGAGGGTCCTTTTCCACCCCCTGCTTCCGCCGCTGGCCGGTGTGCTGTTGCCGTTCCTGTGTCCCCATTTCTGGGATGGAGGAACACGATAACCTGTTTGGTGTAGGGTTCAGCCAATGGCCCCAGAGATACTCAGTTTAAGAGGGAACAGGTCAAAATTGCCCAGCAGCGACGTTAGGACCTGAGAGCCCCTCCTGCCCTTCGCAGGGTGTCCAGAGGGCCAGTGCCACCCTCCTGGATGGATAGTGGGGCCAGTCACCAAGGCGGGGGACAGGGTGCGGGTGGGGCCACGTTCTAATGGAGCCAGAGCCAGGCACAGGGTTCTCAGTATTTACAACAGCTAACATAACATGGCTTAAACATGAACCATATGCCAGGTGTCACTCTAAGTGCCTTAGGCCTGGTATCACCTGCGCTGTGGGCTCGACGGAACACCTAGATGTTCACTGCGCTCAGAGGCAGGGGGACCCGAGGATCCCCGGTCACTGCAGCTGGCCGGGCACCTGGCCATGGCTGGAGGGGCTGCTGGGGTCCAACCAGAGCCCTGAGATCCTGGGCCCTGTCCCCCACGCACCCTCTCCCAGTCTCCGCTTTGCCATCAGTCAGCCTGACCAAGTGAGCATCCACGGCCTGTGAAGAACCCATCTTCCTGATCCTTTTCTGCGCGTTTCAAAAAGGAGTCCAGGGCGTGGGGGAGGAGGGGCCCAGCCATCAGGCGGGAGGCCACTGGGTCTTGGCCGGCCACCTGAGCACCAGCCACACTGCCCAAAGCATCCCCACCAGCCCCAAACCCAGTGGAGAAAAGGGACTCGCTGGAGAGGAAATTGGGCAGCAGCCTCAGTTATGTCTCATTTGAGGTTCCTCTAAGGCACCTTAAGTGAATAGTGGGAAGTAAGAAACAAATAGTTTAAGAAATGGGCAGAAGGAGTGCCCACTGTGGCTCAGTGGTTTAAGAACTCGACTAGCATCCATGAGGATGAGGCTTTGATCCCTGGCCTCGCTCGGTGGGTTAAGGATCCAGCGTTGACTGAAACTGCGGCTAAGTTCGAAGATGCAGCTCGGATCCGGCGTTTCTGTGGCTGTGGTGTAGGCTGGCAGCTGCAGCTCCAATTTGATCCCTAGCCTGGAACTTCCATATGCCACAGGTGTGGCCCGAAAAAGAAAAGAGAAATCGGCAGAAGACCTGAATAGACATCTGTCCAAAGAAGTCATACAAATGGTCAGCAGGTACGTGAAAAGGTGCTGGGTTACTAAGCAGGGAAATGCAAATCCAAACCGCAATGAGATAGCACCTCACACCTGTCTGAATGGCCGTGGAGAATGTGGAGAAAAGGGAAGCCTGGGCACTGCTGGTGGGCATGTAAACTGGTGCAGCCAACACGGAAAACCGTAGGGAGGTTCTGCAAGAAATTAAAAACGGAACTACCATCTGATCCAGCAACCCCGCTGCTGAATGTATTTCCAAGGGAAATGAAAGCGTCATCTCCAAGCAATATCTTCACCCCCGTTTCGCTGCAGCATTATTTACAACTGCCAAGACGTAGGAACACCTAAGTGTCCACTGGTGGATGAATGAATAAAGACGATGTGGTGTGCACAGTCCACGGCGTATTACTCAGCCATTTAAAAAAAAGGAAATCCTGCCATTTGCCACATGGGTGAAATCTGAGGGCGTGATGCTAAGTGACACAAGTCAGAGAGAGACAAATACTTCATGATGTCACTCATATGGGGAACCTAAGAAAACCAAAGTCAAAGAAACACAGTGGATCGATGGTGCCTGGGACAGGGAGGCAGGGAAAACAGGTGAAAGTGAACAAAAAGTAAAAAATTCCAGGAGTTCCCCAGTGGCTCTGCAAGTTAAGGATCTGGCATCGTCGCTGTTTTAGCTCTGGCTGGATCCTTGGCAGGAACTTCCTCATGCTATAGGCACAGCGAGGAAAAAAATAAAAAGGATTCCCCACTGAGGAGTAAACTCCAAATCACAGAAGGGGAAATTTTGTGGCTGTTCTTTTTAGGGCTGCAACCACAGCATATGGAAGTTCCCAGGCTAGAGGTCCAATCAGAGCTAGAGCTGCCAGCCTACACCACAGCCACAGCAATTCAGGATCCAAGCCACATCTTCGATCTACACCACAACTCACCGAAACACTGGATCCTTAACCCACTCAGCGAGGCCAGGGATCGAACCCATGTCCTCATGGACACTAGTCAAGTTTATTATCTCTGAGCCACAAACAGGAACTTCTTTTTTTTTTTTTTAAGGTACAGACTTCTGGTAGAAGATGAATAAGTTCTGGGGACCTAAAGCACAGCATGGGGACTGCAGTTCAACGGCACTGTATGGTAACACTTGAAATTTACTATGAGATCTTAAAAGTTCTTACCTACAAAGAAGAAAAGCAGTCACGTGAGGTGAGGGATGTGTTTATTAACCTCATCTTGGTGATCATTTCACACTAGATACATGTATCAAATCATCGCACTGTACACCTTAAACTTTTACAAGATGACAAGTCAGTTATATCTCAATAATACCCGGGAAATTTTTCTTTTGAGAGAGAGAGAGAGAAAGGGTGTCCTGGAAGCTGAGGGAAGAAAATACCTCCAGATGGGAAATGTGATCGGCTTCATCAAACCCTGCCAGGTACCTTGATCCTATGCCTCTTTTTCTAAGCCTTGTGACTCCTGCAGCCACACAAATTAGCTACTGACTCCCCTCGATTCTAAGATTCATTTTCTTTGTTTGTTTTCAAGTGGTAACATTTAGGAAAGCAGGGTACCCCTTGCGATCAATATTTGTCCTTACCACACACACCAAATTTGCAGATAGATAGATAGATAGATAGATGATAGATGATAGATTAGATAGATAGATAATAGATAGATAAATGACAGATAAAGGCTGCTACCAAATCAATACTACATCTTATAATCAATCGATGGGAGGAAAATATGTTGTCATGACAATGAGGAGAGCAAGGCACCAAAATACAGGCAGAAAGAGACCTAGCAGTTTTTAGGCATCTACTGTGGACAAAGAATTGTGTTTAAAGCGTTAAGATTTTGTCTCATCAAACAGCAGAGAGGGGAGGAGGAATATTTTTCAGGTTTTGCATGATAAAGGATCAGAGCCTTATTCCTGAAAGACAACAGGCTCTCCAGCTCTAAAAGAGGAAAAGCGAAGGTCAAATTTCCCACCCCTCACCCTCACTCCTGCCCCCCCCCAGAACACCACCAAAGAAATGACAGTCTTACCAAACTTAGTGTTTTCTTGGAACTTGTAAGAAATGTTTCCCAAAGTAACGGGTATTCACAAAAACTAGGGGACACATTTTTTAAATAGCCAGGAGATGCACCATTGGTTTTCTGAGAGCTGTGCTTAAGAAGCCTTCCAAAGTTCTGGCCAATTTTTTCTTGACCAAGTCACACTGACTTGCACTTGGGCTGGGTTTGCTCAAATCTCCCAAGTGCTGCCTTTGACTAGAAGACTCTCTGGGGTTGGAGCACCTACAAATGAGGGCAAATGTACAGGGAAATGGACTGGGTTTATTTTGCCCATTTGTAGTTGCTACTCACTGTAAAGTGAGTCATTAGCTCTGTGAATGACACTGATCTTTGGGTTTCGCTCTCTTTGTTTTTGTTTTTTTTTTCAGATCTCCAACATCAGCTGGTATGTCACTAGTCCTCACAGAACTTTATAGGAGTGGCCAATTCCAGCCACAGGGAATAGGAAATAGAGCTCACGTTTTATCTCCTTCGGAGTCAGAAATAAGGTCAAGCCAAAATCAATAGTGAAACAAGACTTGCCCTTCTCTGAGATCAAATATGTACAAGGACTTGTCCTTGGCAGTTGGTTTGGTTTTGTTTCTTTTCTCTACTTCCAGGGGGTGGCATTTCCCTCCTGACCTGGGAGGTGTACCTTCCCGTCCTTACCTAGCCATCCGTCAGCACCACTCTACCTGGCCCCAGAGTTTCTCCTTCCCGGAGGGCCCATCTCAGCCTCCGCAGCCACGCCAGCTCCCCCGGCAGATGCAGACTGCTGCAGGGAACAGCTGTGAGGGATCAGCCACCTCAAGAACTGGCTGGGGCACCCCAGTTTTCCCAGACAGAACATCAGTGAACACATCAAGGGCTGGGTCCCACAAGGGCTGCCTTCCCACCGGGACTCCCGGGGCCCGATCCTATCTCCCATCTCCCGGTGAAGCAATCCACATAATTAGCCACATTAATACCTAGGCCACCTGAAGCCTCCTGTCTCAACCTGGGGCCTGGGCACCTGTCGCAATGAGCACGTAAATGATTATTCAGCTCCCTTGCAATCAGCTGAGCAAAGATAAATGGGGTCTCACTCTGAGACTGCTGCTAACAGCCTACCTACTCGTCTGGGCTGGGCTCTGTCCCCAGAACAGGTTTTTCCAGAAAGCTGACCCCTATGCGCCACAAGGGCACTGTTCTGACACGGCAGCAGCGGAAATGCCAAAACAGCCCCGGGGATTCTAGACTTTGCGTTGGCTCCGGACAATCTTTGAAAGGCCGTTTCGTTAACCAACATCTTTTGAGCCTTTTGGTATGGGCAAGACGCTACCAGGGTTCCTGAGAGAGCCTCTGGGCTCTAATTTCCTACCGTTTCGTTTTTTAAAATGACACATATATCTGAGAAGACAAACGGGGCAGATGGGGGTAGGGCTAACAACTACCATGACGGAGGGAAATGCCGCCCCTCAAGGTATCACTGCCCCCATTTTAAAGGCTCAGATTGGTTAAGCAACACCAGGAGAGGGATTCTTTAATAATTCTCCATGTGGTCTAAGGAGATTTAACTCCTCCTCTCTGAATCTTCAATCCCAGCAAAGCCAGGGCTAGCTAAGTCCCTGTCCTCATTATTCTACCAGTGTCAGTGCAGGGTGATCTGCATCCACAGCCGACATCACCCAGGCTTAGGGGACCTTTCAAGAATGATGTGGACAAGGGTGCCCACAGCCTGCTGGCTCTGCACCGGGGAAGGCGGAGGTGGGGGGGGCATACAGCTGTCACAGGCCATAAGGGACCTTCAAGGGCAAGGTCGGAGGGGTAGTGAGGGGGAGGGGAGTAGATTTTATAGGCAATAGAAAAGGCTCAGAGGTGGAGAAACACACAAGGTACACTGAGGCTAGAGTTAGAAAAATGGAAGGGCCTCTCAGACCTATGACTCTGCTAACCTCCCAGAACCTTCCTTTCCAGATTTTTCCATTCCCTAAGAGATGAATCTGCATTGCTCAACTGTCATGCTCTGTTTCTCATGGGTGTTCCAAGCCGGTTCCCAGAGATGGAAACAGCCCTGGGTCCTGGATTAACCATACGAACTGACTTCCGGTTGGGGAGGGTTGGATGGGTACGCACTCACTGGAATCCAGCTAAATGCATCTCCCCTTGACCTTTTCTCATTCAAAGCCCACTCCAAACGCTACCTCCAGCATGACTGCATCTTGCAAAGCAGCGTGATGCAATGGATCCGCATGCAAATCTAGGCTCCACCAATGCGGAGCTGTGTGCCCCCGTGCAAGCTACGAACCTCAGTTTCCTGAGCTGCAAAATGCAGAGTAATCCCAGCACCTATCACAAAGGGGTTCCCTGGGAGAATTCGATAAGTCCAGTGCACATAGAGGCTCTGGAATAGCATTTAACACATAGCAAGTACTGCATCAGTGTTGCGATGGCCAGTGAGCGTGTGTCGCTTTCCTTTATTCCCTCCCCCAGGAATCACTAGGTCTGTCTTAGCATCATGACTTTGCCAGGAAGTGCCTAGGAGAGACGTGCTGCAAAACCAGTTGTGACTTGGACTGGAAAGCCCAGGACAGCCTCGCGCAGAGGTTCTCATGTGCGTTCAAGTCCCATGGCCTGTGCTTGAATTCCAGCCCTTCTGCCGATGAAGAGTGACTTGGGCAAGTTACTTAACCTCAGTTTCCTCATCTGGTAAAATGGAGGTTAAAATAGCTCCCACCCAAAAGACTCTCTGAGCAGGTAAACAAGAGAAGGCCGTGGAGAATTCTTCAAAACACCAGGGCCGGGGCAGAGCGAGGGCTGGTATGGCTCCTGTTGGCCCGTGAACTTGCCCCACTGTCTCGAGCACAAGCTGCAGAGAACAAAATAAAGAAAGGGGAGGGTTCGATGCCTTCTTTGTGCCCCACCCTCGCCAACCAGACAAAAGGCCGACTGCAGACTCGTGGTTGCCGAGGGGGACGGGTGCGGGGGAGGGACATATTGGGAGTTTGGGGTTAACAGATGTAAATTGCCATACAGATAAATAACACTGCATAAATGACAAGGTCTTACTGTGTAGCACAGGGAACTATATTCACTATCCCGTGACGAACCATGATGGAAAAAGTGCAAAAAAGAATGTATACATATGGATGAATCTGCTGCACAGCAGAAATTAACACAACGTTGTAAATCAACTGTACTGTGATTAAAAAATAAAAAAGTCTATTTCCCTTAATCAATCAGGTGGCCATGGGATCATGTAAGCTGAGTCCACTTGGCTAATTCTACATAAAATAAGCTTTTTTAACCACTTTAAAAGTAAAAAGCAGGAGTTCCCGTTGTGGCTCAGCAAAAATGAACACAACTGGTATCCATGAGGATGTGCATTCAACCCCCGGCCCCGCACAGTGGGTTAAGGATCCAGCGTTGCTCTTAGCTGTGGTGTAGGTTGCAGATGCAGCTTGGATCTGGCGTTGCTGTAGCTGTGGCATAGGCCGGCAGCTGCAGCTGTGATTCAACCCCTGGCCTGGAACTCTCATATGCCACAGGTACAGCCCTAAAAAGCAATAAAATAAAATAAAATAAAATAAAATAATGCAGTCATTCCATTTTGTATTCTCACCAGCAATGTGCAAGAATTCCAGCTGCTCCAAATTCTTACCAGTGGTTGGCATTGTCGGTCTTTTCAACTTTAGTCATTCCAGTGGCTAGGTAGTGATACTTCATTTTGGTTTTAGTTCACATTTCCCTGATGATTAACAGTGCAGAGCATCTTTTCATGGACCTTTTGGCCATTTGTACATATTCTTTGGTGAAGTGTTTATTAAAAAAAAATCTTTTAGAGTTCCCATTGTTGTTCTGGGGTTAAGAACCCAACATAGTGTCCATGAGGATGCGGGTTTGATCCCTGGTCTCGCTCAGTGGGTTAAGGATCCTGCATTGCAGTGAGCTGTGGTATAGGTCACAGACATGACTTAGAACCCAAGTTGCTGCGGCTGTGGTGTAGGCCGGCAGCTGTAGCTCCAATTCTAGCACTAGCTTGTGAACTTCCATATGCTGCAGGTGCAGCTATAAAAAGAAAAAAAGAAAAAAAAGTTTTTTGACCATTTCTTAAGTTGTTTGTCTTGCAAATATTTTCTCCTGAATTGTGGCTGATCATCTCATTTCCTTAATAGCGTCTTTCAAAGGGTTTAAGTTTTCATTTTGATGAAGTAGAATATATCTTTTTTTTCTTTTATGGTTTGTGTTTTCCGTGTTGTCATTTTTTTTTTTCATGATTTAAAATTGCATTTATGCCTCCTCCAGACAGCTTTCTCTGCAAGATGAATCTGGATATTTTTAGAAGGTTAAATTTACATACCAAATTTACTTTTGGGGGGCACGGAGGGAGTGGCTGGGTTTTCATTTGGTTTGTTGTGATTTTTGAAATTTGTGTGTATGACAAGAGCCACCAAATGAGAGAGAAAAAATTATGCCAATTTGAAAAGGCAGTTCAGAAGTTTTATGCGCACAAGATTCTCTCAGCAGAAGGCTGATTCAGGAAATAACAGAGGAGGGAGTGTTTGCAAATGAGCAGAATGCGGCAGACAAGACCCACAGCCTGGCAACCACTATCTTGAACCTGTGGGCAGGTTCCCAACCTCCCACTTGTGCTTGACCAAGAGAAGAGCATTTCTGCTGCTCAGAAGGGCCACTTATTCCCTCCCACGTTAGGCAGACTTTAATAACCAAAGCACAAAAGCTTCTTGCAAACAGCCCAGGCAGGAGGATTAAATCATTCCTTCCACTGCAGCTACAACCAGCCAGATAATTCTGGAACAATTTGCATCCCAGCTTAGCAGGAAGGACCAACAGTAGATAGCTGATTTCCCATGGCTCTTGCAGTGCCCTGCTGGCTGTGGAGCCCACTGGAGCCAGCCCAAGCAATTTCAGGGTTGACATCGTGTGACATTACGTGGCAGCGAACACCCAGGCCTACAACTGCTGACCCGGTCTAATTCGAGACAGAGTCTGTGCCTGCTGCCGTGTTGTGGGTCCATTTTGCAGCAGTTCCCAAGAGGGCCTTGTCCCAAAAGATGGCATAAAAGATCGCAGGGTCAGCACTCACAGGAACCAAAAGGCCACCTGTCTAAATCTGGATTTTTAAAGAGAGAAATACACAGTGTAATGCAAAAGAGAGTGCCCGAATATTGGCATCAAGAGGCCTGAGCTTAAAGCTGCATCACTTATGGGAGTTCTCGTTGAGGTTCAGTGGATTATGAACCCTGCTAATATCCTTGAGGTTGTGGGTTCCATCCCTGGCCTCGCTCAGTGTGTTAAGGATCTGGCATTGCCATGAGCAGTGACGTAGGTCACAGATATGGCTCAGATCTGGCATTGCTGTGGCTGTAGCATAGGCCAACAGCTACAGCTCCAGTTCAACCCCTAGCTTGGAAACCTCCATATGCTACAGGTACAGCCCTAAAAAAGACAAAAAATAAAAAACAAATAAAAAATAAAATAGAGCAACCACATAATCCAGCAACTCCACTCCTGGGCACAATCCAGAAAAGATGAAAACTCTAATTCCAAAAGATACACACACCCCAATGTTCATAGCAGCACTTTTTATAATAGCCAAGACGTGGAAACAACTTAAGTGTCCATTCACAGACTATAGGTTTAAGCTGGTGGTGTATGTACATATATATAATGGAATATTACTAAGCCATAAAAAAGAATGAAATATTGGAGTTTCCCTGCTTGTCGCTGCTGTGGCACAGGTCTGAATCCTGGCCCTGGAACTTTCACATGACATGAACATGGCCCCCAAAAAAAGGATATATCAGCTCCAGAGATATTTATCAAGACTGCCATGTTCATGTGGAAGTTTAGTAAGGCAGAGAAGGGAGAATAATTTACTTAGAATAACTTATACTACAAAAAAAATTCAATTAACTATTCTCTATACCTACTGCCCACCAAAAATAAAATCCAGTTAGATTATAAGGTTATTTGTGCATTCACTGATATCCGCTGTGATGGCCTATTTTATGGGTTAACTTGATTGGGCCACAGATACTTAATCACATATTATTCTGGTTGTTTCTGTGAAGACGTTTTTGGACACCATTAACACATAAAGACATAGACTGGTAAAACAGATCGCCCTCCCTCATTCCAGCAGGCCTCATCCAGCCAATTGAAGGCCTGAAGAGAACAAATAACTTGACCATTCCCCCTATGAAAGGGAATTCTTCTCTTCTGACTTCCTTTGATCTAGGACAGTAACTTTTTTACTGCCTTCAGACTCAAACTAAAACATCAGCTCTCCTGGGTCTCCAGATTGCCACCTGCAGATCTAGGAATTTGAGAGCCTCCATAATTATGTGAGCCAATTCTAATAAATAAAAAATAATAGATGATAGATAGATAGATAGATAGATAGATAGATAGATAGATAGATAGATAGATGATAGATAGATCCTATTGGCTCTGTTTCTATGGAGAACCTTGAGTAATACATAAACTGTCTTTTTTCTCTACACACAAACTTAAATATAAATGATGAGAGCAGTTATATTCATAATAGCCCAGAAATGGAAACGCTTACATGTCTATCAACAGGAGAATGAACAAGCAAACTATGATATATCCATACAGTGGAATACTACTAAGCAATAAAAAGGAATCCTGCTGGTATACACAAAACCATGGGTGCCTCCCAAAAGCATTATGCCAAGCGAACAAAGCCAGATAGAGAAGACCCATACTATATGTTTCCATTTATACTAATCTCTAGAAAAAGCTGAATTTGATATACAGCAGCTGTAAGCAGATTAGTGGTAACTGGGACCACGTACAAGGATCTATGGGGTAATAGAAATGTGTTTCCTATCATTATTATAGAGGTAGTTACATGGATGTATACATTTGTCAAGCTCCTCAAACTCTATGCAGTTTATGCATTCTGTATATGTAAACTATACCACTCAAATTGGAACTTGAGCTTCCCAGAAGCCAAAGCAAAAAGAGAAAAAGAAATACGCACAAGCTTTCCTATGCCCAGAGGAGAAAAATCGCTAAGTTCGTAAAATAAAATTGGATCACAGAGTTATGGTGGCTTCTGAGTGTTGTGGGAACACAGAGAAGGAAGTGACTCATTCTGTTTGGGAAAACCAGGAAATGCTACAGAGATGAGGGCAGGGGGGAAAAAAATTGCTAATGCTGACTGTTGGGGGAGTGTGGATGCAAGAGGGTGGGATCGGGCTTCTGGATGTGAAACAATCAGCTTAACTCATTTCCTAGATGTCCTTCAACTCTAAAGAGGGGGGATCGGAGGTCACATTCTCAGGAAGCAGGAAGAAGGCTGGGGCCGGAGCCTCCTTCTCTGCAGGGCCTGAGGAAGGAACTGTCACCCCACCGCTGGGAGGGGACATGTCATTTATTTACCCACCAGTGTGTCACAGATCCATCCAAACGAGGCTGGGAGCCCAGCCGGACCTTGTCAGGAGGGCGTTTGCTGGGTCAGCACTAACCCTTTGGCTGCCGGCGCGTGGGGAGGCGGGGATTCCCAGGGGATGCTCGGAGCTGCGGGAGAGGCGAAAGGGTGACCGTGACCAGCCCATACAGAGCAGGTTAGGATTTTAGCAGGCATTCTGGCCGCTGCCCGGGTCCTTATCAGCTGCGGCCCCTCCCACACGGATGACCTCTCCTCCCAGCTGCCTTCCGCAGCCAGAGTCATGCCTGATTATCACCAGCTAATGAGAATTCCTGGTCTTGGTCAACTGCCCACATTCAGGAATTTGCTCTTCATGAGAAATGTCAACTTTACGAAAACGAGCCCTGTGTGTCAGCTCTTTTTCCCACATTCAGGGTTTACAGCTGACAGGAGTTTGTTTCACATGATTTGCTGATGGGAGTAGAGGTCGTAATCCAGGAAACTGCTCTGGCAAATCACCCTCTGAGCCAGCGGGGCGTTCTGGAACGTTCTTTTTATTTTTCCCCTTAGAAACCACTTGGAAAGGGAAGCGTTGGGATTTCAACAAGGTGAAAGTGGAGGGCTTGGGGCCCGAAGGGATAGCAGAGCAGAGCTGTGAGGACACGGCAGCTTAGGTTCATGTTCCCCGGTATACACCCGAATGGCTACAGAATTGAGAAGAATTCTGGAAACTTCGCAGGAGCCCCCAGTGCCTGCCAGAGGAGAAGTGCTATGCAGGAGTATCGGGTCCCATGATATGACATTACTTTATTCACTCATAGGATTGCAACTATAAAGTCCACTCTGTAGACAAGGATAATGTGCAAGCTCTCTGGTCCTGGGTATGTAGGGCAACCATTTCAACCAGGCGCCATCCCCTTGAGCACGTCTGGTCATTTGACTTTCTTTTTGCTCCTAATCTGACTTCTGGACCAACAGAGAATTAACTTCATAAAGATAGCAGTGCCAGCCTAGGGAATTTCTGCAGGGCCTGTCCAGTGGAGGCATCCGCTTTTGACCACGAGACTGGGAAGGGATATTTCTGAAGGTGAACTAACTTCCTTAGAGGCAGAGACCCTAGCTTTTAGGGGCTTGGCCGAACAACTCTGGATGGAGCCAAGCACAGGAAATACTAAAGCTCTCCAAACGCTCCGAGAGAACAGGAAGGGCTGGGCGCCCACTGGCCCCTGCCCCGCCACCCATCCCCAAGCAGTGCCAGGTCTCCTCCAGGGCTCATCCAGCCTCTGCCAAGTTCCCAAAGAAACATGACATCCTAGGGCCATAATCCTAACGACTGGGTTTGTATGACACCCCAAGGCTTGTGAGGACTCTCAACCAAGCCACCCACAGCCCGATAAGGAAGGTTCAGAAGGCTTTACTGAGATTGAGACACTGAGGCTCGGAAAAAGACCCCAAGCTCACATAGCTAGTCAAGGGGGAAACAGCCTAGTTATCAACAGCTTTGTCTCTGCAGTCTGAGGAATCTTGCTGAAACCCTGGCTGGCTGCCTTCAGCTCCTTCCCTTACTCCCCGGAGCTGGTTCCCCCGACCTGCAGTATGGCGCATGCTCCAGGAACGGGGTTCCATGGCCACACTGCCAGAGGTCACAGCGCCACCGTGTACCAGTGGAGTGACTGTGGACAGGTTATTTCACCTCTTTGTGCTTAATTTCCTCATGGATCAGATCGGGATGACACTGGTACCCACAGCACATGCCACTCAGGTGACGCTCTGCAACATATGGGGGAGAAAGAAGCCAAACCCAAAGGGCTACACTGCATGATTCATTCTATTTGTTATTCAAAATGGGCCAACAGCTTAATGAGTATGGGGTTTCCCTGCAGGGCGCTGAAAATGTTTTGGATCTAGATGGAGGTGGTGGTTGCACAACATTGCAAATGTACTAAAGGCCACTGGGATTTAAACTGGTTAATTTTGTTATGTGAATTTCACCTTCATAAAAATAATTTTTTTAAATGGGCCAAACTCATCTCTAGTGCTAGAGGTCAAAAGAGGGGTCGCTTGTGGGTGGGGATAAGATTGCCGTAAGAGGGAGGGGCCCAGGGGAGCCTGTGGGGACCCGTTCTGTATCTTAATCTAGGTCCTGGCTGATCCTAGAGGTGAGAACTGCCCAAGCTCCGCGCTTGAGATGGATGCACTCAGAGCATTTTTGTGAAAAGGAAATGAGGCAGTCTGCAGCAAGCTCTTTAAACAGCCCTGGCACATAATAAATGCTCGATAATTTGTAGCTCCTGTTGGTAGGAGTATTATCTCATACTGTGAGAAGAATCGGATGACACAATACACACAGGGCTCTTAGTATGGGAGCTGGCTTTTCGAATGACACCCCCAAACCCCAGAACAGGCCATTTTCATTAATTTTAAATTGAACCCAAACCTTCTGGCTCAGGATTCAGAGTGTTTTGCAAAGCACCATGCTGCCCACCCCTAGGGCTTGGTTTGACATTAGCTTTGTGGAAAAGAGCCAAGGACTTGGAGTTCCCACTGTGGCATAAAGAGATCGGTGGTATCTCTGGAGTACTGGGAGGCCGGTTCGATCCCAGGCCCAGAACTGTGGCTCAAGGATAAAGATCTGGCATTGCTGCAGCTGTGGTGTAGGTCACAACTGCGGCTTGGATCTGATCCCTGACCCGGGAACTCTGTATGCCTCGGGGCAGCCAAAAAAAAAAAAGAGCCAAAAAAAAAAGAGCCAAGGATTAGGGGTTGGTACAACATAGCACTCCCTCTGGATAAACTGAGTTACCTCCCCAGAGCCAGCCTGGATACAAAGCAGAACTTGGAAGGGAAAAGTCACCTCTCACTCACCCAAAGGCTGCTGGTATCTGGGGAAAGACTGTCCTCACTAAATCCTGCTTTCATTGGCCCCTACCTACACAGCCTACCCGGTTCCTTAATGTGTTCATTTTATTGGCTCATATGCTGCCCAATTAGCCTTTTTTTTTTTTGGTCTTTTTTGTCAGGACAATCCCAGGCCATGGGTCCCATCGGAGTTGTAGCCGCTGGCCTACGCCACAGCCACAGCAACGCCAGATCCGAGCTGTGTCTGCAGCCTACACCACCACTCATGGCAACGCCGGATCCTTAACCCATTGAGTGAGGCCAGGGATGGAACCTGCGTTCTCATGGGTGCTGGTCAGATTCGTTTCCGCTGAGCCATGAAGGGAACTCCCCCAATTACTTTTGATTGGCGAGCTTCATACAAACCCCCAAAAATGAACTCCCCTCCACTGAACCATAGAGTCTCAGGTACATCCTCACCGCCCCAAGATCTGAGAGGTGTGACCGCTTTCATTTGCTGAATGTCTCTCCTTCCAAACCCATCTCCTTGCAAGCAGCAGCCCTGGTGGGGCTTGCTCATCGTTTCAGCGCACACACAACTCCTGGAACTTAATAAATGTGTGAGGGAGGGAGGGAGAGAGTGAGAGTTTCCCCAGTTAGGCAGACCCTTCAAGAACAGAATCATGGTGTTCCCTTCGTGGCTCAGTGGTTAACGAATCCGACTAAGAACCGTGAGGTTGGAGATTCGATCCCTGGCCTTGCTCAGTGGGTTAAGGATCCGGCTTTGCCGTGAGCTGTGGTGTAGGTGGCAGACGCGGCTCGGATCCCGCGTTGCTGTGGCTGTGGTAAAGGCCGGCAGCTACAGCTCCTGTTAGACCCCCAGCCTGGGAACCTCCATATGCTGCGCTTGCAGCCCTAGATAAGGCAAAAAGACAAAAAAAAAAAAAAAAGAACAGAATCGTTTCCCTACCTTCTGATCCTAAGGTTTGTTCAGGAAGAAAAACACTGTCACGAAAAGAGCTTGATCTCAGTTGGGAAATGCAATGGTTTCTGAGTCAGTTTAATTCCATTTAGAAAAAGCTGTCAATGGAGTTCCCATTGGGCTTGGCGGTAACGAAAGAGACTAGTATCCATGTGGATGCGGTTTCCATCTCTGGCCCCACTCAGTGTGTTAAGGATCCTGCATTGCTGTCGCTGTGGCATAGGCTGGCAGCTGCAGCTCCAATTTGACCCCTAGCTTGGGAACTTCCATATGCTGCAGGTACGGCCTTAAAAGACAAAAAAATAGAAAGAGAGAGAAAGAGAAAAAGAGAGAAAGAGAGAAAGAAAGAAAGAGAGAAAAAAGAAAGAAAGACAAGAAAAGAGAAAAGAAAAGGAAAAGTTATCAAGATCCAGAAGTTGCTTTGGGGGCAGGGAGTGGCATATTGAGTTAGGTGCAGAAAAAAATGTTAATGTGAAAAAAAGTTGGGGAGAGTTTTTTCTGTTTATTTTCATTTGAGGTTCAGGTCCTCTTATCTCTTATCAGCCTGGCAATAATGTCAACCACAACACATCATCCTCTAAACTAACTGAATTTCTATCTTAAAAATAAGTGCAAAAAAATAAAAATAAATAAGAGCAACACTGTCTCCATTGTCTTCCTCCTCAAAACTCTTAACTCTGCACTGATCATGAGAAAAGCATCAGACAAATCCTGAGAAATAATCTTCAAAATACCAGACCATTACTTTTCAAAACTCATTAAAAAATCAAACCCAGGAATTCCTGTTGTGGCACAGAGGAAACGAATCCTGCTAGTATCCATGAGGAGGGAGTTTTGATCCCCGGCCTTGCTCAGTGGGTGGGGGATCCGGTATTGTTGTGAGCTGGAGTGGAGGCGGCAGATGTAGCTCTGATTTGACCCCTAGCCTGGGAACTTCCATATGCCACGAGTGCAGCCCTAAAAAGCAAAAAAGAAAAAGAAAAAAGAAAAAAGGTCAAATGCAAAAGATAATCAAAAACAAAGAATGTTCGAGAAACGATCACAACCAATAGGAGCTTAAGGAGACACAGTACTAAAGATAATGTGTTCTCCTGGAACAGGAAAACGACAGAAGGCAAAAACTAAGGAAATCTAAATAAACTACGGATTTGTGGTTTTTAATAATATATCAGTATTGGTTTGTTAATTGTATAAAAAAGAAAAAGTATCATTCTAAGACATTAATAATAGAGAAAAATGGGTATAGAGTATATGAGAATTTTCTGTGCTACATTTGCCATCTTTCTATAATTAAAATTATCCTACAAACTGAAATTCCTTTTTTTTTTCTTTTTTTTGCTTTTGCTTTTTAGGCCCGCACCTCAGCATATGGAGGTTCCCAGGCTAGGGGTCTAATGGAAGCTACAGCTGCCGGCCTACACCACAGCCACAGCAACATGGGATCCAAACCGCATCTGCGACCTACACCACAGCTCATGGCAACGCTGGATCCTAGCTGAGTGAGGCCAGGATGGAACCCACAACCTCATGGCTCCTAGTCAGATTTGTTAACCACTGCGCCACGATGGGAACTCCTGAAATTCATTTTTAAAAAATTTCTATATAGCATTATCCCAAATGTCAGTGACCAGGCCCACTCACTCCTCCCCTCCAAAATACGCCTGGTCACCCAGACTTCAACACACCAAAGGCTTCACCTCTCTCGTGTATCTTACCCCAAAGCTCCAGACCACCCTTCAGGTTAAAGACAGTTAGGGAGTTGGCTGTGGAAATGACTCCTGCCTCCATTTTATTATTTCAAAAATTAAAAGGACTCTAATATGTTTAGCTACAAATGAGCAATGCGCCTATTTCAGGAGTCCAAGCTTGACAATTTCATCATGAAAAAAGCTATTGCAATTTCATTGCATACCAAGCACTGAGAAATAGCCGTGAGAAAGAAAAACGAGGTCCCTCCCCTCCTGCGGCTTCTAGTTGCATTCTAGGCTGCATGATAGACAGCTGACTCAGGGAGGGGATGAGGATGTGGTGGTAACCAACAGACCCTCTGGCCAGGGTTTGGTGCAGGTGCAATGATGGGGAGTCAGGCACCATTGACGTCCTCTGCCCTCACCTCTCTTTGGACCAGATTGATCTAGCTGAGGTTTGATACAGCCTGTGGCGTTTGGGTCAGAGATTTTTCCAGTCCAAGTGACTGGGGTGGGGGCTTGACTTTTATCCTGATGGCAGGGAAGGATTTCTCCAGGTGCCCCATGACTCTGGCAAGTCATAAATAATTCTTCATTAGACAAGTACCCCTTGAGTGTCCAGTGAGTATCAGCTACTGTGCTAAGCGATGGTGATACCGCAAAGTAAGTCTCAGGGATCCCAGAGTCTAGCATCAGACACGAACCAGAAAAAGACTGTGAAAAAAAAAAAGAGTGTGAGAAGTGCTAGGGTGTAGAGACAGAGGCTTGCAAGGCTTTCCAGAGCCAGAGCCCATGAATTAAGTTTTCTTAGAAATCGGAGTTTCCATGGTAGCTCAACGGTTAACGAACCCAGCTAGCATCCATGAGGACACGGGTTCAATCCCTGCCCTCACTCAGTGGGTTAAGGATCCAGTATCGCCATGAGCTGTGGTGTAGGTCGCAGACAAGACTAGGATCCTGAGTTGCTGTGGCTGTGGTGTAGGCCAACAACTACAGCTCCGATTTGACCCCTAGCCTGGGAACATGCATATGCCATGGGTGCGGACATAGAAAGACAAAAAAAAAAGTTTTCTTAGAAATCGACCTTATTAAGGTATGATTTATATAAATAAAATACGTTTTAAGTGTCCTATGATTTTGAACTGTATTTGCCTATGTAACCACCACCACTAGAATATCTAGAATAATTTTTGTCACCTTAAAAATTTTCTTTGGGCATTTTGTTCTTGATCCCTGCCTGTCCCACCCCCAACCCCTGGAAACTACTGATCCATTTTCTCTTATTAGAACTTACTGGAATCACAGTTTTTTTGCCTTTCTTAGAACTTACTGGAATCACACAGTCCTTTGTCCCTGGCCCCTTTCATTTAGCCTCATGCTTTGAGAGCTATTCACGTTGTTGTGCATCAGTACATTCCTTCTTGTTGCTAAGCAGTGTCCTATAGTATGGAAGTACGACAGTTTGTTCATCCGTTCACCAGCTGATTCCTCCTTGAGTGGTTTCCAGTTTGGGACTATCATAAATAAAGCTGCTATTGACCTCAGTCTTAAAGGACAGTGAGGGTTAGTCATTCAGAAAAGTTTCCTGGTATATTAGTCAGGATGGGCTAGGTTACTCGGCAATAACAAACATCCCCGGATTCTCAGTGCCTTAAACAGCCCAGGTTTACTTCACTCACCCCATGTGCCCATACAGACTAGTTGCCCCACTGTTCACCTTTACTCTGGGATCCAGTTGAACCGCACATCCTGTTTGGGGGACACTGCTGGTTCTCATGAGAGAGAGAAAAGAGAAAGGCTTGACTTTTGACCCCTAGCCTGGGAACCTCCATATGCCACAGGTGTGGCCCTTAAAAGCAAAAAAAAAAAAAAAAAAAAGTTTGAGTTTTAAGACTTCCAGACAGAAAAATACACAGTCATCCTTTTTTTTAACCCCCTCCCCAACCTACCCATATCTGCTAGTTGTATTTTAACTTTTGCAGGGTCAAAACTCATTCCATTTGCATTCTAGTCTATAAATATGCTAATGTCTTCCATGCTGGGGCTACAGATTGATTCTGGAGTTTGACAACCAATGAACAATATTATGATTAATGTAGATAATGTTTGATGCAAATTTAAGTTGTTTTCTAGGATTACATGTTTTTCTTTACAGTTTCAAAGTCACTGAGATCTCTGAGTCATTCCAAGACAACTCTGTATGAGGAAGCTCCTTTCTAACAATTAACTAGTGGTTCAAAATCACGCCCTGTACTTGCTTGGTACAGTTTTCATGTTACATTTTTCCTAGGATTTCTGATTTTTTTGAATTAAAGTGTAGCTGATTTACAGTGTGGTGCTACACATTCTTTTCACATTTCATGTTCAAAGCAAGTTTAAAAGCCACACGGGTATCAAACGAGGCAAAGATGAGCAGTCCTCCTGTATCTGCCACTAAACTGAGCGCCTCTGGAAGGCAAGGGCTCGGCACTGGTCACAGCCACACACCCACCCTGGCGCAGGGGCCTCGGGGTTTGGTGAATTAAGTAAGACTGAGGGTTCTTTCATTTGGCTTGAGCGTCTAGGTTCAGCCTACTTCAAGGCGGAAAGCCCTTCTCTAGTCACCACTCCTGTAGAAAGGGGAGCGAGCTTGCTGTCATCAGAGAGCAAAGCAGTCCCCCTTCAGGGTCACCAGAAGTCTGCTGGCAGGTAAGGAAACTCCCACAGCTGCCAGCTGCTCCCCAGCTCCTCAAAGGAGCAAGCCCCTTTTGTATGTGGGCACAAGAATAACCATTCACCAAGGGCTTTGCAGGCATTCTTTCACTTGACCTTCAAAACATGCCTGTGAACCTGATAATGCAGGTGGGTAGCAACTTCCCCAGTGGGTGGACGAGGCCATCAAGACAGTGGAAACACGTGTGCATCACTGGTGGGAACATAAAAGGGTGTGGCCACTATGAAAACCATATAGCGGCTCCAACAAAAAGGACACAAAGAATTGCCATGTGATCCAGCAATTCCACTTCCAGGTTGACACCTCAAAGAGATGAAAGCAGGGACTCAAAAAGATATTTGCACACCCGTGTTCACAGCAGCATTATTCACAGTAGCCCAAAGATAGAGGCAGCCCAAGTCTTTATCAAGAATGAATGGATGGAAGAAATATGGTATATAAACAGCCTTAAAGGGGCAGGAAAATCTCACATGTGCTACAACATGGAAGACTCTTGAAGATATTACATTAAGGAAAATAAGCCAGTCACTAAAGGACAAATACTGTCTGATTCCACTTAGATAAGATACTAGTCAGACTCACAGACATAGAAAGTAAAATGGTGGTTCCCAGGGAAGCGGAGTGGGATGTTAGGATTTGATGGGTACAGAGTTCCTGTCTGGGAAGATGAAAAAAGTTCTGGAGATGGATTGTGGTGATGGTTACACAATAGTGCGAATGTAGTTAAGGCCCCTTGAACTGTATGCTTAAAAAAATAACTAAGGTGGTAAATTTTATGTCATGTATATTTCACCACAATATTTATTTTTTTAAAAAAAGGCAGAACCAGACCCTAGGCTAGGGGCCGAATCAGAGCTACAGCCACCGGCCTGCACCACAGCCACAGCAATGCAGGATCTGAGCCGCGTCTGTGAACTACACCACAGCTCACGGCAATGCTGGATCCTTAACCCACTGAGCAAGGCCAGGGATCAAACCTGCATCCTCATGGATAATGGTTGGATTTGTTATCCCTGAGTCAAAACAGGAACTCCATTTTTTTTTATCAGATAATTTTAATAAGTCTATATCCATTTTGGAAATGGAGCCAATAATCAAAATTTTCCAAAAAAGACATCAGCAAGCCTAGATGTTTTCACTAGTGAATTATACTAAACCTTAGAGATAAAAAGGCTCCAGATTCTCCATGATCTATTCCAGAGAATAAATGCAGAAGAACGTTTCTTAATTTCTTATATGAGGCTCATGTTACCCTAATATTATTAGACTGTGTTGCCTGATCATGCTGCTCAGGTCTATATCCTTACGACTTTTCTTTCTTTCTTTTTAGGGCCCCGCCCGTGGCATATGGAAGTTCCTAGTCTAGGGGTGGAATGAGAGCTGCAGCTACCGCCCCACACCACAGCCACATCAACACCAGAACTTTAATCCACTGAGCAAGGCCAGGAATCAAACCCGCATCCTCACAGACACTCTATCGGGTTCTTAACCCGCTGAGCCACAATGGGAACTCCTCCTTATGATTTTCTGCCTGCTTGTTCTATCAGTTAGTGACAAAGGGATATTAATGTGTCCAACAGTATCGGTCAATTTGTTCCATTTCTCTTCCATTCCTGAATGTTTTCTTCACCTCCTTCATAAAGTAGAATAAGTGATGCGATGCCCAGGGCCTTCCTGTCCCACCTTCTGTCCCATGGTCACCTCCAGAGTCTGAGACACGGAGCCTCCGGAGACCCGCGAGATCCAACAGAAGCTCCCTTCTGGCTGCAGGAGGGAAAGGGGAAGCCGTCTGGTCCAGGTTCCAGCTCTATTGGACCTGCTCGGCCTGGCCATCCCCGCAGGCTACATTCCAAGGCCCTGCGCCAGGCTGGTGTGTAATAGGCCCCAGCCACCCTCTCGTTACCTAACGCTTTCTTAATCTGCAGTTTACGCAAGACGCGGACAAATCTCTGAGAAACACCAAGAGAAACACCCGACCACGCACCTCCAGGGCTGGCCTGCGCCCTGCTTGGGGGCAGGCGGTTTCGCCTGGAGATGCTTGCTGGTCGTTACCACGTGGGTGACTTGGCGCGTGATTTGGAGCCCTGCTTCTCACCCAAGGCTCCCGGCAATCTTACCTTCACCCCTTGTCTGCCATCACTCACCCTGGACTAAAAAGTCTTCTACACGGAATAGTGGGCAAAGGCTTACATCTTTCTGGAAAGCAGATCTTTCAACCAATGGTGCTGGAACAATTTGCCGATCCGTATTAAAAAAAAAAAAAAGAGAGAGAGACTTGACCCTTCGTTCATATCATACATAAAAGTCAACTCAAAATCTCAAGATGGATCGTTGACCTGAATGTAAAACCCACAACAACACTTTTCCAAGAAAATAAACGTAGGATAAAATCTTTATAACAGTGGGTTAGGCAAAACTTTTCTTCGAAAGTACATGAACCATAAAAGAAAAAAAAAGTGATAAATTGAGCTTAAAAAAAAGGTAAAACTTCACCTCCTCAAAAAGCATTCTTTAAGCACATGAAAAGACAAGTTGTATCCAGGGAGAATCTACATATTGCAAAACGTATTGGATAAAGAACTTGCATCTGGAATATGAAAAGAATTCCTGTAACTCAATAAGAAAACAAACCTCCCAACTGGAAAAATAGGCAAAATACCTGATAAGATACTTCATCAAAGAAGAGAGGCAGATGACGAAAAAGCATCAGAAAAGATGCTCAGTAGACATTAGGGAAGTGAAATTTAGAACCACAATGAGGTACCACTGCACATCTACTAGGATGGCTAAGGTATTAATTAATTGACTAATTAACTAATTATGAATTATTAATGAAGATGTGGAGCAACTGGAATGCTCATACGTTGCTGATGGGGATGCGAAATACAATCACCTCTCTGGAAAACAATGCGGTGATTTCTTATCAAGTTAAACACACGACCCAGCAACCCCACATCTAGGTATGCACCCAGGAGAAATAAATACACATCTTCACATAAAGATATGTTCGCAAATGTTCGTGGCCGCTTTATGGGAACTTTGGCGGTGATAGAAATGTTTGAAATGCTGATTACGGTGGAATTTATATAGGTGGAAGCATTTGCCGAATTTTATTTCCCTGTAAACTAGAGAAAAATGAATTTTACTGTAGGGAAATTATACCTCACTGCATGTGACTTAAATAACATAAATTAGAATAAAGTAAAATGTAAATCTGAGAGACCCTGTGCTCATCATGAAAATAAAATGACCCCACTATGGAGAACAGTATGGAGGTTCCTTTAAAAACTAAAAATAGAGTTATCATATGATCCTACAATCCCACTCCTGGGCATATATCCAGAAAAAAACTAATTAGAAAAGGTCCATGCACTCCAGTGTTCATAGCAGCACTATTTACAATAGCCAAAAAAAAATTTTTTTTTTTGAGACAGCAGTAATAGTAACAGTCAGCTAGGTAGCAGGCACTATGCTAAGAAATCTACATCCATTGTTGCATTTAAACTTCAAACAGTCCTTGCAGATTCTCAAACACAGCAAACAGTTTCTTATCTCAGGGTCTTTGTACTTGTTCCCTTTATCTGGAATGTTCTTTCACTAGATGATTCCATCTCCCACCGTCCTTGGGTCTCTATTCAAAGCCACCTTCTCAGAAGCAGCCTTCTGCCTCCAATCTATTTATAATCGTCCTTTCAGTGGATTTCCCTGGTGGCCTAGGGAACTGGCACTATCATTGCTATGACACAGGTTCGATCCCTGGCCTGAGGACTTTTGCATTCTGGGGCAGTCAATAAAAATAAAAATAAAATAGTCCCTTCAATGCAGACCTGGTTTTGTTTTCTTCATGGAGCCTAGTGCTTAATACCGAGCTTCGTATTCATTGTGTACTTTCTTTTTCTGTCTCTCCATGAGAACGTCATTTGTTCATTCACTCCTTCCATTCACCCAGCACCCACTGGTACCTACCTACCCTGGGGCATGTGTGAGTAAAGCCATAGCTCCCAGAGGCAGAAAGTTCCCACAGATGGAGATAATGTTGATCGGCCCTGTCTCCCTCCCAGCACCCCTCTCGTTACCCGGCAGGAGTCACAGAAGCTACAGCATAGAAAGCCCACTGGTTTGGGAGTTAAGACACCTTTAGACCAGCCTGGCAGACCCTGAGCCAGCACCTCCCCTCACAAGGTCTATTTCTCCACTTTAAAAGGATTAGGTCTGTGTTTTTCCAATATCAGCATGAATGGGAATTCCCTAAGAAGTTGATTTAAAATCCATGCCCTGGAGTTCCTGTTGTGGCTCAGCAAGTTAAGAACCCAGCTAGTATCCAGGAGGACACAGGTTCGATCCCTCCCCTTGTTCAGTGGGTTAAGGATCCACAGCTTTGCTGTGGCTGTGGCTGTGGTGTAGGCTGGCGGCTGTAGCTCCGATTCGACCCCTAGCCTGGGAACTTTCGTATGCCATAGGTGCGGCCCTAAAAAGAAAAAATGCAATAAATAAAATAAAACATCCATGGCCTAAAAAAATAAATTGAAAATAAAATAAAATATGTGCGCTTTCCCAAGAAAATATAATTCAGAAGGTCATGAGTGGAGTCAGGAAATCAAAGTTCTTAATTGTCACCCAGGGCAATCTAATTGTCCAGGGGCCAAATTTTGGATATCAATAACTTTAAGGCAATTTTTCAATTAAAAAAAAATCTTCCTCCAAAAAAATTTTTACACAGAAAACCACATATTCAGCTTGTAAATCAAAGAGGCTCTGGGCAGGAGGAGGGAGCAGAATGCTGCAGGCTCCTCAAGCGTATCTCCCTCACACTCTCTCCATCTCAGTTACGGTGGCCCCAGGCACCCTAGGGTGCCTTGGAACACAGTTGGAAAACCACCACTCTAGAAGCTCTCTAATTCAAATCATTGCACAAATACTCGTGAGCATTTACCATTCTAGCCATTCGTCCAGATACGATAAAAGCAGCTAAGTCCCTGCTCTGACAGATTTCACATTTTATGGAGACGGTCTGCAGGCACCATGTACCAGACACCGTTCTAAGGGTTATTCGTGTATGAACTCACTCAATTCCCACCACCTCCCTACCAGACAACTCCTATCACTAGCGCCATTTTACAGAAGAAGAAGCAGAGGGCTAGGGACGTTAAGTCACTGGCCCGAGGTCAGATGCTAGAAAGGGGCAACGCCAGGATTTGAACGCAGAGATTTCAGCCCTGGCCAACATGTCCTTCTGAAATCTGGCCCAGGTCAATGCGCCCAGGAGGCATACGTGAGCCCGCCTGAGGCATGAGGGGCGCCTCTAGCTGCCTCTCCACGTACTCAGGCCCCATGGGGTTAAGGCTGCAAGGCTGGACTCCCAGTAGACGCACATGGCCTCTTCTACCTGCGGGGCCGCTGAAAGGCTCACCCCTGGGGTGTGGAAGAATGTTCTCTGGCCCAGGTGCTGAGTTTATTCTGGTCCCCGCTGCACCGCTTGGCCAGCTCTTAGGAAGATGACGGGGTCCAGCAGCGCCGCCGGTGTTCCCAACTTGACAGGGTGACATTGATACCCCTGCAATCAGGACATCAGCACCAAATTAGGAAGCAGCGTGGGGACGCAGCCAAGTGAATGCTGAGTAAGAGTAGAGAGCATCCAACAGCAGGCTCGGTGGGGAGCTGACAGGTCATTTACACTTGGGCCACGCATTTTGCCAACAGGGAGCCGAGGTCTTCTCAGCTGTGTCCTCAGGCTCCTGCCCTTGCTTCTGAGGTAGGGAAAGTGATGGGACTGGAGGCAGGGAGCCACATCCATATCCCAGTCCTGTCCTTGACGAAGCTCTGTGACCTTGAGCACTTAACACCTGAGGCTCTGTTCCTCTTCGTACAAAAGGGATGAAATGGTCCCACAGGGAGCTGTGAGGATTCCTGGAGATAATTTTTTTCTTGGTCTTATTAGGGCTGCACCTGCAGCATATGGAAATTCCTAAGCTAGGGGTCGAATTAGAGCTGTATAGAGGCTGGCCTCTACCACAGCCGCAGCCACAGCCATAGCCACACAGGACAGGAGTCATGTCTGCAACCTACACCACAGTTCATGATAACCCTGGATCCTTAACCCACTGATCAAGGCCAGGGATCAAAGCTGCATCCTCAGGGATCCTAGTCAGGTTCGTTACCACTGAGCCATGATGGCAACTCCCCCTGGAGATAATTCATTCTACACACCCAATGCCAAGCTGCTACTCAATAATATTAGTTCTCCCCCACTCTCTTCTGAATTTACCCAAAAGATAGACATTTTTAGGAAATAGCTCATCTTAACTGAGATTTAAGATGTCTCTGATAATGAGTTCCAACCCCCTGTTGGCTCTCATTTGTCGATAGCATCAGCTTCCCTGGAACCAGTTGAAAATGCAGAGTCTCAGGCCCACGCAGCCCTGATGAATAAACTCTGCATCTTAACAAGATCTACCACCAACCCCCACTCACGACAAGCACTGTTGAACGTATTTTTTTTTTTAGGCAAACTGGCTTTACCGCTTTGGACCACTACTAATCCCAGTTATAGGTAGCCAACCTTTGACCTTATACATGGCAGGCGTGTGGGAAGCGTTTTGTGGGCATGATCGTATGTAAACTGCACCATCCCAGAAGGTGAGGATGTTGGCTGACTCCCTCTCCCAGGTAAGGCGTCTGAGGCTGAGGTGGGTGAGTTCACTCAGCGGGGAAGTTCTAGAGCCACGCTTCAAACCCCGGGCCTCTGTGACTCCAGGCTGCTCACTTGGTCACCCTGCTGACTGGAATTATGCTACCCATGCCTCTACAGAAACTTGCCATGGGTTATTACTATGGTTACTATTTTTTAATCCCTGCTCTCCCTGAGGCGTCACAGTCAGGCCTCTTAGGAATGGGTGACATGGCAGTTCCAAGGCCCCTGACCCCCAAGGTGAGTTTCTGAGAACCTGGAGGAGCTGGCTAGCTGGACAAAGTCAAGAGAAGCCAGACCACTCCCTGCTCACCTGAGCTGACAAAGGTCAAGGTCAGCAGACCCCCAGGCAACAGGTGGTGAGGAGGCTGAAGCTCCAGGCACTGCCCTGCTCCCGAGACTGGCCCTCCCCTCCAAGCCGTCCCCAAGAATAGTCAACACTTTGACCTGGCAAGCCGGCAAACTAGAAGGAAACGTACAGGTATATCCGAGGAGAGAAGGAGCCATGCATAAACTTGACAGTGGGAAGGAACACTAATCTCTGACTATAATCCCAGGCCAGGCCCTTTGTATATTTTATCACTAATCCTGCCTGCAGCCCTGCAGCGCCCCAAAGCCCCACAACCCTTGCAGCCCTGCAAAATAATTATGTGTATGGACCCTTTTGATGGATGAGGAAATGATGGGTCAGAGAGACCTCGCAACTTACTGAAGGCCACAGAGCAAGTAAGGAGCGAGGCTGGGATCCATATCCAGGTCGGTCTGACTTCCCAGCCTGGATTCTTTCCACTTTGAGGGGATTTGCCTAAATTTCAAGCCATGATGTACAGGGCACCTTGGGCTAGGCACTGAACAGGCTTATTTCACATGATCCTCACCACCGCAGCCTTAGGGGCAGATAGTGTTACTACCACTGCAGTTGTGATCCAGTTATTGTCGTAACTGAGGCAAGGAGCAGCCACGTGACTTGTCTGGGTCCACAGTAAGTTAGCTACAGAACTGGGATTTGCAATCAGCTCTCTCTCACCTTGAAGTTCAAACTCTTTCCTCTTTCTGCCGGCTCTGGGAAGTGTCAAAGGTAAAGCATTTTTCCCCAAGAGAGCTCAGGGTCTACTGACATGATAGGACTTTAACTGTGGGAATAAACTGTAAAGGATGAACACCTGCCGAAACGGGGGAGCAGGTCACTCGCGTGTTAAGAGCATCTTCTTTATCACGAGACCGTCTATGTTCAGATCCCATTTATTAGCTGTGTGCCCTTGACAATTTACTTCTCCTCTCTGGGCTTTCACATACCCACCCGTAAAATCGGACAAATAAAAACGGCTTCAGAGTTCCCGTTGTGGTGCAGCGGAAACGAATCTGACTAGGAACCATGAGGTTGTGGGTTCAATCCCTGGCCTCGCTCAGTGGGTTAAGGATCTGGTGTTGCTATGAACTGTGGTGTAGGTCACACACACGGTTCGGATCCCGCATTGCTGTGGCTGTGGCGTAGGCCTGCGGCTACAGCTCCAATTAGACCCCTCACCTGGGAACCTCCATATGCCACGGGTGCAGCCCTAAAATGACAAAAGACAAAAAAAAAAGAACTGCTTCCTTACCAAGTTATTATAAGAATGAAATGACTCTGTGCCTAGCAAGTGCCAAGGCAGCGCTGGGCAGACACTGAGTGCACAGCACTTGTGGGTTCCTACCATCGCTATCGTTCTAATCATTCCTTTTCTGTCCTCATAATAGGCACAGGCCATGAGCAGTGTGTCGAAGACATACTGAGTGCTTGGGGCTGTCTGGGAAACGTCATCGACAAATTCACTTCCCAGATGAAGAAGCGAGAAAGATGCTGATCAGCCAGAACTTGGAAAACAACGCTCACTCCCACTATTGAGAAAGAGAATTTCAAGTAGAGAATGAGCACTGGCTGTGAACTGGCTGTTCTTTCCCCTCTCAGCCTTGGCTTCCCCAACCACAGTGCGGCGGCAGTGCCGATGAACCCGGCTCCAGGTCACTGAGGGCTGCAGCACCTGCCCCTCACGGGGAGCGACTTGGGTGGGGCCTCCCCTCCCAGAAGCCAGACAACTGCTGACGTGGATCGGGGATGTGAAATCTGTGGGGTGTACTTGAATCCCAACCCCACGGGCCTTCCTCTTCCAACGCACGGACGTTTCCCCAGCCGGCCTCCGCCGCCTTCTGGCTAATGAGGCATGGAATTGAACTCATGACCGAGCTGCGCGGCCGCCGGCCTGGCTCACTGGGCTGCGCTGACCAAGGGCCTTGACCAGATGAGGAAACCGATGGGACATTTATTAGCCACTGTCTGAAAGGTCAGACCTCAGAACTGATTTTTCAAGATGCCGTGTCCTATGTCAAAAGGGTTTCTGGCACATTCCGTGGAAGTGCCTGACAGTCACCTTATTCGGCTCCAGACGCATTCTGGAAGGTCACACACAGCTCGTCAGCTGACGGCCAGGAAGCTGAGCTGCGGGGGGCAAGCCTGGGGGGCTGGGTCAGAAGGGGCCTGGCTGCTGTTTGGCTTCCCTGTTCTCAGCCTTGATGTCCCTCTTGCAAATAGGGGAAGTGTGGACTAAATTTTTTTTAATAAATTTTTATTTGGAAATAATTTTAAAATTACAAAGAAGTTACAAAGATAGTACAAATGCCAAAAAACCCTCACTCAGTTTCTCCCAATGATATCATTTTTATATTTCCATGGTACATTCGTCCCGACTAAGAAGCCAACATTGGCACATGATTTTTAATTAAACTCCAGACTTTATTTGGATTTTACTCATTTCCTTACTAACGCTCTTTTTCTCTCCCAGGATCCCACCTTGCATTTTGGACTAAATCGTTTACAAAGTCCCCTCCCAGTTCTAAAAACAAAGAGGCAGTGAGCCTTCATGTTCAAGGGCTCTAGATGTGTGAACTGGCAAATGAATGCCATACCGTGTGACTTTGGGCAAACCCCTCACTCTCTCTGAACTTCAGTCCCTTTATCTAAAAAAAGGGGGTGATACCAGGAGTTCCCATTGTGGCTCAGCAGGTTACGAACCCAACTCGTATCCATGAGGACTTGGGTTCGATCCCTGGCCTCACTCAGTGGGTTAAGGATTAGGTGTTGCCGTGAGCTGTGGTGTAGGTCGCAGACATGGCTCGGATCCCGCATTGCTGTGGCTGTGATATAGGCCGGCAACTGCAGCTCCGACTCAACTCCTAGCCTGGTAATTTCCATATGCCACAGGTGCAGCCCTAAAAAGCCAAAAGGGGGGCAGGGATACTACCAGTACTCCTTTATAGGGGTGCTGTGAGGTTATCATTTGTTAATTCATATGAAGCTCTCAGCATGGCCTTTTGTCTGCCATGAGTGCTCCACTGATAAATCTCAGCTGGAGAAATCACAGATTCAAACCGGGACAAACCCAGCATACTAGCACTTCCTGGCAAAAAAAAAAATCTCCCAGCACAACAGCTGCCTCAAAAAGAAGATATTGTTGGAGTTCCCATCGTGGCGCAGCAGTTAACGAATCCGACTAGGAACCATGAGGTTGCGGGTTCGATCCCTAGTCTTGCTCAGTGGGTTAACGATCCAGCGTTGCCATGAACCGTAGTGTAGGCTGCAGATGAGACTTGGATCCTGCGTTGCTGTGGCTGTGGTGTAGGCCGGCGGCTACAGCTCCGATTAGACCCCTAGCCTGGGAACATCCACATGCCGTGAGTGCGGCCCTAAAACGACAAAAAGGCAAAAAAAAAAAAAAAGAAGATATTGTGCTGCAGGTCTAACACATCAGACCCAAAGTGGAAAGTGCAAGACAGGAAAAGACAAAGATCTGGCATCCCATCTACTCACTAGCTATGTGAACTTGGACAAACTGTTCAGCCTCTGGGTCTCAGCATCTACCTCTGTTAAATGGGAACAAATCATTCATTTACAGGGTGGCTGAGAAGATCAAAAGAGAGGTCTCCTGTCAAGCATCCAGTAGGACTGAGTTGTGATGTTTGGCAGCATCTTTCTCCTTTCCTTCCTCTTCTAGTCATTGATTGCTATTGGGACCATTAAAGAATCCACTGATATCTGATGTGACCGGTTCCCAGGGATTGGTAATAAGATCCTACTCCTGTTTTTTTTTTTGTTTGTTTTTTTTTGTTTTGTTTTCTTTTGTCTTGTTTTGGGGGAGAGGGATGATTAACCAAATCCTTACCCTCCCTTTTCCAGTCAAAGTCACGTTGAAAAGTCAATTCCAGAGTTCCTACTATAGTGCAGTGGGTTAAGAATCCGACTGCAGTGGTTCGGGTCACTGTGGAGGCACAGGTTCCATCTCTAGCCCAGCACAGTGGGTTAAAGGATCCGGTATTTCCACAGCAACTGCAGCATAGGCTGCAGCTGCAGCTTGGATTCAAATCCTGGCCCGGGAACTTCCATATGCTATAGGCATGGCCATAAAAAAAAAAGGAAAAGAAAGAAAGAAAAGCCAAATTCCATAATCTTTTTTGCTACAATGCCTTTTCTCATCTAGAATGAAATTTTCATTCCAATTTCATGCTGCCTGTGTTTTAAAAGGAAGCATAAAGCTATTCCCCTGGTCCCTCTGATGAAGATTATTAAAGGGCCTATTTACATAGAATAGCAGCTGAAGGGACCGGAGGAATGATTCCATTTTACAGATGAGCACATGAGAACCAGAAGAGCAGAACTGCTTATTCAAGGTAATAATCTGAAAGGCTAGGACGAGAGGCCCCAATCACAAGATCTCTGTTTCTGGGCTCCTGGCTTTCTGACTTGAAGGCTCACTAGGCTCTGAGCTTTTGGAGGACATCCCTCCATTTTTCTATCTACCCGCCCTCCCATCACTCAACCACCCATCCGTCCACTCATCCAACCACCCACCCACTCATCCATTCTCCTCACCCAGCCATTCACTCACCCACCCATCCGTCCACTCATCCTCTCACCACGTCCATCCATGCTGGCGCTGGACACCTCCTGTGACAGGCTCTGAGCTGAGCGTTGGAGAGCCGGAAGTGACAAGACAGTCCCAGTCCCCGACTTTATGGAGCTTTCCGTTCCATGATCTAGGATTGAGTCTTGGCCATCTGTTTCCCAAAGTTCTACCCCAGTGCCTGGCATATGGTAAGAGAACAGAAAATGTGTTTTGAATAATGGATCTCCCGTCTTCAGTAATGCTCCCACTTTTATAACTGACGTACTGAATTGTTTTGAAGATGTTGGGGGCGCTGAAATCCCAGTATTTGTGTTTGTCTTGAACTGCCTTCTCCAATTGTCATTCTTACCAGAAGAATTTAAACAGCCGTGGACAGATAAAGCAATAACATTGAATGAGTCCAAGGACAGTTGAGTCCATGTTTCAGCTCTGAGCTGCTTACTCCCGCGTGGTTATGAAAAGACACTAGACCCTCAGTTTTCTCATCTATAAAAAGGAGCAAATGATATCTGACTTGCCAATTACACTTGGCTGCTGTGAATATAAAAGGGGAGAGAAGAGAGGGAGAAGGAACAGGGGAGAAAAAGAGTGAAAACTTCTAGAAAGTATGATATGAATAAACGGTTATTGAGATGTCACTTTAATGATTTATGTTGAGGACATGAGGGAAAATAAAAGTGACCAGTTTTGTCATCAGTGCTCAGCACAATCTCCCTCCAACCTTCTGTAACGTAACTGTTGGTGATTGCCCCAGATTTGCTCTAACCTTCAAGGAGATTACATTTATGGATTCGTGGCATCACATGTCATCTCAGCCAATCCTGACCCATATTTCTCTCCACTTGGTTCATGTAACAACAGTACAAAGAGGTGTTGTAATCTTAATTGCTTGCAGAGTGTTTTGAAATCCTTAGATTAAAAAGCTCGGTGAAGTCCAAAGTATTAAACTTTGTGTGCCCAAGGAATCTTGCTGAGCCTAGGCCGGATTCACCGGAGCAAGGAGAAAGAGCAGTGTACATTCTGAGCTCCCGGGAACTCTGGCATCGAAGGGTCTAATTCACAGGATGGCCTAGATCAACTCCCAGCTTCCTAGTTTCTAAGCTACCCAGCCATCTGACCATTCTTCACGTTGCTTCGTGCTTTTTCCATTCCTTCAGTTCCTGGGTCACGAGGCCCTGAGTTGCACTGACTTTGGTGTCACAGTTCTGCTTTCCTGAGTGAGCTCAGCCTGAGCCCTGGAAAAGGGCAACTGTGTCATCTATGATTTCTGTAGGCCTTTTCATTTAAGCTCAGAGTGGATGACTTAACCCTCAATTTAAACTTTACCATTAAAACTTCGGTCCCTTGGTGGTAACCCTTGGAGAGGGTGTCAGGGACACACTAAAAAGGACAAGAGGGGTCTCCTGGGGTCCCGGCAGTGTTTTGTTTTCTTGACCTGATGGCGGGTTAGGCCAGTATGTTTGGTTTGTGATAATTCAGAGCTCTACACTTCTACTTGCACTTCTCTGTGTATTTTCTATACTTTAAAATGCAAAGTTTAAAAAAAAAAAAACACTCTGGATGCCAACTGACTTTTTAGAATAGATTCTCATGCGACAGAAAAGCTATGTAACTATCAAATCAAGATCCTTGCTTTCTCTGCCGTCGTGATTCAAAATAATGTCACTTTTAGTTTACCTTCCTTTATTTCCATTTTTACACTTATAGAAAAGGAAAGGCCTCAGTTAGCAAGTTATAATTAAGTCAAATGGGGGAGAGGAAGGGAGAGGTTGGCTCTCAACGGGAAGTCGTGTGATGCCTTCCAGAGATGTACGTGGGCCTCTGAAACTACAAGATTGGGCTGGATACACATGTATATTTCTCAGAGAAGTATCCAAAGCTGGCATCAACTTCTCAAGGGTCCTTAAGCTAAAAAAGACCAAAAGTCAGAGGGATTCTTACAACTCAAGACTTATTTATGGATGCTCCTCTCCAAACACCTCTCAACTCTAAATTCAACTCACAGCCCTCACCAACCTGACCTCACCAGGTTGCGTTCACTCATCAAAATGGATGTGCCCACTTCAATGGAAAAAGCGAATGGGCTCAGCTCTGTCAGAGGTTATATATAATCGTAACTGTCTGTCTGCTTCTCCATCTCCCCCTCGAGATTCCAGGCCCTGAGGCCAGAGACCTCTGCATCCTCAGCATGAAGTGGACTGGACTCCAAAGAAAGTCGCTGCACCTATTTACGAAACCAGATTTATTAAAATTTCTCTACAAGTCAGAAACGGCCATCTCACATATATACACATGTACAGGAAGGATCTAGTGTTTCGAAGCCCCAGCCAGCCCAGGGTCCTCAGCCGGGTCGTGTATCACAGATACAACAGTCACGCAACCACGAGAGCGTCAGTGCCGCAAAGGCCTCTGTCCTCCCTCTTCCGAGTCCCATGATTCTGTCGAAGTAATATTGCCAATGATCATTCACATTTCACGTGGTCTTAGACACGCAGGTTATTCAGACAGACACAGACAACAGAACAAAGCGTCAGAGCCAAGACAACAAGAAATAATCGGACATATGTATAAAAGGTACAATATATGTACAAAGTACACAGTACGTGAGGTATACACGGTGTTCTCACAATGCATGTTAGTAGTTTGCCTAGGCGTAGCCCTTAAAGGTGACTGCCTGTTTTTGTGCCATTGCTCAAAATACAGTATGTTTGGTTTACCCGTTTAACCATCTGATTGCAGCACTGTCTGAGACATCTACTGATATTTCATCTGTACTTGTTTTTAATGCAAATTGCAGTTTCTCCGTTAAGCTCTATCTTTCGTAGGTAGCGAGCTCCCATCTCTGGAAGCATTCCAACAGAGTTTGGAGTCCCACCTGCGAAAGAAGCTGGGAGTGGGGGGGATGGGTATGGATTTCTGCATTGGGAGGTGGCAGAAAAAGAAAAGAACTTGAACTAGATGACTGTTAAAACTCCCTTGGACTTTAAAGATTTGGGGCTTGCTTTTTCATTCCAGATACTGATGGCGCAGATGTATTCATAAAGCACACATCTGAAATATTAACAACTCGTCATGCAAAACTGCAGACCATACCCATGGGGGATTAAAGCATAATTCTGGAAGATAGTCTGAGAACTAAGACTATCCAAAACTCACTTTCTCTGAAATACAAAGATGTTTAACATTTGCTCTGGGGAGAGGGAATGGGGGGTCCTCTTATCTTTCTCCTCCTAGACACAATGTTCCACCCTGAGATGGTCTTGGGGAAAAAAAAAAACCCTAAAGGATAAATGCTCACATATTCGAGGGGAACCAAGAAAACTAACGGTTTCCAAGTGCTCAAATGCTTTTTAAAAGTCTTCAGTCTCTCCCTCTGAACTCAAGAGTTCTGAAATAGCCAGAAGTTTGAAACTGGTGATACTTTTCCACAGTTAGCTGGTAAGTGCTTCTATAGAGAGGGGAGAGAGGGGCCCGTTTCAAGGTCAGAAAGCATTAGCGAGGTCTTGGCAGGAAATGGAGGAGTCTGGGTTCATGGTCCAGGCAGGCTCCTATGTCCCTGAAACAGGCTGCTCCAAAAACACGGAAGAAAGGGTGAGTGTTAAACCAAACCAGAAAAAAGAAACTTTCCGATCAGAGGAGCTGGGGTAGCGAAAGTCTGGCTATCAGAGACAAGTTCGAAGATGGCAGGTTTATTGGCCCAAATTATGTGTCACCCTGTTAAAAATTAAGATTATTGCCCATAATGCCATTGGGCGATTCATTTCCTCTCCCTTTAGAATGTTCAAGTTCATTTCTCTCGATCACACGCTGTAGAATATCCCATACGCGTCGCCACCTGTCAAAGACGTGGAACCCCCCCACCCCAATCAGACAAAGGGATAGTCGGCGAAGGTTCATTAAGGGACACACCTCTGCAGGGCAGCCAATCAGAGTGTACGCTGCTCGCGCCCAGAGTCACTCATCAGGACCGATAAGAGGGGCGCCACGCCTAGTTCAGCGGTCCTAACGCCGTCACGTGTCCGGTTGGCCCCACGCGCAAAGGCCTGTCCATCTTTAGATACAGAAATGCCATGTGTGAGAATTATGAGGTTTCTGAGGTTTGGGGATTAGCAGAAGAAGGAACTGATGTCACTGTCCTCCTGGTACTCTGGAACAATCTGATCGGAAGTTCCTATTTCTGGGTCCACGTAGCCAGGTTCCAAGACCGACTCAAACCAGGGATGGAGTAAGATCTCGGGAGCCGTAAGTCTCTCGGAAGGCTCCCGTCTCAGGAGGCTGCGAATGAGGCACCTGGCTTTGGGGGAAATGTGGTCGGGAATGCAGAACTGTCCACGTCGGATTTTGGAGAAAAGGGCACTGGGGTCTGAGTCGTGGAAGGGGTAGCGTCCCACCAAAAGGGTGTAGAGCATCACCCCGAGGCTCCAAACGTCGGCTGCCTTCCCAGAGTAGGTCCCCGTGGTGTTCAGAATCTCCGGGCTCACGTAGGCTGGGCAGCCATGTTTGTCTGACAAAGCATCATCTTCTCCCTTAATGATGTGTGTATCTTCGAGGCTTTCCAGTCTGAGCTGGGTTCTGCAGGAGAGAGGAAACAAGCCATTACTTCCAGATCAGCTGCTCTGAAAAACAAGGCCATCCCAATAACAGCGCCCACAGGCACTCATCGCGGAGGCTGGAGGAATGCCAGTTACCCCTTCATCCAGTAAGCAGCGCCTTGCAACCACCCAGGAGGACTCCGGATTTCACAAACCAATACAAACTGCAATAAACATTTGCAAAGTATTCTGAGAGCGCCTGGGGTGGAGGGTATGATGCAAAGCCCCAAATACTATTCATCGTGCTACAGCTTATTTGAGAGATCCTACCTAACAGGAGTTACACAATTTACACAATTCACATTGCAGCAGTGGGAGCCTGTCTCAGGGGAATGCTGACATTTCTCCAAAAGCTATCAGAGAAAAGCAGTTGATCTTAATTCTTCAGGGAGAGCCTGTGCATCCTACAAGCCGATCTTATCTCTTAGCGTGCCATGGACTGCCAGGGCTACTGGGACCCGCGCTTTGCATTAGAGAACATTACGGAAGTGGAGCCCAAGGTCGCTGTTATTACCCACAGGTCGTCAGCACTCTTGCTCACGTTGATATACACACACAGGGAACTCTGACCACCTGAGCCCCAGGTGTGATGAACGCAGGTAAAAGTACAAGGAATGTTAATTACACTTATTGGGATGTTTCACTGCAAAGAATGCTTACCCTGGACAGAGAAGACAGAGAAGCGGCTCATGGATTTGAAAGATGCAGGAGCCCTAAAAAGCCTGCACACGTGCGTGTGTGAGCGTGCACACACACACACACACGGATGGCACATCGACACTTGAGCGCGTTTTCTCAGGTAGGGGTTGATCTGTTCAGGTTAAAACTAAAAGTCTGAAAAATCTTTAGTCAAGTCTCTCTGATGAGGCTGCAGGTGCCTCTTTGTTCAGATCCAGCCTCTCAAGGCCCTTGGTTCCCCCAAGCCCAGAACCACATGGGGTGCCTCCAATGTCTGATGGCCACTTGTGCTCCTCCCAGCATCTCTGAAACAGCCCTGTTTCAGTAAGTCACTCGTGTGAAGTTAAATGCAAACATTTGGTACAGGCTACTGGGTCAATTCCTTTTCCTCTCGAAGGTCTAGTTTTTTTTTTTTTTTTTTCTTCCTGCCTTCCTGTTCCCTGGAGTGTAGTATACATGTGCTAACTTCGGTATGTCCTCAGCCTGACCTCCCTGTCGTTATGTAAAATACCCATTGGTTCTGTAAACGGAAAATATGACTCAACCCACACTGTCTGCCGCTGATTGGCTGCTGTAGTACTAAAACCCTGCACCTGTGCTGGTTACACGAATAGCGTCAGCCTGCCATTGCTTAACCCTCGGGTTGCCAAACGCCATGCACATGACATCTGCCTGTGCAATGCGGATTTCAAAAGTCAGCAAGGAGGTGTGTAAGGCATGTTTCAGAAAATACATCACCATATCTAAGGAGTGTGTTCCAGGAATTGGAAACTTCTTCATTGCCAATACTTTGCTTTTCTTTGTTAATCAGTGTGTTCCAATACTTATTGCAAGGTCAGGCACAAAGGCTTGCTTTCTGGCAACTCAACCCTGCACTTTTTCACAGGGCCTGAAGTTAAGGGTAGCCTTGCATGGCTACCACAAATAACACCCACCCACCTCTGCAACCGTGCAATAGTATTGCTTTTAAACTTCCCACTAGGGATGTGGCCCCCAACTCTTACAATCAGGTAAGGTTTATCTCCTGCGGCTTCCTGAATTCTCTTGTCTGAAGCCTCAGCTCTGAATCTTAATGTCTCGTTATTGTCTTATCGAGCTCATCTTGTTCTTTATGAGGTAAGTCATGATCTATATTTAGCAACCAATTCCAGCCAACTTCCATTTATTATTCAGTGTAGCTATTTTCTGAAGATGGAGCCAAACAAGATGTCTAAAAAGTCACCGGAGAATGTGGAGAAAATATGAGGGGGGCCAAGCCCGACATGGAACAGTATGAAGGAGGGAGATGGAATTCTGCAAATTGGACAGCCTGACTAGCTCTGTGATACTTACTGGGTGCAAAACAAAACAAACCCATCCAGGATAAACAAGGATTTGAAGATGTCCTCTAAGAACTGATGCAGGCCGACATCTGTCCCCTAGAAGAACTGACCCTTCTGATGACAATGTGATAAACTGCATTCCGAGGTAAAAGTGGGGAGGGCATCCTGTCATCACGTGACATCGCCCAGATGCAACAAAGTGTCCCCAGGCCACATCCACAACAAGGGTGCTGTGTAACCAACCTTGGCCTTGGCGCCTCAGGAGGGGGCCCCCAAATACTAACTCTGGGACAACTGAGGAGCCCTTGGTGTTGTTTGAACCAACCCGCTGCACCCTAACTGCTCTATCACCTTCGTTTTGGTGCCCAAAAGGCACAGGAGGGGCTGTGGAGGCCGCTCACCTCTCCTCGGTGGAGAAGACAAATTTCCTAAGCTTCAGGTCCCCCAGCACAATGGCCGACTGGTGGCAGTGGGCGACGGCGGAGACAATCTGCTTGAAGAGCCGGGCGGCCTCCTCTTCCCGCAGCCTCTTCCGACTGCGCACATAGGAGTGCATGTCCCCAAAGTCCCTTTCAAAGAAGACATAGGCCTTGGTTTCCCCGAGGATCACTTCCACGATGCCGGTGATGTTCCTGTGTGATGGCAGCTGGATGTATGGCCGGATTTTGTCCTGGTAGTGTTTAATGGGAAACACCTGCAGAGAGAAGGTGGCCCACTTAGGAGGCTAGAAAAGCAGAGGCTGCCTCCCAGATCCTGGGCTGGGCTGCGGTTCTCATTCTCCTCCGGGCTTAGATGGACGTAAGGCTCCATTCATTTCCACCCCCTTAGCTCTGCATCCCAACCGATGTGGCCGCGGCTGCCCGTAACACCCAGAACCAGCAGCATCTCGGGCTCTGGCTGAGCAAACATCCAAAGAGCTACCACATGGATGGCTGGAAGGATGTCTTCTATGTATGGCTTTCCATGAGGCCACCAGCTCCAAAGAGCTAAGCTCCGAAGTCCCCACCCTCTGTGGCCCTTCCTTGTCGGCAGGTAATACTGGGCAAAGTGACTGCCAGACGTCCCCCTGGGATCTCCAGGAACCCTGGAAATGCATGACTCCGCAGCCTCCAAGTGGAAGAAGGGGCTAAAAACCACACAGCGCTGTCATCAAACAGAGGAACAGATGACTCCCAGAGAGAGAGAGAAAGGAAGAGGGACAGTCACACAGCCCTAAGCAACCTGCTGAGGCTGACGCGGGTAGATGCACCCTTGAGTTAAAATTCCCACAGGACAGGTGAGATCCTCTCTGGGGTTTTTTCATTTGTTTCTTTATCTCTCCCCTCCCCCCCTTCACCCAGGAAATGGGCAGCATCTCCGCTAAGAAGCTGGCTGGTCTCTATAAGGGCCTTTTGTTTAGTCCGGTTACTCATATCCTAGACTCAACTGGAAACGGTGACACACGGGCTGTCACCATCTGGATTCAGCTATTATCTGCTGGGAGGAACTGGAAGGGGTTGCACAATGACCAGACCCGACCCACCTCTGAGGCCTGACTGCTCTGGAACCAGCTCCAAAAATCTCTCTGCTGCCCCCCTCCTCCCATCCCAACCTAAACTCTTACTCTTCCCAAAGCAGCTCTCAGCCCCAGCGACCCAGAAGAAAAGATTTTTCCCCCCTTTAAACTGGGCTTGATCGTGCCTTTGAAGTTTCGTTCGGGTCGGACAGTAGGTGGCAGCAGCGAGCCCAGGGACGGGAAGGTGAGGGTCAGGTGAGTTGCGGAAAACCCAAGAGCGACTTGAACTGAGGGGTGATCCTATCTTTCAGGTGAAAAGGAGCAGCCCAGAGGGTTCTCGGGGATGTCTGAGGCCCGGGCGTCCAGCTCGGAAAGGGTAGATGGACTGTGGGGCTGTTCTGCGTCCGTGGGCGCTGGCAGAGAGCGCGCAGGATCCCGTTTCCAGGAGTTGTATCTCCTGATGGAATCCCTTATGTTCAAAAGAAAATCGCTGGCCGGAAAATCAAGACACTAATTGGATACCAGGGCTCCTAGCCAGTGTAGGAACCCTTCTCCTCCTCAAGTCCCCCCGCCCTGGGTGGAAGGTCCCCTCAGACTGCTCTTCGGGGACGACAGCGTCCCTGTCCCAACGCAGGTTCCAGCGAAATTCCCAGGACCCGAGTCCGATACGGACTGCCCGCCCCTTTACTACCCGCGGCTGAGCCGGGGTGCCCCGCAAGAAAGCTGCCAGCTGCTGCAAGCTCCAAGGAGGTACCCACTGAAGGGCGTCCCTCCAGAACCAGGGGCGGGGGTGGGGGGTGGGGGAATAAGAAAAGGGGAAAGGCATGGCCTGGAATCCATTTCAATTCCACCACTTATGTGGAACGCCACACGCTAAAGTGGGCATTAAGGAATAGAGATAGAAAGAAATTGAGGACCGCACTTCCTCTTGACCGCCAAGCCCCCATTATACCACTCCAATCGAACGCCTCAGTGCCCAATAGTGACCCCGTCTAACGCTACCTTGCCGGACTCAAACCCACCTATCCGCCTTGCCCTAAGCCCTAGCGCCGGTGGCACCTTCGGCCTCCGGGCGTCCTCTGGTGAAACCCCAAACACCTCCGCTGCCACCGTGTCTCCCCACCCCGCGACCTCCGCCGGCCCTCGGCCTCCGGCTGCCTACCTTGCAGCGCAGCTCGCGGCCCGTGTGGATGCACAGCGCCCGGGACACATGTTCGCGCTCGGCCAGGGGCAGCAGCAGGTAGTCGGCGATGCGGCTGGGCCCCGGCGCGCTCGCCGAGCCGCCGCCAGCCCCGGGTGCGGCAGGCGGAGGCTGCGGGCTGCAGGGAGAGCCAGGGGGGCTGAGGTAGTCCGGGGGGTTCGAGCACTCGGAGAGACGTGGGCACTTGGCCGCCACCGCCGCCGCGTCGTCCGAGTCCAGCAGGCGTTTGGCAGGGGCGCCCCGGCCGGCCGGGAGCAGCAAGGCCGGGGCGCGGGGCTGCGAGACGCCGCTCATAGCAGAGCGCACGGGACCGACCCGCATCCCGTCCGGCGCCGGGACGGCCCCGGCTTTGTACGTCCTCGGATCGGCGCGGGAAGGCGCGGCGGGGTCGGCGTCGGCGCCGCGACGTATTCCAGCCCGCAGGATGGAGTTTGCAGACGGAGCTCGTTTCGGCCCCCACGGGGGGCAAAGCTGGAGCCGCTCCCGGGCGCTAGCGGTGCACGCGGGAACCACCGTGGCTGCGCGTCCGGGGGTGGGAGGCCGGCTCGGGTCCCCGGACCCCTGCGGTACCAGCTCCGGGTACCTGGCAGGGGGCGGCCGCCGCTATTGTTGTCGAGGCTGCCGACAGTGAGGGAGGCAGAGGTGGCGGTGGCGGTGGCTGGCCTTACCGAGATCCGAAACAGCGAGCACAGTATCAGGCAGGCTCGGCGGAGCCACGGAGCAAATGCACTTCCCAAAGCAAGAAGTCTCGGGGCCAAAGCCGGAGCAACTTTTCCGCGGCGCTCGGGATCCTGCGCTCTCTGGGCTCCCGGCGTGTGTGCGCGAGCGAGACGCGCTCGGAGAGAGTGACTGAGTGTGAGTGAGTGTGTGCGCCGCACCGATCCCGGCCAGTGCACTCCTCCTTCTCCTTTTCCTCCACCTCCTCCGCCTCCCGGTGACTCACGCTGTATACACACACACACTCACAGTCCGGGCTGTGTAAACAGTTGGGAAGTCGGGTTGTGCAATGAGGTGGCTGCGACGACTCGGGCCCTGCCGCGGGCGAGCAGTCACCGGAGCGGACGGGGGAAGGCTGGGAGGAGGGAGGAGGAGCTGGGTCGGCGGGGGCGATGGGGGTGGCCCGAGAGCTGGGATGCTCCGGGCAGCGCGCGCTCCGGCGCAGGTGGTGTGTCCCGAGCCGGCTGGGGCGCGCGCACACGCCCCCTGGGCTGGGCTGGGCAGGAGGAGGCGCGCGCCCTCCGGCAGGCAGCGGGATCAGAGCTAGAAGCTGGAGGAGGGGGCGGAGGAAAAGTTCCCGTGACGTCAGGGTCCCCGGGAAGTGGGCGGGAGGGGTGGGGCCGCGGGGGGCGAAGCGACCGCTGATTGGTGCGCGCTCCCCATTCACACCGAGCACAATGGACTGCGGGCGCGCGCACCAAGGTTCTCTGCACCCGCTGCTCGCTGCAGCCGCGCGGTGACGCCTTTTGCCCTGGGGATCTCCCCCCCACCCAACCGCCCCGCGCCCTGGGACCTCCGGTTGTATCCGTAGGCGTCGCGAGGCCCGGAGGTAGTCCGCGGAAAGGAAGAGAGAGAAGGTGATGAATTCCAGAATCACTCATTCACCCCCACGCGGTAGTTCCGGGGAAGACCTATGCGTGGTTGTGGATGTGTTTTTTTTTTTTTTTTCCTTTTCCTGCCCCTTCCCAGCTCTAATCCCCAGCGTCTGTTCGCTTCCACAAATAGAACCTTCTGTTGGATGAAATAAAAGCAAACACGGGGCCTTCTGCGCTGCCTCCACCTCCACGCCCCTCCCGCGCCTGCCGCCCGCCGGGATTGCACGGAAATAGCTTCTCCAGGCTCCCCGGCCGCCCCTTCGCGGTGACTCGCAGGAAGAGCTTCCTGAGCCGGGGCCGGTGGGAAACAAAGGATGTGGGGAGAGGGCGGAAGGGGCCCACGTGGCTGCCGCTGGATTCCTGCCTCCCCCCGCCCCAGCCCCTGGCCGCCACACGCCCTGCACGGTCTGGGGCCCTGGGGCCAGCCCAGTTCCGTGGTGCCCGGGTAGCGGAGTGGGAGTCATTCTGACACCGACAGTGATACTTCCTACACCCGGGCAGCCCTGCCAGGGAATGTGCGTGCACTCGTGCAGCGTGATTTCGGTGAGCGCGAAATGTGTGTCAGACGCTGCACAAAGCTCTATGAAAAAACAACCTAGAATCTGCCGTTTTTCTTTCTTTCGATAACCAGGTCGATTTGGAGTCCCTGGACACCCAACATACATAGCTATTATCAGCATCTCTTCTGCCCTTCTAGTAAAAATATCATTTTCTAAAACCAGGTCGAGCCCCAAGTATAAATCTTTTCCATATTAAATCTCTGTTCATTCAGCAAATACTAATGAAGCATCTAGTAAGAGCTAGACGCTGGGGATTAGAAGATGAGCATTAAAATAATAACAGCTAACATTAATTGAGGTCTATAACATTAATTGAGGTTCTTAGTGCTTAATAATACTAGTCACTGCAGTCCTACAGCCACCCTGTTGGGTTATTTTTTGCTCCTTTTCAAGAGGGAGAAGCCTGCAAAGACAAAGTTAACTTGCTGTGATCAAATCACTACTAAAAGGTGGAGCATTCAAGCTCTTAAGCACTCGTGGGTACTCAAAAGACAGATTACAACTTGTAGAGAGAAGAGGGGGCTTAGGGAAGATTCCATCAAGAAGGCGGCTGACCTGGGGGTACGTGTGGGGTTGCAAGGAATTGCTGGGGTGGGGAAGGGGAGGTGGCCGCAGGGCCAGTGACAGGGCCAGTGACGCAAGGAAGCGAGGAAGAGTAGGGTTAGCTTAAAGAGGCCAGAGTGCCCGTCCGGGTGGAGCTGAGCCTTCAGAAGTCCTTGGGAAAAATGTGAAAGGCTCCAATTCCTGCTGAGGAGGATGCATTTGATCTTGTAACTGGGAGAGAGCCCTGGTTTTCCCTCTTTCACATTGATATTGTGACAGTTATTTAAGACCCACTGAGCTGCCAGCTGAGCATCTGCACTTGGATGGTGAACTCGGCCTGGACCGTCAGCGTCTTCCTCCAAGATACACACCTCCTTTCCTGTTTCTTCTAAGAGCAAGGCATCGCCACCCCCCATGCCCGGGTCCAGAATCCCTGGCAGTCATTTCCCCATGAATCTGCCTTTTTCCTGTCCCCCACCAGGCTGTCCCTGGATCCATCCTAGATCTGCTGGGTCTCAGAGCCATCCCCTGCCCTCCGACCCTAGCTCCCCTTGCAGACTGTTTCTCAAGCTCCCTGGCTCATTGGCTTCCAGCCCGTTTTGCCCAGAGGGAAGGAAGCCCTGGAGGAGGACCGGGCTGCCTGGGGCACTGGCTGCACCTCTTCTGTGGCTCCAGCCCTTTACCCCACCCCACTCCCCTTCCCCAGAGAGCCCCTCGGTGTGGCTGCCAGATCCCCTACTGGACAGAAGGAATTATGCCCCCACACCCACCCCACCTTCTACTCCTGGGCTGCAGGGAGTGCCTTTTGTAAATCCATTTTGGAAACTGCCTTGACTGAGAAGGGCTACCTTGCTCAAGTTCATACTCCCTTCCCAGGAGGTCCACGTCCAATGACAAGTGATTGTGGAGTACACAGGTTCAGCCTCCTTGCCCCAATGTGACCCCCTCTGAAGGGCATCCCAGCTTCAGCCCGGCAGTTTAGGGTCATCTGAGTTCGTCCTTGAGATTGCACCCAGCCCTGTCCTGTCCCTTTCCTCCCCTTCCAAAGGCATTCCCTACTAAACCCGCATGCTAATCTTCTGAGTCCACACGCTGGGGGACCCACCCTTCCCCTCCGTCTTCCTTCACTCTAGCTCACTCTGGCTCCTGAGAAGAAGTGACACCACTTTTGTCCCTCCAGCACTAGGGTGGAAATAGCTTCCTGCTGTTGCTAATCCCTTGACTGCCCCCCTACCGTGTTGTTTTGTTCTATTTGGCTTCTGTTCTTCCCCTACCTTTATAACTAGCTCCCCTGCTTTAATTCTGCCCATTGAACTTCCTGGCCTGGGCTCTGTTTTCCTGACTGATGCAAGCCCTGGGCCTTTTCTCCTGGATTTCTGTAGTAAACGCCTAACTGGGTGTCACCACTCCCTCATCCCTTCCGCATGCCCTGAGCACCTCCTCTGCCCTTGTACCTGGCAGGTGCTGGAGATGTAATGGTGACTACACAAAATATGTGCTTGAGCTCCCTCAGTCCATTCCCCAAAAGTATCACAGTACTTTTTCTCAAATTTAACGTTGATCATATCAGGCCCTGGCCCAAAAACCTTGCAGGGAACCTCAGATAACATCCAAACTTCCCTTTCCACCCTCAGCTTTCCTCCTTGCCAGTACCCTACCCATGCCAGCTCCTGGTAGGGCCCCAAACACATCTTGCCAGTTCACACCTCTGCATTTTTGCCTGGGCTTTTTCCTCCCACTGGAATTCCCTCCCCTCCTCCACCACCGCCAACCCGATGAACTCCTATTCATCCTTCAAAACACCAGTCAGATTTCCCCTGCACTGCACTCAGATTTAAGTGTCCTGCCAAGGTCTACTGAGTCCTCCATCTAGGTCTCTCTCATGGCCCTGTCCACTCACCTCTGTTCCAGAGGGCAGGTGCCATGTCTTACTCAACCGCGTGTCTCCAGTTCCCAACCCAGTGTCTGTTACAAAGGAGGGGCTTAGTGAGTGACAACCAAATAAATATACTCAGGGGCAGAGGGGCGCTCACAAGGAGAACCTGGGAGGAGAGGTACAGAAGGAGAACAGACTTTTGGGCAAAGACAGGGGATTGGAGGACAGGGTACAGATTTCAGAGTTGAATGTCTAGCCCTGGGCGGCAACAGGATACGGAGAAAGAAGGGGCAGAAGCTTTGGGGGCCTCCAGCCTGGATGCTTGGGAAAATGGACATGTTTTTTTGGCAGGGCCTGAGATCAGGTCAGCCAAGAGGACACGTGAGCTAAAATTGTCTTGATTTCATTGCTGGGGGTTTCCCTGCTGGCAAAGTCTGGACTGAACTTCCATCAGACTTTTCAGATACTGACCTGAGGAAGCCAGTTGTTCTTTATAGGCCTCAATTGTCTCACCTGTGAAATAGGTATAATAAAGGCCTATTTTTTTCCTCCCCCACAGGTTCTTATGAAAACTAATAGCTACAAATATATGAAAAGTCCTTTTGAATTATCTACTCACATACAAATGTGATTATCAGGTATGAATATGCTTTTATGCCGCACGCATGGCATGTGGAAGTTCCCAGACTAGGGGGTTGAATCAGAGCTGCAGTTGCTGGCCTACACCACAGCCACAGCAATGCCAGGTCCGAGCCAAGCCTGCGACCTACACAGCAGCTGCAGCTTGTGGCACCAGATCCTTAATCCACTGAGTGAGGCCAGGGATCAAACCCCAGGCTTCATGGATACTAGTCAGGTTCTTAACCCACTGAGCCACAATGGGAACTCCCAAATATACCTTGATTTTGAATTATGTTTATTTAGTCAATAAATATTAATTATGGACTTGCCATATGCCAGAGCTGAAAAAGGCCTTTACTGTGAAAATCCAAATTGACAAATACAAATACATAAGTAAATAGGATATGAATTAGGAAGTGATTCTTTCTGTGTTGAAATTCTCTTTGCATTATAAAAGGGCCCCCTACGTGATGGTGATGGCATTGGCACGCTCCTTCGGCACATTTATGATGTAGCGTAGGAAAAATGTAGGAACCTTGAAAACATGAATCAAGGTTGTACATCCTGGAGTGTGCGCACGCTCGCGTGTGTGTGTGTGTGTGTGTGTGTGTGTCCTTTGTAGCCTCAGCACAATGTTGAGCTGACACCGGATGCTCAACACATGTTGAACTGGGGAAAAGAATTGACTGACCTCCAGTTTCTCAGGAAATCACGTATTACGTAATGTGGGAGGAGCTGTATTGGATTTTCTGGACAAGGTTGGGCTATCGATGAACTAAAGCTTGATTCATTTTCATTCCTGCCCAGGTAGGTTCCTGGCAGCACCATTGGAAGAGTTCTGAGCATCCTACCTGTTCTAAATTGGAGGGAAATTCACAGAGCAACCAAGGCCCCTAATCTACCTTCCAGCTTCACGGTGCATGAGGCTTTGCAGCCACACACAGTGGGCATTAAATTCTAATGCCCTGACTCTAAATTCTAAACAAATACACGAACCAAAAAAGAAATTGGGACATATTTAAAGAAAATGATATTACTGTTTACAATAAGTTTCCAAAAACTGGAAAAGAAATAAACACTGGAGCTCCCACTGTAGCGCAGTGAGTTAAGAACCTGACTGTACCGGCTCAGGTCACTACAGAGGTTTCGGGTTCAATCCGCAGCCTGGTACAGTGGGCTAAAGGATCCAGCACTGCCACAGCTGTGGCGTAGGTCACAGCTGCAGCTCAGATTCAGTCCCTGGCCCGGGAACTTCTATATGCCATGGATGCAGCCATAAAAAATAAAAAATAAGTAAATGAACACTTACTGAGTTCCTCCCATATGCTAGAATCTTGCCTATTCTCTTCTTTCACGTTCAAAGTCATCTCATAAAATAGTTATCACTGCCATTTTACAGATTCACAAGAAAGCTCAGAGAGGTTGATTAGCTTGTCTAAGATCACACAGCTGGAAGGAGCAAGTTAGAACAGGAACCTTAATTGGGCTGACCTCAAGCCTGGCTCTTTCTGCTTTATATATCACCCAATCTCCGAGTGAAGAGAAAGTCCAGCCAAATACTCCGCTTCCTTTATTTTTTTTTTCAGTTCAATAAAAGTCTTTATGTTTTGAGAACTTACACTTTCCCCAAGCAAACATTCACATGCACAGGCATACACATACACAGACAGAAAATTAACATTTGTGGGAGTTCCCTGGTGGCCTGGCAGTTAAGGATCTGGCATTGTCACTGTTGTGGCACAGGTTCAGTCCCTGGCCAAGGAACTTCTACATGCCACCGGCATGGCCAAAAAAAAAAAAAAAAAATTCACATTCATAATGCAGCCTCAAATCTGACTTTACTTGATGATTTCATAATTTTTTTTTTGGCGTTTTTTTTTAGGGCCGCACCTGCAGCTTATGGAAGTTCCCAGGCTAGGGATCAAATCAGAGATACAGCTGCCAGCCTACACCACAGCCACAGCAACAGCAACGTGGGATCCAAACTGTGTCTGTGACTTACACCACAGCGCACGGCAACATCAGATCCTTAACCCACTGAGCGAGGCCTGGGATCGAACCTGCATCCTCATGGATGGTAGTTGGATTCGTTTCCCCTGAGCCACAACAGGAACTCCCTTACTTTTTTTTTTTTTTTTTTAATTAAAGAGCACGGAAATGCTTAGATCCTCGTGGGCCTCCCGCTAACATCTGTGGGGGCCCAGATGAGAATGCAAGTGAGAGTCTGTGACCTGATGTCCTTCTCTTCCCATCCTAACTTCTGTCCTCCCCGTGCAGGGCCTCCAGGGCACGCCCTGGCCATGCCAACTGCATCCACATATGCAGCGCCGCCCTTGGCCCTTTCCTGAGCCACAGGCCTAGAGGTACAGCACAGCAGGTTGCCTTAGGAAAAACAGACCCAGGAAAAAGATTCCAGAAGGTTCTGGGCATTGGGGCAGAAGATCCCGCAGTCCTGGGTACCTGGAATTTGATCTGGGCCAGCAGGTTCGGGCTTAGGCAGACATACCCCCTGGCCATGCGGAACAGACGCAGCAGGCTGAGGGCCAGGGCGGGGCTGGATTGCCCAGGTAAGAGAGGTCCTGGTCTCCACGAGCGATGCCTGGAAGCTCCACCAAGACCTTCTCCCCCACCTCCTCATATGCTGATGGCAGCCTCTTGCGTTTAAAATGCTCTTCTGGGGAGTTCACATTGTGGCTCAGCAGGTTATGAACTCAACTAGTATCCATGAGGATGCAGGTTCAATCCCTGGCCCGGCTCAGTGGGTTAAGTATCCAGCGCTGCTATGAGCTACAGTGTAGGTCACAGACGCAGCTCCGATCTGGCGATGCTGTGGCTGTGCCGGAGGCTGGCAGCTCCCACTCCAATTTGACCCCTAGCCTGGGAACGTCCATCTGCCGCGGGTGAGGCCCTAAAAAGAAAAAAAAAATTGCTGCAACTTCTTTGCCATTTTTCCCATTGAGAGGCAGAGTCTCTTGAATCTGGGCAGGCCCAGGACTGCCTTGACCAGTCACATACAGTGAAAGTGCCGCTCTCCGGCTTCCAAGGTCATAAAAGGGCATGCAACTTCTGCTCGGTTCTGCAGGACACTTGCTGTTGGAACTCTGTGTGGCCGGATAAGAAGTCTGTCTGCCTTGAGAACACTGAGTTGGAGAAGCCACAGGCAGACCCTCCGGACGAAAGACCCAGCTGAGCCTGTCCTGCGGCTTCTCAGCCCAGGTACCAGACAGGTGGGTGGGGAGTCCGCCGGGATGAATGCTCCAGCCCCAGCCACCTGCTTCTTCGCAGCTGAAGCCCAGACATCACGGCACAGATAAGAGCCACCCTTACCTTGCCCTTTCTGAATTCCTGACCCCCAGAACTATTTACCTTCTAAGCTTGGGGGAAGTTTACTACACAGTAAGAGATGACCGAGAATAACATCCTGGAACTGTTCTGGAAAAATGAGGCGGTCTGACGGGCAAGGCCTCACCAGCCCATAGGATACCTTTAGATGTCGACTAGAAAGGGGAGCTCCAGCCTCTGGATGGGAGCCACCCCACACCTGGCAGAAGACTTGGCCAGCAGAGTGCAGGTTGTATTTCCCAACCAGAGACACCTTCTCTTCTGCTGGGATCAACATGAGCTGAGCTGGCAGGAAGGCATGTTCTCAACATTCAGATAATTGCCCCAGAATCTTCTTGAGCATCTCCCAGGATTTGGGGAGGGCTCTGTGCTCAGATCTTGTTAATTCTGCCTCCCGGTGAGTCATCTCAACACAGAAAGCATTCATCAAACACACACACACACACACACACACACACACACACACACACACACACACACACACACCCCCTACAGGCTACTTTTTCCCTTTTCTCAGTTAACAAAAATCTCCACCCTCCCGTGATCTGATCTGAGATCTTCAGGCTGTTCTGAAGTCATCCGTCTTGCGTCTTCAAACATACCATTTTCCCTCACTCAGCTTGAACTAGGCCCTGGTGGCAGCCAGCCAAGCCCATCTCCCTTCATTCTCAAAAGAAGCCTGGCCCTGTGTGCTGGACTGTTTGTTTCTGGGATTTCCATTTCGAAAACCTTGCAAAGAGCCTGTGGCTCTGGGGCAGTATTCCTGAGCAAGGCTGCAGGTGGGGAGCGGGAGGGTGAAGGCGGCTGGGGGCAGCTCACGTTGGCTCGTGGGAACTGCAGAGGGGGGAGAACCATCTCTGCAGGTGAACTGCAGGGCAGAGAGGCTGGCAGCTCCTCCCTTGGCTCTGCCCTTCCTGTTCCCAGCACGGCAATCTTGTCCCTTTTGGTCCAACTGGCAGCTGCAAGTTCAGCAAGGACAGCTGTCAAGGGGGTTGTAGACTTTATAACTCACCTTATGCAAACCTGGTAGACAAAAGCCTGGTTTTCTAGGAAAGACTGCAGACGGCTAGTCGTCCACATGGCCTACGGGTTCAAGCCGACTCCCTCCCTGGGAGACTGTCCAGTCAAAGGTAATTTGCCTTTGCTGGGGAAGGGGACCCAGCTCTGCTGAACACCCAGTCTATGTGCTTTGCATATGTTATGCCATTTATCCTCGCAACAGCCCTACAGCTTGGTATGATTATTGCCACTTGCCAGCTGAACCAAGAGAGATCCAGAGAGGTTAAGTAACTTGCCCAAGGTCACACAGCTGGAAGGACTTAGAGCCAGGGTTCAAACCCAAGTTTGGACCACCTCATTCCTTCTCTCCACTCCTTCCCCGGATGCTTGATCTCTCTCTCTCTCTCTTTGCATAGTTTGGAAACGTAGAAAATAAGTGCCTCTGTTTAACCTATGCGGTGAGACCACACCTGTGGCCTCACCTGTGGGTTTGAGGGAGCGCTTATCTAGTGCGTGTAAAACACAATTGATCTTATCAAAACTTGTTTTAAGGCCCTCAGAGAATATTCCTGTTCTGCACTGGAGAGGTCGGTTCTGCAAGATGGCCCCTCACGGACCAGGCTCTGGAACCCGACATTGTCCCTGTAGAGTCTGGATACACATCAGAGGCAGAGTCACTTGAACGGGTTCCGGGAACTTGATGTCTAGTGAGAATTACCCTGATACAGGCAGGCATCCGGCGGAGCAGGATGTGCACATCGGCAGATCAATGAAGGCATTCCCTTGGCCTGGACAAGCTGCCCACAGGAAGCCACATTATCAGAAAGTTACTCGTACAAATGGAATCCACAAAGAGGATCTGGCAGATATTAAGAAGTCTATTTCAGCCAGGGTTGACTGAAGTCATCTCTGACCCTAAAGGGAAAGTCTTCTGCAGGAAACGTTTGCCATCAAGTTTGCTCTGGCAAAACCGTCTCTACCCTTAGAGGAAGACGATGCATTAGATAAGGCTACACTCCACTGCTGTACCAAAGAGCCGAAAAGAAGCGGTGTGAAGAACACGGAGACTGTCTCTTTCCCCTGTAACCTTGTGAGGTGACCATTCCTGATTGACAGATTCTGAGGACCCAGCTTCCCTCCATGTTGGGGCTCCAGCTCATCATCCGCGTGGTCAAGGCCAGGTCTCAGCCACACCAGGTCCCCTCTGGCTGGAAGGGGAGGAGATGGTGGAGGAGCCACACCCACTTCGGCCTGGAGACATGCGTGCTCTGCTCACATTCACATTCTAACGCAGAACTTGGTCACGTGGTCACACCCAGCTCCTAGCGAAGCTGGGAAATGTGTCCGGCCAAGCCCAGGAAGAAGGAGAGAGAAGATGTGGGTGGACTCCTGACTATCTCTGTGTCAAATGACAGTGAGGGTGCTTTCAGATGTAACCAAAGCCTCCACTCAAACCAGCTTAGACCCAAAAGACAACTTTGGGCTAACTCCAGCCTTGGCTGATTCACCAACTCTACCTTGAGAATTCCGGGTACCACCCTGATCGCAGGCTCTAGCAAGGCTGGATATCACATCGCGACATGACAATCTTCAAAGGAAGAAGAGAGCATCTCTCCATAGGTTCTCCATCAGGAGAGAAGAGGGTTTCCCCAGAGACCCCCCAGTCATCTCCAGCAGACATCCTCTTTTATACGCTTGGCTTGAACTGCATCATATGCCCATTTCTGAACCAGTTCCTGCAGTTATGAACTGAACTGTGGTCCTGCAGCCCCCATCCCCACCCCTCCCCACCATCAACTCACATGTTGAAGTCCTAACCCCCTGTACCTAAGACTGTGACCATATTTGTAGATGGGGCCTTACAAGGGGTAATTATATTAGAAGGAGGTCATATGGGTGGACCCCAAACCAATGTGCCTGGTGTCCTTACAAGAAGAGAAGATCAGCACACAGAGAACACACATTCCAAGGGATGGCCATGTGAGGACTTGCTGGCCATCTGCAGGCCAAGGAAAGAGGTCTCAAAACAAACCAAACCTGCCAACACCTTGATCTTGAACTTTGAGCTCCAGAACAATGAGAAAATAAGATCCTGTTGTTTAACAAGTGGCTTGTGGTGTTTTGTCACAGTAACCGGATCTAACTGGTACAAGAGGCAATCAGAACGGATCATTCTGGTCCACTCCTGGGGTACGGTCAGTGTGGGACACGGATCAAGGAGAAGGAAGTCTGGGTGGAGGAGGAAGCTAATGGTGGCAGGCTGGGCAATCGGGCAGCCATACCAGTGACAGACAGCACGGCTGCCGTCCACCTGCCATGGATCCTGCTTAGCCCCTCTCCTCTGACCAGCTCCCTTTCTGTTTACATCTTCTCTCTGTTTCCAATCAGACATCAGGACAACTGTCTCAATGGACTCCTGCTTCCCAAATTCCCATCACTCTCCAGTTCTCCTTCTAGAAGTTACTCCAGCTGTCTTTGCTAGGAGTTTGCCCCCCACCCCAACTCTTCCCTCACACCTGTGTGGTCTGCTCCCTGGTTTCCTCCACTGAAGACCAATCCTACTTTAACTCTGACAACCACCTCACTTCCAAGTTGCTGGGGGACAGAGGGGTGAATGTTTAACAGCCTGCTCAACAGTGTAGCACCTGCCGATTCCCGTGGTGTAAGTGCTCTCACCGTGGCCCATTCTAAAGGACCCAAATGAAGCCACTGGGCACAAAACTGGGAAGAGCCGTGCACAGTGGTGGCCCCAGCCCACTGCTGCTTGGAAAGCACCTTCTCATTGCCTTCGGGGGACAGCAGTGGGGAGTTCTCTTACCACCTGAGAGCTCCGTTCCTCGTGCTGTTTGTGGGAAACCAGTTTCAGGGGTAGGAGAGGGTTAAAAATGCTTTAAGAGTTTCCCCCCATGGGAATCTGTGAGCAAACAGAGGGCATGGGAAAATCCCAAAGGGGGCCAGTGCCGGGTCCAGGAAGGGCCCCCTCGCTCGCTGTTCCCAGGCTGCCAGGATGAATGCCATCACAGAGAATAAAATGGAAATAGAATTCAGCCAGGCCCAGGAGGGGCAAGGACTGTCACTGCTCATCCCCGGAGAGGCCCCCTCCCCCACTCACCTCTGTACAATCGCTTCCTCTGTTCCCCGGCTCCGGTTCCCTCAGGGTCTCACCCGAGCCAGACTCGTGATAAAGGCCACCATTGACGGGCACTTCCTCTGCGCCAGGCACTGGGCCGGGCCCTCCAGATCCCCCATTTTCTCACTGAATTCACACCATTTCCCAACCCCCACCCACATCCACCCCTGCCGTGGACTTGCTGGGTGCAGCCCTGTTCCAGAGATGAGGTTCATGGAAGTCAGAGGAACGGTCTCAAGGTCATGGTGGCAGGGCCGAGGTGACTGACACTGTTGAACTTCCCTGGCGTTTCTGGGGCGAAAACAGCTGGGCAGAGTCATAGAGTAATAATAACAATAATTGTGGCTAGCGCGTACCGAGGACTTAATTTAAAGTGAGGGTGCACATACACACTGACCTCGCTGTGGGACTGGGGTGAGTTAGGGCCCCCATTCTGCAGATGAGGAACCCAAGGCCCAGAGAGGGTGCGCAGCTTGCCCTGCGTCGCAGCTGATTAGTGGCAGGGCAGGACTGCGGGCTCTTTGGGGTGGGGTGGAGCAGCCCAGCCCGTCCGTGGCCCCCAGCCGACGCCCCGGTCTGGCGTTGGTGTCCTGGTTCTCTTCATTTCCCCCCAGAGGACCAACACGTTCATGGGGGTGTCTGCACTAGATCTAAGGTCCGGCTGGTCCCGCCACAGCCACTCTCTGGGTGGTGGGAGCGAAAACATCCATCCCTCTCTTCCTTCCCCCCCACCCCCCACCCCACCCCGTGCCCAGCCTCCAGCCGGCTGAGCCAGCACCTGGGCGGGGAAGAGGATAGAATGGCGCTATTCAGAGTTTTCCTGATGCAATAACTGATTGCAAAACCCTTGCATCCCTGATCATTTTATGGAGGGTGGTAATTTTGAGCAGCAGGGGAAACCCTAAACTCAGCCAGCTGCCAGAACAAGGCACTGCAGGTCAAATGCTAGTCCAGAAATACAGCTACCCCAAGGCTAGGGCATTAGAAAAAAAAACAACCAATAACATCCCCAGAGTTGATCCAACTCTTCCACAACCCTAATGACATTTGATCAACTAAGTCCGCTCAGGTGGGCGGGGCAAAGCCAAGGCTCAATTTACAGCCCACAGCGCTGGTTTGCCCAAGGTCAGCCGATGAGGCAAGGACAGAAGGCTGAAATCTGACCCCCAACTCCAGGTCTAGTGGTCACTGGTGCATAGCTGGGGGTGATTGATGATGCTCACAGGAGAGTTCCGAGGCAGGCAGAGGAGGAGTACAGGAACCTGTAGCCAAATCTTGGCTCTGCAACATCAGGCTGGTCTCTTAACCTCTCTGAGCCTTACTTTCCTCCTCTGCGGGTGAGAGAGGGTTGCAGTTAAGAGTCTGAGCTCTGGAGTCAGAAGGCCCGGACTTTAATCCTGGCTACACTTAGAGCCTGCATGACCTTGGCAAAGCCACGTAACCTCTCTGTGTTCGTTTCCTTGCCGGTCAAAAGAGGTTTTTCCCTTTTTTTTTTTTAAGGGCCGCACCTGCTGCATGCGGAAGTTCCCAGGCTAGGGGTCGAATCAGAGCTGTAGCTGCCAGTTTACACCACAGCCACAGCAAAGCCAGATCTGAGCCACGTCTTCAACCTACACCAAAGCTCACGACAACACATCGAACCTGCATCCTCATGGATACTAGTAGTGTTCATTAATGCTGAGCCACGACGGGAACTCCAAATGAGCATTTTTAAACCCACCTACAGGCCTGCTGTGAGGATTTGCTTAGCTAATGCCAGTAAGGCTCTCAGCACAGGCCTGGGTTATATAAAGCAGTCAATAACTGTTAACTATTATTGTTGTCTACAAAATGAAGAAGAAAAGAGCTTTTGGAGATGAAAGGAAATAGCACATTCCGTGTCTGTGTGTGTGTGTGTGTGTGTGTGTGTGTGGTGTGTTTGGAAGGAAGTTCAGGGGAGTTCCCCACAGATGGAATTGGAACCTTCTAGAAAGAAGGAAGAAGCAGAAGACGGGAAGCTGGGCTGGCCCTGGGTCAGCTTTGGGATATTTCCTCCTGAAACTACTACCTGGTCTTCAGCTGTGTGCTCCATCGACTCTTGCCTGGGTCAAGAGCTGCCCCCGTCCAGCCGCTTGACGTCCCCAACACCAATTCCCTTGGGAGAACAACAAGCTGAAAATCTTCCTGGCCAGAGTAGCAGAGGGTCAAACTGTAAATACACATGGGCCTCAGAGTTTCATAACTTCCCTGAGTCATTTCTTTTCACAGAAGACACAGCCAACGGACAAGTGTTCTGAGTCTTATCAGCGATGCTGAACCCAAATGCCTTCCAGACATTTCTCATCCGGGTCCTTTCTCCACTGAAAAGATTCTCCGGCTGTTTATGGTGATGGCAGGTCAAGGTTCAGAAGACGAAAACAGGACAAAACAGGGACCCAGGTCTCAAATTTCTGCCATCAAACATCATTTCTGTCTTCCTAATTCTTGGCTATTCCTGACCATTTCTCAACTGCCTCAGTGGCCTGGCAACTTGCCATGTATTAGTTAGATGTTCTTTAGTTTGCAAGTAGCTAGAATTATAGAATTACATAAATAGGGTTTTTTTTTTTCTCACACGAAAGAAATTCAAAACTGAACAAGGACTACTGTCATTTTGGCAGCACAGTAATGTCAAAGCCATACCTACTATGCTTCTGTTGCAACCTCAAGATGCAAGATGGCTGCTGAAGCTCCAGATATCACATCTACTCTCAAGGCTGAAAAAGGAGAGCAGGGCACAAAATAGTGGTACTACTCATGTCAAATATTCCAGTATCAGGTATTTATTGTTGCATGAAATACCACTATAAAACTTAGTGGCTCAAAACAACCATTATTTATTAACTTATGATTCTGAGAGTCAGAGTATGGGCTGGGATCAGCCAGCAGTTCTACTGGGCTACTGGGCTCATTCACGTGACAGCAGTCAGTTGATGGCTCAGTTGGGGACTGTGTCACCTGGGAGAGCCTAACTCACATAGCTGGAATTTGATCCTGATATTGGAGATGTTGTGGCAGAAGCAGAGGTCAGAGTGATGCCATTGCTGGAAGGGGGCCACAACCCAAGGAATGTGGGTGTCCCCTATAAGCTGGGAAAGGCAAGGGATGGATTCTTCCTTGCAACTTCCAGAAAGAATAAGTTCTGCCAGCCTCTTGATTTTACCCCATGAGATCCGTTTTGGACTTTGGATATCCAGAACTGTAAGATAATAAATTTGTGTTAAGTCACTTACATTTGCAATAAATTATTACAGCAGCAATAAGAAACTATCTCCAGAGTTTCTGTTGTGGCTAAGTAGGTTAAGAACTCAACATAGTGTCCGTGAGGATGCGGGTTTGATCCCTGGCCTCGCTCAGTGGGTTAAGGATCTGGTATTACCATAAGCTGCAGCATAGGTTGAAGAAGCGGCTTAGATCTGGTGTTGCTGTGGCTACAGCGTGGGCCGGCAGCTGCAGTTCTGATTTCACCCCTAGCCCAGGGACATCCACATGCTGAAGGTGCAGCTGTAAAAGGAAAAGAAATACCTTTCTCCAGTGCTCTCTCATTTGCTAAAGTAGGGATTAGCCAACTATGGCCCCACTGCCTGATTTTTCACTTTTGTGACTGCGTCCACTTTATGCAAAAGTTCCCAGGCCAGGGGTGGAACCCGCACCATAGCAGTGACCCAAGCCACAGCAGTGACAACACTGGATCCTTAACCCACTGAGCCACCAGGGAACTCCTCCCACTGCCTGATTTTGTAAATAACATTGTACTGGAGCATACATTTCTTCTGGTATTATCCATGACTGCTTTCATGCTACAACAGCAGAGTGGCTCTGACCAAGACTGAATGGCCTCAGAAGTCTAAAATAGTTTCTATCTGGTTCTTTATAAGAAAGGTCTGCCAGCCCCTGCCTGCTCTAGGAGGCTAGCTGAGGCTTCCTTGCATGGTAGTTTCAGGGAAGCAAGAGAATAAGAATTTGCTGCCAAACTCTTGAAATTCAAAGACTTGGAGTCCCACAGTGTTGCCTCCTCTACACTTTGGTCAAACAAAGCAAGTCGCAGGGCCATTTACAGGGGTGAGGAATAAATTTCGCCTTGAAGGAGGAACAGCAAAGTCACACTGCAAAGCACTGCGGGGACAGGAGCGGGAGATATCACCTTGGCCAAGTTCACCAACAGGCTCAGAGTTTCCTTTTATTAGAAGGGCAAAGCCTTCCCAAAAGTCCCCCAGACCTCCCTTCAATCTCATTGGCCAGAACTGGGTCACATGGCCACACCCAGTCAACTGGGAGCTGGGAAAGCAAGAACAGGATTATCGTGACTGGTTTAAGCCAATGGCGATCCACCACTTGACGGGCATGCTGGTTAGGGAGGAAAGGGGAAAGGATTTAGCGAGGCAGGTAGCAAACATCGCCCTGCCTGTGCTGTCTGGGTGGCCCTGAATTTACTGAATTCACTCATTCAACATATAAACATCCAAATATCGGAACGTGTGATGGGCCCATTTCTGGACAGGGCTGGGGGTGGGCAGGAGTATAATCCTTGCCCTCAAGGAGGCTGCGAGACCCTGGAGAAACTCTGCCCATAAACAAGAGAAGGCGTGCACAAGGACTGTCACTGCAGCCTGATTTTCAAAAGGGAGTAAGTAGAAGCATCAATGCCTCCATCGGGGTGCATAAAGAAACTCAAGTTATATAATGGGTGCATTTATAGTAGCTAAAATAAATGAAGTAAGTCCTCATATGCCAACCTGAATAATTCACGAACACACTTTTTTACTGAAAAAAGTAAAGTGTAACATAATGTGTGATGTATAATGTCATTGATGTAAATTGCAAAACATAAGGCTACAGTATCAATCGCTTCTGGATAAATACTGTAAAAGGAGGCAAATGTGGGGAGAGAGAGGAAAGGTATACAGCTGATACTCTAATACTTTATTTCCTAAGAAAACAGAGGCGATCCTGTCCTGGCTCAGTGGTTGACGAATGCAACTAGTATCTGTGAGGATGTAGGTTCGATCCCTGGCCTTGCTCAGTGGGTTAAGGATCCGGTGTTGCTGTGAACGGTGGTGTAGGTCGCAGATGTGGCTTGGATCTGGCGTTGCTATGGCTGTGGTGTAGGCCAGCAGCTACAGCTCTGATTCGACCCCTAGCCTAAGAACCCCCATATGCTGTGCATGCAGCCCTAAAAACACACACGCACAAAAAAAAAAAAGAAAGAAATAAAGAAAGAAAGAAAAGAAAAAGAAAAAAAGAAAGAAAGAAAAAAGTAGAAAGATATACAGATGGCCAATAGGCGCATGAAAAGATGTTCAGCATCACTAATCATGAGGGAAATGCAAATCAAAACCACAGTGAGATGCAATCTCACACCTGTCAGAATGGCAATTCTCAAACAAAAAAACAAATAACAGTGTTGGTGAGGATAAGAAGAAAAGAGAAGCCTAGCAATATAAGTGGGAATGTAAATTGGTGCAGCCAGTATGGAAAACAGTAGGAGGATTCCTCAAAAGGTTAAAAATAAAACGACTCTAGGATCCAGCAATTCCACTCCTGGATATTTATCCAAAGAAAACGAAAACACTAATTCGAAGAGATACACGCACCCCTATGTTGTAGCATCAGTCACGACAGCCAGGACGTGGAAGCAGCCTACGTGCTCATTCTTTAGATCAGCAGCTAAAGAAGCTGCGGTATATGCCTACAGTGTAATAGTAGCCATAAAAAAGAATAAAATCGTGCCATTATGACCATAGAGACGTACCTAGAGAATTCGATGCTAAGTGAAAGAAGTCAGACAGAGAAAGACAAATACTGTATGATCTCACTTATACATGGAATCTGCAAAATGAAACCAGTGAATGAACCTAACTAAAGAGAAGCAGAGTTGTAGACACGGAGAACAAGCGGGACTGGGGGAGGCTGTGGCCACCTGGATGGACGGCAAGGGGACACCGCTGCATCTTCTCTTGGGCTGGAGCAGGAATCAGCCCCCAGAAGAGCCTTTTTCCTTCTTGCCTTCCCACCAGCTCACAGAGTGCCCTTGCTTGGCATTCCACGTGCCCCAGGCGGGTTCTGTCCCCCGTCAAGGGCAGTGCCCAGGAGGCCTAAGTTACCTACCCCAGAGCAGCCACTGTTTCTACAGGGTCCCCTGAACCTGGGCCGAAACTAGATTCGGGGGCAGGTGGTGCGAACACTCCCAGAGGCCCCCGGCCCTCTCGCATTCTCAGAGCATGGCTCCGAACACCGTCCTAGTAGCATTAATCCTCATCATCCTGGCCAGCTTCTGCACGGCCTTGCTGTCGTGAGCCCCCTGGATGCGGTGGGCCCTTTGCGGCCGTGAGGACCCTCAGATCTCACCAGGCCCCGTAAGGCGGACTCAGCGGTCTCTCCTTTCTGAGCGGCCTCAGAGTGGGTTAAGCCAAACGGCCAAGGTCACCCAGCTGGGACCTGCCTTAGGGCATCTATCTGGCTGCAAAGCCCAAGCTTTTTACCTCCTACCTCTTGTAGTGCCCACACCCTCCGGCCTCGCTTCCCCGGGGAGGGGCCGGATGTGTGGTCTGAGGGCCCTCCCCCGGGGGCAGCACAGCCTTCTCTGCGACTGCCCTGGCGGTGACTCAGAGCCCCGGAGCCATCGCCTCTCAGGAAACACTAGGTTGGCTGTGGCCCACTGTCGCTCTCCCACACGAGAATATGTGTGAGCAAGCGGGGACCAGAAGAGGCAGTTCCCAGGCAGGGGGCACAGACAGAGGAGGGGGCGTTCTTGGGGACATGAGGTGCCCCTTTCCGGCGCCCCGAGATCTGAGCCCCCCCTTGTCCGGGGCAGAGAGAAGAGATCCAGGGGCGCCTCCGCCCAGCACTCAGGGATACCCTGCAGGTATGTTCCGAACACCCTCCGCGTGCTGGGCCTGGGGAGCGGGTGCAAGAGTCAGGGATGGGGCAGAGGCGATCCGAAGCCCGAGGACCACGAGGGAGCTTTGATGTAGCCTCAAGTGGGCGGAAGAGAGGAGACCCGGGGAACCCAGGAGGTTGCTGGGCAGGGTTGAGAAGCAGGTGGTATGGAGAACAGAGATGTGGGGCGACGGAGAGCCTGCGGGGATGGATGACGGGCCCGCCTTGGGGAAGGAAGGAAGGGAGGGAGGGGGAGAGGAAGGAAGGCTGGATTCCAGATTTTCAGATGCTCTCGACACTCTGCCAGCCCCATCCTGCAAGGCAGGACTCCTACGGGAATTAAACGTGGTGGCCTGGGGCCCAGGGCAGGTGCTGCCACTTGCCAGGACCGGGGGAGCTTGAGTGAGCACAGAAAACAGAGACATCAAGGGTAGAGTGCCTGGCTGGACCCAGTGGTCAAGGGCTCAGAGCGAAGCCAGAGTGGGCGGAAAGCGGGGCTGAATGCGGTGGCCGAGTGCTGTTTCCCAGAGCATTCACATTTCAAAATGGATAAAATCTTTGTCAAGGATAATAAAGCCAAAACCCCTCCACGGCTGCTGGGTCCCACCCTGTCTGCTGCAACTTCGCCTCCTCGACATGTCCCAGCCACACCTTCTCTATGTAAATGTGGGGACACTTTCTGCCTCAGGGCCTTTGCACATGCTGAGCCCTCTTCTAAAAACCTCTTCCTCACCATCCGCCCATTTCTGCCCCCCACCAACTCCCACTCACCCCTTAGGTTTTAGCTGAAATGTCCCTTCCCCAGAGAGATGTCTCCGAACCCCCAAACTAAATTAGCTGAGTCACTCGGTTACTCTTGCTCCCAGCATCCAATGACCACATTGCCTTTATATCACTGATCATCACAGGAAAATTATTTGTGCAGTTATTTGCTTGGTGTCTGCCTCCACCTCCCACCCCAGCAGACTCCAAGTGCCATCAGACCAGCGACCACATCTATGTCACCTACCAGCGTATCCTCAGGTATCCTTTGCTGATAGGAAAAGGGGGAGGAAGGGAGGAGGGAGGAAAGGCAGGCAGGCAGACTGACCGGAATGCTGGCTGGAAGGAAGGAAGCAGGGAGCAGCAGAATGGGGGTGGCCTGGAAGGGTGGGGGGGTCTTGTGGGGTGGAGGGGGTGGGGCGGGGGATGGAAGAGGCCATCCACAACGCACAGGCCCCATCTGTTCTCTGCTCTGTGCCCTCCCCGGCAGGTTCAGCCATGGCCTGGTGCCTCCGGTGGGACGGAAGGAGGAAGCAGAGAAAGGCAGGCCAGAGTCCACCTCTCACAGAGGTGCACAGGGAGCCCCAGGCCTGTGCAACCCCGTTACAGGCCACCTCTGAGCTCTGCTCCATGGCAGCTCAGTATCTAAGGCAAGATCCTTAACTTCTGGGAGCCTCACCTGGCTCTTCTGTAAAGGGACATAAAGCACCGGCCTCCCAGTCTCTGAGCGCTGGGAGGTGGAATGAGATGGTGGCCCTCAGGCGCCCAGCATCTTCCCTGACCCAGCACAAGTGTTCAGCAAGTGTGACCCCCGCCCCCGGCCCACCGCTGGTCCTGTCTCTCTACTCTCCTCTGGCCCTCTCCGCAGCTCTCCCCACAGACCGCAGACCAGTGTCTGGGCTCAGCTAGAGCCCGAGAGGGAGACAAGAAGGAAGGAAAGAATGTGGCTGACCTCGGGGAACACTCGAGAGGAAGGATTCCTGAGTCTTGCCCATCTTGGAATCCTGACTCTGCCACTGTCCAGCTGAGTGACCTTGGCAAGTGACTTAACCACTCTGTGCTTCGGTTTTCCCATCTAAAAAGTGAAGATAGTAAGAGTGCTCATCTCGGAGTTCCCTTTGTGGCGCAGTGGAAATGAATCCGACTAGGAACCATGAGATTGCGGGTTCGATCCCTGGCTTCACTCAGTGGGTTAACGATCTGGCGTTGCAGTGAGCTGTGGTGTAGGTCGCAGACACAGCTTGGATCTGGTGTTGCTGTGGCTCTGGCGTAGGCCGGCAGCTGTAGCCCCGATTCAGCCCCTAGCCTGGGAACTTCCACATGCCATGTGTGCGGCTCTAAAAAGCCAAAAAAAAAAAAAAAAATAGTAATAATAGTGCTCATCTCATAGGGCTGTAAAGAGGCTTAAATGAGTTAATATTTATAAAGGTCTTAAGACAGTACCTGGCACATAAAAACCATATTTATAAAATAACTAACATGATAATCACAGCTATCATTTATTTTTCTTTTGGCCACAGCATGCATCGGCTTGATGTGGGATCCCAGTTTCCAGACCAGGGATTGAACCGAGGCTGCAGCCCGTCCCTCCTCATGCAAAAGTCCCTCCTCAGGGCAGAAGGCACCTGCCTTAATTAGGCTTTTGCCGCATAACCAACCATCCCAAAACATAGTGGCTTGAGACAAGAAGTATTTATTTAGCTACCAATTCTGTGAGTCTGCCGTTTGGGCCAGGCTCCACTGGGCCGTTCTTCTGTCCATCTCCGCTGGGTCATACTCAGGATCCATAGGCATCTGGACAGCTCTGATTCCAGGGATTGGCTGACTGTGGCCTGGGGGACAGAGACGCTGAGCCTGCGTCCCTCAACACCCAGCAGGCTAGCCCACAATTATTCACATGGCGGTCCCAAGGTTCCAAAAACAAGAGAATGGAAGCTATTGGCAGGGCCTCCGGAGGCCTAGGCTCGGGACTCAGCCCATGGCACTTGTGCCACAACTATTGTCCAAAGCAAGTGAGAGGGCCAGCCCAGACTCCAGGGCTGGGAAAACAGACTGCGTCTGTAGTAAGGAGTGCTGCCAAGAATCAGGGCCATTTCTGCAATCCCTTTTCACCAGCTAAGTGGCCCCAAATGCCTTGTTCCCTGGGCCCGGCACTCTGTCAGGACCTCAATGTGACTTTCATTGGCCTTAGGTAGTTTGCCTCCATGGGCCCCTCCCTCCTTAAAATAAATGTATAATTAAGTCAAAATTATATTTTAGGACCACATTGGTGGAATGATGAACATACTCATTATTGTTTTACTTTTACATTATATTCTGATGTTAAAAGAAAGGAAAATTGACCCATTTTTGTGGGCTCCTAGAAGCATCCTGGGTCCTAGGTGTTGGGCATTGTGTGCCAGACAGAGAAGGTCCTGCCCTTTGTGTCTGAGGGGGCACAGGGCACCCCAGGCCTGAGTGGCCCGGAGGCCCGGCCATTGCTCAGCCACCTAGGAGTTATTCAGGGTGACAGAGGCTGGGGCAGGTGTCCTCTGCATGTGTTAACGTACTTCCCCAATTAACTGTGTTTCCAACACGCTGTGAGAACCTCAGTACTTTGTCCTTAATCTAAGTGACGAGCCATCCATCGTTAGGCTCCCAGGGAACCTCCTGGAAGCCAGTGAAACCAGGAAGTGCATTCAGGGCCTCAAATGGTGATAATGACATCAGTGACCCTCCCCTTTTGTGATCCCTCTCCAGTCTGCAAAGAGCTTTCCCACGCTTTCCCTGCCTTTGAACCTCACCTCCACCTGCCCGCTAAGGTGGGTGCAACAGGTGGTTCTATGCACCTTTTCGCAGCGGCAGAAGGTGAGGTTCGGAGATGTAAAGGGACTTACCCAATCAGAGGCGGAGTCACCAAGGGGCCTGGGTTCCCGGACAGAGCAGCCCGAGCTTGTTGCCTGCAGCCTCTGTGGATGAAACATGGCGTTCATTACCTCCGGCCATGGCAGAATGAGTACTGTAAGTATCACGGACATGTTTACGTGACAACATGAAAACTGGGGATTCCTGCCCCTCAGATTGCCTGTCGGAGAGTGTGGGGCCCAGCCCCGGCCCCCCCGGAGCCGACCCAAGTGAGCTGAGATGTAAGGGCAGTGGGCGGGGCAGGGAGCAGCTCCCCCGCATACCAGTCATATTTCCCACATCCGCCTGCCCTGAGCCATTCCAACCAGCTGCTAAGGATGTGAGAAGGTACCCCCCCACCGCCACCCCCGCCTCCTAGAAACCACCCTCTTCCCGGCTGGCCCCACTGTCCCTCAGGCCATGATGACAACCTGTTTCCTGCCACAGTGGCCTTGGAGACTTAAAGTCAGATCCTGGAGCAGAGGAGAGGGCTTCCGCTCCATCCAGTGCTGCCGACATGCCAGACTCTTGGGCAGAGAGACAGGCTGGAGTCATGTGCAGATGAGCTCAGCACAGAGTGGAGAGAAGCAGGGGGCCCTGGAGGCACAGAGCAGGGCCCCCTGATAAACCCAGTTGAGATGGGCACGGGTGGGGCGAGATCAGGGAAGGCTTCCTGGAGGAGGTGATCATTGAGCCGCATTCTGGATATCCTGCAGAGACTGGGAGGGCGTTCCAGGCCTCTGGTTCAGCCTGAGCAGAGCCTGGGAGACACAGTGGGTAGCTTGGTGATGATGGGCAGGGGGGGACAATAGGAGGGAACGTGGAGGGGGCAGGGCTATGCTTGGAGGGGCCTGAGTGTCAGAGTAAGTTGTAGATTTTTCTAGGACTAACTCTGGCTGCCTCCTGGGAATGGACAGAAAAGGGCAGGACTCTTGGAAGCAGGGATGTCCCTTAGGAGCTGCTGCCAAAGGCCTGCTGACAGGGAGGGCAGCTGTCCCATGAAAGCAGCGGCACCAGCGAGGGGCTGGAGAGGAGGAGACCCAGATCCGGGGGCTTGTGTGGGGAGGGGCGCAGGAGGGGGAGCAGGGGGCCCAGGGGAGCACAGCTGAGAGACTGGCCCCCTACCCGGAGGGCAAGCCCATTTCCAGACTGTGTCAGGAGTGGGGGCTGGAGACGAAATTTTCCCTGAGGTACCAGCCTGTGCCTCATTTTATTGCACTTTGTTTGTCTTTCGCAAATACTGTAGTTTTTTGTTTTACAAATCGAAGGTTTGTGGCAGCCCTGCATCGAGCAAGACTGTCTGTGTCATTTTTCCAGCAGCATCGGCCGGCCCACTTTGTGCCTCTGGGTTGTCGCATTTTGGTAATCCTTGTGATGTTTCATCTTTTTCCTTGCTTTTATTTCAATTATGGTAGTGTGTGATTAATGATCTCTGATGTCACGATTGTGACTGTTTTCGTTTTGTTTTGTTGCTTTTTAAGGCTGCACCGAGGCATATGGAGGTTCCCAGGCTAGGGGTCAAATGGGAGCTGCAGTCGCCGGCCTTCGCCACAGCCACAGCAGCGCAGGATCCGAGCTGCATCTGCAACCTACGCTGCAGCTTGCTGTAATGCTGGATCCTTAACCCACTGAGCGAGGCCAGGGATTGAACCCGAATCCGAACAGATACTAGTCAGATTCGTAACGCACTGAGCCGAACGGGAACTCCCGAGACTTGTTTAAGTAAAATCAAAGGGAGGATTAACACCATCAAGCCCTGACGCTGATGCGGGGCCGTGTGGACGCACATCCACAGGAGAATCAGGGACAACGGCTTTGGAAAAGGACTTGGCAGCATCTACCGATGTCAAGTCCAGCTCAGATGTGAATGAAGACCAGGGGCCGTGGCACTCACAGGGCAGGCAGAGGAGGCGCTGTCAGAAGTGGGTGCGTGTCAGAGGTTGCTCCAACAGGGCAGGGAAGACACGGAGACGCGGGGCACCCGCAGCAGTGGGACGAGGTTTAGACACTCCGTGGACTCGATAAATGGTTTGCATGCCTTCTTTTGATCTTCTTTTCCACAGTCATTCATTCTCTTCTTCACCACTGTTTCTGTAGTACCTCCTGGGTGCCAGGCACCATGCCAGGCACTGAGCATCTTCGGTGACCACGAAAGGCCCGGTCCTCGCCCTCGAGGAGCCCACGGACTGGACACGGAGCTGGAGAAACAGGTAAACAGGTCTATGGAGCGGCGGCATTCCCGCTCCAATGTCTTCCCTGGGAAAGTGGAGACACAGGGATGGTGCTTACAGGCTCTTTCACTCCGCGATCCGCTTGTCACCGTCTCCCTGAGGGGGCTGGAGGGGCTGGCAGCCATCATTCGTCCCATTTTACGAGTGAGGAAGTGGAAGGCCGGAGAGGGAGCTGACCCACCCAAGGTCACACGGACTCTCCATCACAGCCGCCATAGCCCACACCTGGGCCCTTACGCAGGTTGGTTAAAACTTTTGGGGAGGAGTTCCCATTGTGACTCAGACAGTTTTAAGAATCCAACATAGTTTTCGTGAGGCTGCGGGTTCGATCCCTGGCCTTGCTCAGTGGGTTGAGGATCCGGCGCTGCCACAAGCTGAGGCGTAGGTCGCAGACGCGGCTCGGATCTGGTGTGGCTGTGGCTGTGGCGGGCGGCGGCGGCAGCTCCGATCGGACTTGTTATGAACGATGCTGTGAACACTCGTGTATAAGTTTTTGCGTGGACACATTTCTCTTGGGGAAATACCTAGGAGTGGGATTTCTGGGTCAGATGGTAAGTCTGTACTTATGCTGCCACTGTTTTGAGGGAAGCAAAGTCACTCCCAGTTTTCAGATGAGGAAACAGAGACTCCCCAAAAATCCAGTGACCTTCCCAGCTTGTTCAGAGAGTAAGTGACCAAGGTAGGCTTGCCCTACAGTCACGTCTGGTTTCAAAAGCCAAGCTCTTTCGATTCACTCCCCTGTGTATTATAGCAGCTCAATTCCTAGACCTTAAGATGTGTGAAAATAAAAAGATGCTGCTGTCAGGATGAAACCAGTGGGTTAAACAGGTTCTCTGCCTCCGGGTGACTTGGCATTACTGTGCCGCGATGACCCTTAACCAGCACCTGCTCTGCCCTAAGCTTTGTGCGACCCTGATGGCGGCCACAAAGGTAAAGGGTGTACCCTTGCAGCCCCCTAGGAGCTCTCACTCTATTGAGGGAGGCCCTGGGCGTGTCAGTGGCTAATGCTGTTGAGTGACAAGTGCTGCAACCCAAGGAAGCACTCAGGACACGTGGCGGGGCTGGAGACCTTCCTGAGGCTCTGGCTGGCCGGCTGGGCACTAAACAGTGAACATAAGCAAAGTCATTTCGCTGAGAGGACGGTCTGTTTAAGGGCCTAACAGTGTTGGTGGGTCAGAGTGAAGGCTGTAGGACAAGAAGCTGAGTGGCTGCCCAGGGCCTCAAACACCACGCCAAGGGGATTAGACTTGTCCTGTTGAAACGTCTGAAGCAGAACAACAAGGTCATTTGAGGGTTGGAAAACTACCCCCTCCCCGCCTCTGCCTGGAGCAGCAAAAAGAATGAGATGAGGAAATGAAAACGGGGCATGTTAGAAGTCTTCTGACCCAGTCCCAGCAATAGAAGAGAGAGCCTGAATAGGAGACAGGCTGTCGGAATGGAGAGCAAAGGGTGAATGAGAGAAGCATCTAGCAAAGAGGGACACACCTGTGCCATTAATTGGCTCTGATGGAGGGAGTGTTTGGGATGGATCAGGTTGCATGGGGGCACCTTGAAAAGACTTTCCACGGGTAGCCTGTGCATGTGAACTTATTTGGAAAAAATCTTTGCAGGTGTCATTAAATTAAGCATCTTGAGATGGAATTATCTTGGATTACCCCAGTTGACCCTAAACCCAGTGATAAGAGTCCTTATAAGAGAGATAGGGAGAAAATGACACAAGTAAACTTATTCACGAAAGAGCAATAGACTCACAGACATAGAAAACAAACGTGGTTACCAGGGGGGAAAGGGGTGAGGGATGAAATAAGAGTCTGGGGTTAAGGAGTGCCCATCGTGGCTCAGCTGCGATGAACCCATGAGGATGCAGGTTCGATCCCTGGCCTTGCTCAGAGGGTTAAGGATCCGGCGTTGCCATGACCTGTGTAGGCTGCGGACGTGGCCACATCGTTGTGGCTGTGGTATAGGCTGGCAGCTGTAGCTGTGATTCAACCCCTAGCCTAGGAACTTCCATTTGCTGTGGTGTAGCCTTAAAAAAAAAAAAAAGAGTCTAGGGTCAACAAATACACATTACTATATATAAAATAAACAAGGATCTATATATAGCACAGGGAACTATATTCAGTATCTTTTAATAACCTATAATGGAAAAGAACCTAAAAAGTGTGTGTATGTATATGTATATGTGTATATATATATATATATACACACACACACACACACACATAGAACTGAATTGCTTTGCTCTACACCTGAAACTAACACAACATTGTAAATCGACTACACTTTAATTAAAAATAAATAAATAGAAAAGAAAGAGAGAAGAGCAGGCCACGTGAAGAGGGAGACAGAGGAGTTCCCACTGTGGCCCAAGGGGATCAGCAGCATCTCTGCAGCGCTGGAATGCCAGTTCCATCACCCACCGGGCACAGTGGGTTAAAGGATCAGGCATTGCGGCAGCTGCGGCAGAGCTCACAACTGCATTTCGGATCTGATCGCTGGCCCGGGAACTCCACCTGCCATGGGGACAGCCAAAAAAGAAAAAAAGAAGGAAAAAAAAGATGGAGGTAGAGATTCGAGTGATGCAGCCACAAGCCAAGAATACCCGGGGCCACCGGAAGCTGGAAGAGCCAAGGACGGATTCTTAGAGCCTTGCTGACACCTTGACTTTGGCCTCCTGGCCTCCGAAACAGCGAGGGGACCAATTTCAGTTGATCTAAGCCCCTACGTGTGTGGTCGTTATTATGCTGCCCTAGGAACCTGCCACAGGGGTGATGCAGGTTCCCAGGGTTTGGGAGGGAGGGGGCGCCCTGCTCGCGGCCGGCAGACCCAGACGGGGCAAGGCTGCAGGGAGAAAGCTCTCACTGGGCTCTGCCTCATGCTAAGAAAACAATCGCCAGTGTGTTGCCACATGAGGATTAGTCAAATAATGATGAGCTCTGACTTCCCCTGAGTAATTCGCTCGGGCTGGAGGCTGAGGCCTCCCAAGGGGTCAGCCAGCGAGGAAAAACAGCATCAGATCCGTCCCAGAAAAAGCCAAGCTCCGTGGGAACCTTCAAGAAACCCAACCAGGCTCGCAGGTGGCACACCCCAAACATGAACCAGTCTGGCGAACTCTAGGCCACCAGCCAGCCACCAGCCCTACACACCCCACCCGACATGGTGAGCTCACCCCTCGTCGGACACAGAGCTCTCTCGAGGACACCCCCACTGGGGGTGAGGTGAGCCTCGCCATGCACTTGCTAGACTCTGCCTCCTGGGGTCCAGCCAGTGTGGGGAAAGGTCAGACAAGGTTGTCCCCTCAGGAGAGGCTGGGGGTTTCCTGGTGCGGCAGCAAACTCAGGGACTTTAGGAATCTAATGAGCCAGGGTTCAAATTCCGGCACCTCCTGTGGCAGCCAAGTGTCCCTGGATAACTTCAGGCGTTTGGCTCAGCCTCAGTTGTCTTATCTGTCAAACGGGGACAATGAGACCCACACTGCAGGACTGTTTACAAAGAAAACTAAACCAAGGAGTTTCCTGGTGGCATAGCAAGTTAAGGGTCCCGTGTTGTCGCTGCCACAAAAGAAAAAAAAAAATGGAAATGAAATTAAGCAAGCTGTCATATGCCAAGTGCCTAGCACAGAGTGGCTGTCTTGATCAACTGACAAACACAGGTTGAACACCGACCGTGTGCCAACCGCTGGGGACACTGGTGAACAAACAGGTCACTGCCCTCAAAGAGCAACCGATAACAAGGTGACACAGCCCAGGGTGGGAAGGCGCTGATGGGAGGGTCCGGGGGTCAAGGGGAACCCCAGAGGAAGCTAGGTTGAGTTAGACTCACATTTCTGTTGTGCCAGAAAGATTCAGGGATCAGTTCAAGGTCGTAGGGTGAGCAGACCTCCACCAGCTGCCACCTCTGCTGCAGGGTCCGGGCAGTCTCTGAGGCCCAGTGGTGCAGGGTTGGACCAGCTCTAGGCCTGAGAGTTGGGACACGTGGAATATCGCTGGCCAGGGCCCCCCAGGCCTCCACCCTGGGTGCTGAGCGTCTGCCCCACTGGCCGGGGCCCGCACCCTGGTCAGGGACTGGTACCCATGTGACAGAGGCAGCTTACTTTGTTTATCCACTCACCTGTGGATAGATAGTTGGGTGGTTTCCAGTTTGTGGTGATTACGAATAAGGGCACTACAAATGTTTGTGAACAAGTTTGTGTGGGCGTATGTTTTCATTTCTCTTGGGCAAATTCCTAGGAGGAGCATGGCTGGCTCGTGGTAAATGCAGTTTAACCTTGTAAGAGCTAAACTCTTTTCCAGAGTGGTCGTACCATATTGTGTACGAGGCTTCTAGCTCCTCCAGTTCCCCGATCACACTTGGTTTTATCCATCTTGTTCATTTAGCCGTTATCTTAGTCCACTCCAGCGGCCATGGCAAAATACCACAGACTGGGTAGCTTAAACAACAGGATTTTATGTTCTTTCACTTCTGGAGGTTGGAAGTCTGAGATCAAGGTGCCAGCAGGGACTGGTTCTGGCAAGGACTATCTTCTCGGTTTGCAAACAGCTGCCTTCTCATTGTGTCCTCACAGGGAACGGAGGGAGGGGGAGACAGAGGGAGGGAGGGACAGAGAGCTCATCCTGGCCTCTTCATCCCTTTATTAGGACATCAACCCCACCATGAGGGCTCCACCCTCAACTTCGTCTGACTTTAATCACCTCCCAAAGGCCCCGCCTCCAAATACCATCACATTCAGGGTTAGATCTACGACATATGAATTTACAGGAGACCCAAACATTTCGTCCGTAACAGTCATTTTAATACGCGGGTCATCAGGTCTCGCTGTGGCTTTAATTTGCATTTCCCTGATGATTACTGACACTCTGCATCTTTCAGTGTGCTCATTTGGCATCTGTTTATCTTCTCTGGCAAAGTGTCTATTGAAATCCTTTGCTCCTTTTTTTTTTTTATACTTGTTTGCTTTTATTATTGAGTTTTGAGAGTTCTTTATATATTCTGGATACAAGTACTTTATCAGATACATGATTTGCAAATATTTTCTCCGGGTCTGCTGTGGCTTAGATTATCATTCTCGACACAGTACCTTTTAAAAAGCAGAAGTTTTCAAAATTTTGATGAAGTTCAATTTATCCGTTTGTTCGATGGGTTATACTTTTGAAGTTGCATCTAAGAAATCTTTGCTTTACACAAGGACAGAAATGGTTTTCTCCCATGTTTTTTATTCTAAAAATTTTATAGTTTTAGGTTTCACATTTAGAACCACGATGTATTTTGAGTTAAATTTTATATGGCACAAGGTATGATCCAAAGTTCTTTTTTTTTTTTTTTTTTAGCATATGGATATCCAGTTGTCCCAGGACCACTTACTGAAGACTATCCTGGGAGTTCCCATTGTGGCACAGCAGCAATGAATCCGACTAGGAACCATGAGGTTTCGGGTTCGATCCCTGGCCTCGCTCAGTAGGTCAGCAATCCGGCACTGCCATGAGCTGTGCTGCGGGCTGCTGGACGCGACTTGGATCTAATGTTGCTGTGGCTGTGGTGTAGGCCGGCAGCTGTAGCTCCAACTGGATCCCTAGCCTGGGAACCTCCATTGCCGTGAGCTTTGGTGTAGTTCTCAGATGTGGCTCGGATCTGGCGTTGCTGTGGCTATGGTATAGGATGGTGGCTATAGCTCCAATTAGGCCCCTAGCCTAGGAACCTCCATTTGCCGCGGGTGCAGCCCTAAAAAGACCAAAAAATGAAAAGACTATCCTTTCTCCACAGAACTGCCTTTGCACCCTCATGTTTAAAAAAAACCAGGCGTTCCCACTGTGGCGCAATGGGATCAACGTCTCTGCAGCACCAGGCTGCAGGTTCGATCCCTGGCCAGGCCCAGTGCATTAAAGTCTCAGTGTTGCTGCAGCTGCCCTGGGAACCCTATACACTGCAGGGCAGCCAAAAAAGAAAAAAAAAGATCAGTTATTCATCTATATGTAGTTCTGCTTCTGGATTCTCTTTCTATTGCACTGATCTGTTTGCCTAAGGTTAAGCCAATACCGCACTGTCCTGGCTATTGCAGCTTTATAATAGGACCTGAAATCAGGTTAGTCCTTCAGCGTGGCTCTTTTTCGGAGCTGTTTGGTTGTTCTGGGTCCTTTGAATTTCCAGAAGAATTTTAGTAGCGGTTCATCAATTTCTCAAAAAAAAAAAAAAAAAAAAAGAAAGAAAGAAAGAAAGGAAAAGAAAAAGGAAAAAAGTAGTGGGACTTTGTACCAAATAGTTGCTCAAGAAAGTCTTCTGGATTTCAGTCTTGACCAGTCATGCTGTGTAGTACCTCCTGGTTTACTGGGCTCGGTCGCGTCCCCGACTTAACTCTCTCGCCAAGCCTGTGACCCAGGCAGGTGTAGCTGGTGAACAATAAGGAAAACTGAGGCTTAAAGGCAAAAAGCCTTTCCCACAGTCACTGCTAGCAGGTGGCAAGTAGGTTTTAAATGCATGATGTCAGACTCCAAATGGAGACCTCCCCGTAGCAGGCCACCCCAGAGTAGGGTCTCCAATATATTCTTTTTTTTCCCATTTTATTTTTTGGCCACACCCAGAGCCTATGGAAGTTCCTGGGATCAGGAATTGAATCCTTGGCAGGTCCTTAACCCCCTAAGCCACCAGGGAACTCCTCCAATACTCCAGAGTGCAATGCACAGGACAAAAAGGAGCACTCACTCTTTTGGTTACCTTTTTAAAAAGTTTCAGATGTTGGTGCCATGCAAATGTATTTCCGTTGTCCTATTTTGAACTCTTTCCCCTGACCCTCCTAAACTGTGGGCGTCCATCCTAATGAGAAAACCGTATGTCTTTGTTCCCTTTTAACTTTCTTTCTTGGCAAGAACACAGCTCCATAGAGGAAAAGGGAGAGGAAATGGGGATACGTCCCAGAAGGAGGGAGTCCAGTTTGAAGTAAGGAAGAACTTCCAGATGGTGAAGGCTGCCACTCACTGGGGAGAAATGCCAAAAAAAAAAAAAAAAGGGCAGGATTTTCCTGCCTGGAAATCCTGAGCTCCACGGCTCCCCAGGTAGTGGTGGTGGCCTCAACCTTCTCTGCCCTCGAAGATCATTAGAAGTCAGTAGTGTGGGGGGCGCTCTGAATGCCTTCTCCCAGGTGTGCGGTGCCAGTCACGTGGGTTCCCAGGCCAGCCCACACCGCCCGAGGGACCTGACGTACAGTGGATGTAACAGTTCTGAGATGCGTCAGGTTTGGTTCTGCGTCACGTTCCCTGCAAACAGTTGCCGAGGCGGAGATTTGCATGTAGGTTTCGGGGCGGGTTCTTGGGAATCACATGTATTGGGGATGGGGCGCAGAGGGAGGAAGCAGATTAGCTGGAAGGAGAAGTTGTTGGGTGACGCTGTTGCAGCAGCGGCCTCAGCCCAGCCCAGCTCCGGAGCTGGGGTGGCCCTAAAAAGCTTGCCACCCGTCCTTAGAGGACAGTGGCC
>PVHT020000230.1:21071809-21109482 GCA_004024745.2 Catagonus wagneri | reverse complement strand
GTGTACCGCAGTCATCAAAGGCCCAAGATTGTTCTGGAGCCCTCCTTGGTTCTTGACGGTTCTGTGGATTAAGACCTCTGAGGTTTGAATGTGGAGCACAGGGAACAGCCTTCCAGAAGTTCTTTTGAGGCCACAAGTCCATTGCGCCTTCTCCCCCACCCCCAGCCCCCAGGGAAGGCAGAGCAGAAATGAGGTCGACACCCAGATATCACCATCTCGAAGTTCTCCTTCTGGACCCTTCATCATTTGCTCCCACTTGGATCCATGCCTCTTCCACCTGTGGGGACAGGGACCTTTCCATCTTTCCGAGCTCGGGGCTTTGGCAGAGGCTGGCCCCAGGCAGGTCTCCGGTGTGTGTTTGAAGAGAGTGTGAAGCAAGCCTCAGCTCTCACTCACAGAGCTAAGTCCTCAGGGCTTAATTTCTTTCCTTTCTCTCTCTTGCTCAATATATATATATATATTTTTTTTCTGAGCTTTTGCTTCCATTTGCATTGATCTCGGGGGTCCTCTTGATATTGACGAAAGACAAGATAATTCCAGGCTGCTATAATTTCCTTCGGATCACCCATGGTGATGAAAAAATCCCTCGGCTGGTCCGTGGACCAGATACAGTACCCCTAGGTTCTGCTTCTGCAGATTCAACTCGCCAAGGATTGAAAATATTCAGGGGAGACTCGGCAGCGCCATTGTGTAGACAGGACTCTGCTCACTCGCACCTCGCTCTGCTTCCTCAGCAACCACGTCTGACCAACCCGACAAGGCTGAGACGGAGAAATTCGATAAGTAGAAATTGAAGAAGACAGAAACAGAGGAGAAAAATCCACTGCCTTCAAAAGAATCGACTGAACAGGAGAAGCAAGCAGGTGAGTCATAACGAGGCTCACGCCGCTAATGTGCACTGCCTTTTTACTTTACTTCTTTTAGCTGTTTAACTTTGTTGAGGCAAAGAGGTTGGATCAAGTTTATTTTTATTAATTTTATGATTTTTATTTTTTCCAGAATAGTTGATATACAGTGTTCTGTTCATTTCTACTGTACAGCAAAGTGACCCAGTCTCACACACACACACACACACACACACACACATATATATATATTCTTTTTCTCACGTTATCCTACCTCATGTTCCATCACAAGATATAGTTCCCAATGCTATCCAGCAGGATCTCATTGCTTATCCACTCCAAATGCAATAGTTTGCATTTATTAACCCCAGACTCCCAGTCCATCCCACTCCCTTCCCCTCGGCAACCGGATCAAGTTTAGTGACTGTGCCGCCCCTTTACTCACATCAGAGAACGGAGAACTACACGAAGCCCGGCGCCTGCTCTCCCATCTGCCTGTGTGGCTGGCAGGGAAGGAAAAGAACTTGCACGTCAGTGAAGGAGGAAGCTGGGTGAAATCCAGAGTAGAAAGCAAGCTGGTCCAAGGGGTCCTGCGGGCTGTAAAATGCAGTTTAATCAGAGCGCCGATTCGTTGTTGTTTAAATGACTTTAATTATTGGAATGCACAAGTTTTTAATATGCAAATAAAAAGTTTTAAAACGTGAAAAAAATATTCAGAGGGAAAAATTACAGAAAGTTCTAAAAAGCAAAATTTGAATTTGCCCCTTGGCAACTATTTACATAGCATTTGCATTGTATAAGGTGATTAAAAGTAACCTAGAGATGATTTGAAGTATTTGGGAAGGTGTGCAGGAGTTAGATGCATATACTGCACCGTCTGATACAAGGGACTTGAGCATCCTTGGATTTGGGGATCCCTGGGGGTCGCAGAACCACCCCCCGTGGACACTAAGGGGCTGTAATCCGATTAACCACCCCAGGAAGGACTCACCCTTCTTCACTTCCCTAGTGAGGAAGGTTGGGTTTTAACTCCATCCACACCCACAGGAAGCTGCTGGAGGAAAAAGGAAACGCCCGGCTCGCCTGCCACCCGGGAGGGCCTTTTACCTGAGACCCGGAGGGGGTGGGTCCTTATACAGATGCCGAGAGAGGCTGGCGGGGTCACTGCCCCGGCGAGGGGAGACTAGTTCCCGCTTTCCTGTGCTCCTTTCGCAACTACTCTCCCACGTGGCAGCGCCAGACCCTGCTCTGAAGGAATCCGCCGTCTGCCGCATCCCTAAGTTTCGTGCAGGGGGACCCCAAAGACAAAAGACCCAATGCAGACCATTTGAGGCTGTTGAAAGTGGGGGGCTGAAAGGCCAGAGAGGCTGCGAGCCACAAGGAAGGGTCCACGCTAAGAGAACAGCGCCTGCGCAGGCCAGACGGGCGAGGGCCTGGAGCTCTGCGAAGGCGGAACATTCTGCCCGACCTGAGGCACAGGGGTGGGAAAAGCAAGAGGCAGATGGGACAGAAGAGCGGGAATGAGCGGCCTCAGAGGGGAACAGCTGGCGCCGAGACAGAGCCCTTTGCGGGGAGCCCGGAGCAGGCGGGCGGCCGGGCGCATTGGGGACGGAGGCCCGGGCCCGGGCAGCAGCAGCAGCAGCAGCAGCTTTGCGGCAGGGAGGCAGGGGGCCCCCTCCCTGGGTCAGGCTCCCCCCACATCCACATGGATGTGCCTACACAGTACCTTCTCCAGTGGCCTGTCCTGATCACCCCATTTCCCCATTTGCAACTTCTACACTTTCCCTGCTCTGCTCTGTTTTTTGTTGTTGGTGGTGTTGCTGCTGCTGTCCTTTTTTTTTTTGGCCTTAGTGTGCAGTGGCTTGATGTGGGGCCTCAGTTCCCAGACCAAGGATCCAACCCGAGCCACAGCGGTGAAAGTGCTGAATCCTAACAACTAGACCACCAGGGAACTCCCATGCCTGCTCATTTTTTCTCCTTGGCCCTTGTCATGATCCACATTCTATTCATTTTGCTCCTCTGCCTGCTCCTTGTCCATCTCCCCTTACTTCTCATCTGTTTTGTTCAGAGCCTAGATCCTGGGCACACTCAATAAAGGCCTATGGGGTGAAAACTGCTCCTATGAAAATAGCTCCTATGTATTGAGTACTTGTAACGTGCCAGGCTCTGCCCTCCCTCACGCTTTACAGACTCTTGTTTATCTTCACAATGACTTCCCCCAGTTTATAGATGCCTAAGCTGAGGTCAAGGGACATAAAGAAACTGGCTCCAAGTACACATCTCCAAGTCAATGCAGAGCTAGGATTCAGACCCTTAGATCTGGGATCTGCAATTGCTATTGCTGGGTTCCCCTGAGGAAACTGCCTTAGCATTTCCAAGAATAGATGATATCTAAGAAGGCTATGTGTTTTCCCATCCCTCCTCCCCATCGGCACAAGCCCCTATGTCAGAATCAGAGGGCAGATCTGCAAATCAAAGCAACGGTGTTGGCTAGGCCTTTGGCATTGACCTCTAACTGGCAGACGTGGGTCAAGGGTTCTTTGGTAAATCTGTCGGGTGGAACTCCTGGAAATGGGGACACATTTCCCACAGCCTCTGTGGGGTGGTTCCAGGCCACCCGGGGAAGCCCGTTAACTCATGCATCCGTCCCTGAGTTTCCTACTTCACCTTGGCACCAAGAGTCCAGACAGGAGGCTGCCTGCAGGGGAACCAACAGAAAAAGCTCTCTTTCTCCCTAGGCACCTCTCGCGCCACGGCCATGGCCAAGTGGCTTATCTGTGCTGTGAATAAACAACAAGGACAGAGAGTGGTACCCTGACTCCTTTCACCCTTTCTATCTCTGCTCAAGGCTGTGAGGGGTTCTTGTCCTGTCATCTCAGGGACAGAGGCTCAGAGAGGTCAGGAATTTGCTCCTGATCCCAAAGCCAGGCTTGGGGCCCCAGAAGAGGACTCCAGCCCGGGATACCAGCCCTCAGCCCCCTGTCCACCCCCGGGTCGGCCAAGCTGGCATCCATCGTGAGCTCAGAGCGCATCTCCTGCAAAGCTCTTGGGTGAGAGAAGGAAGAGGTCAGAGTTTTTCACACGCCATAGGTGTGGCTCCCCCGTCGCTTCCTCCATCAGCCAAAGTCTAAGTTTTGAGTGGCTCTTGGTTGGTTTCCTTGGGGGAGATAAGGATGACACAAATGACTCTTTCACTTCCCAGACCCCACCCAGTGCACTTTTAAGATGTGGAAATTTTATTAAATCCCTCAGCTTCTTTCTGTATTTTCTGTGGTTTAACTCTCCCTGGGTCTTTTTGCTTATGGTTTTAGCTTTTTCCCGCCCTCTGTAAACCTGAGAGTTTTCCTTCTCTGCTGTCTCAGATGCACCATGTGTTAACATTTTTAGTATTTGCTACAGGCCTTGCACACTAGGACAGTAAATTGACCTGCATCCCACGGCTCCTTCCATGTGTTTGAGGCTGAGGATGAGTCTGGCTCCTTACCTGCACGAGCTCCCCTCTTTCATTCCTGCTCCTCTGGGACCAGTCACGGCCATTTGCTCCTGCTGGCGCCCGTGATCTTAGCTGCCCCCTGTCCATCCAAATTGGTCCCCTCCTCATGACCCAAGGAGCCTGGTCCACAAGGTCTCTTCTGAGACCTGCAGGCATTACTGATATTCCTCTTACCTCCTGAAGGTCTGTGTCTGCCTCGCTGAGCTGGTGGCACAATTTGACTCTGTCATTCTCCTTAAAAAGACGAAATGAATTGTCAAGACACGAATGTGTGTTTTAGAAAAACAAATTACTCTACTCTCAAACCTGGTCCCTCCCCACTCCCAGCCCCCCAGGCAAGCCATTACGAACTTGGTTGGTACTTTGCATTATTAAATTTTCATGCATTCACACGTATTCAAATAAACTAAATGTCTTGAAAGCCAGGACAGGGGCCAAGGCAGGTCCTCGGCTCCCCAAGCACCCAGCCAGGCTTTGGCCATTAGCACTTAACTCTCTGCACGTGCTGTCCCCTTGGCTCCGGACAGCCAGCCCCGGGAGGCGCGCAGAGCAGGGGGTCAGACCTCCTGCTCCCAGGTGAAGTCACCGAAACGCAGTGGACTTTGTGGAGTCACCTGAGGTCACAGAGCTGGGAAGAAAGAGGGTGAAATTAGAACTGGCGTCTTCTGACAAGCCCAGCTGTTCCGGGAAAAACGCTGAAGGACGCTTGACTTCCCTAAGCCTCTCTCACCAAGTGCCCGGCTCTGCAGAGCGAGGTTAGCGAACCCTCTCTCGGCTCTGGGGGCAGCCAAGCCGGTTCTCATATGTGACTTGAGACGGCCCTTGGGTGGCAGTCCTTTCCACGCCGCTGGTCGAGTGTCCACCCGGGTGAATCATCAACCATCAGCCAGCTGTCACCTCACCTTTAGCTCCGCGCGGTGTGAAGCTTGTTTTCTTTTGCTGGCATTAAACAGTCACCTCTGACACGTGGTGAGATGCACGACGTTGCCTCCAAGGCAAACACAGCCCCACGGGAAAAACAGATTTGTCAAACACAAGCACTCTAGGGTGCCAGGAGCTGGCTTCTCCCTACGAAGCTCGCACGGCTGGCAGGGATGTCACCTGCCTCCAGGAAACATATGGGACAGGTGGGTGAGCTCTGGTTACTGACTGAGGGAGACACAGGAGAGCCTGGCTGAGCTCTATGGGTGTGAACCGGGCCGAGGGGCCCCGGAATCCCAGAAAACCCTGTCCCTGGGCTCACACTTCTCATGTGAGACTCAGATCCGTGGGCCGGCAAAAGCCCAGCCCTGGACCCGTCCTTTCTACAGTCCCTGCGGAAACCCCAACCACAGTGGGCGGCGGGCTTGCCTCCATGACTGACCGCTAGAGCTTCATGCTGGTATCAGCGTCCTCTCCGGGGACTTGATTTCAACGCTAGCAGCCTGTGAGGTTCATAGAACCCTGGTGGGTGTGGGCGGGCTTTGGCCCTGGGTGGGGACCCCTAGCCCTGCCCTGTGCGAGAGTTTCCCAAAGGGCCACTCAGGGTGATTGTGGATGCTTCCAAACATCTATTTCTTTTCTCTTCTCTCTCTCTCTTTTTTTTGCTTTTTAGAGCTTCACCCATGACCCATGCCGCAGCCACAGAAACATGGATCCAAGCCACATCTGCAACCTACACCACAGCTCACCACAATGCTGCATCCTTAATCCAGTGAGCGAGGTCAGGGCTCAAACCCACATCCTTACAGATACTAGTCAGGTTCATTACCGCTGAGCCACATTGGGAACTCCCATTATTTCAAGAAATGCATATTTATTTTAATACATTTTAAAATATACTTAGCACATCAAGCCTGCAATTTCATGTATATTATTACTGAAGAAGAGGCTAAACATTTTTTAAAAGTAACTTGATTAATGTAAAAAAATTAAGGAGTTCCCTGGTAGGTTAAGGACCTGGTATTGTCACTGCTGTGCCTCGGGTTGCTCCTGCAGCGTGGGTTTGATCTCTGGCCCGGGAACTTCTGCATGCTGTGGGCAGGGTAAATTAATAACAATAAAGTCAAAAATTAAGCAAGTGATAATACAGGCTCTAAGAGGATACAGCAAAACCCTAAAGGAGGAGCTTGGACAACTGAAGTTTGGGAAACACGATTTTCTTGCAGAATCCAAATAAATTCATGCCAAAAAAATGGACCGAGCCTAGATCCAGCTGAGGGGATGGTTAGGGGTTTCTTCCTCTGGAACCATGTCAGTCCATGTCCAAGTTTTCAATGTGTAAGAAACTTCGATTTGAAAAGGAAATCAAGCAAGAGAGTTTTTGTTTGTTTTAATTGGGACTTTACCATATATGGGGCCCTGGGGGATAGGGTTGAACAGATGCCACCAAGTGGAGCAGTTAAAAATAATCTATGTGTACAACACTGTAAATTTTAATTTCTTTTTATGTCTTGTTAGGGCCATACCTGCAGCATATGGAGGTTCCTAGGCAAGGGGTCGAACAGGGGCTACAGCTGCCGGCCTACACCACAGCCACAGCAGCGGGGGATCCGAGCTATATCTGCTACCTACACCACAGCTCACGGCAATGCTGGATCCTTAACCCCCTGACTGAGGCCAGGGATCAAACCTGTGTCCTCATGGGTACCAGTCAGATTCATTTCTGTTAAGTCACAACAGAAACTCCTGTAAATTTTAAATTTTAATTCTTGGGAGTTCCCACTGTGGCTCAGTGGGTTACGAACCCAACCAGCATCCATGAAGTTGCGGGTTTGATCCCTGGCCTTACTCGGTGGGTTAGGGATCTGGTGTTACTGTGAGTGGTGCTGTAGGTCTCAGATGTGGCTCGGATCTGGCGTTGCTACGGCTGAGGACAGAAGCTCCAGCTCCAATTCGACCCCTAGCCTGGGAACATCCATGTGCTGAGGATGTGGCCCTGTAAAGCAAAAAAAAAAAAAAGAATTAGCAGTACCTGTGACTTCATCACGAATAAACACGATACAATTTTTTTCTTTTTTTTTGTTTTAAGCCACAGCAGTGACAATGCCAGATCCACAAGGTGTGGCTGTAAAAAGAAAAAATGCAGGGCAGCTCTCACCCCTATCACCCAGGGGTGCCGAAGCTCGAGCCTCTGTCCTGAGAAGGTTCCACACTTTTGCTGTATCGTATTCCAGCCAACCTTGAGGTATGTGTTCATAGTGTTCCTTCTACATCCAGCAGAAGAATCATTTCACTGAGGTAGGAGCTCAGCTTTCATTTCGGTGGAGGGGAGTGGGGAGGAAAGTCCTGCCTTGTCTTGGATAGAAATCAGATGCGGGCAGCAAGACCTGGGCGCTCTTCTGAAGCTGTGTGGTTGTGAGGTGCTGCCTAAAACCCACACAGCCTCCCCAGACCGCACCCTCTACTGCTTATCAACAGAATCAAGAAAGAGGCCCCCAGGGATTCTCTGAAGGAAGTTAGAGAGGCCCAGGCAGGGACCGAGAGCTGGGACCTCCTCTCACAGTATTTCTTTTTTTTTTGCTTTGTTTTTTAGGGCCACACCCGCGGCGTATGGAAGTTACCAGGCTATGGGTCAATTCAGAACTGCAGCTGCTGGCCTACATCACAGCCACAGCAATGCCGGATGCAAACCCTGTCTGCAGTCTACACCAGAGCTCATGGCAACGCCAGATCCTTAACCCACTGAGCGCGCTAGGGATCGAACCTGCATGTTCACGGATACTAGTTGGGTTTGTTACCGCTGAAGCATAATGGGAACTCCTCTCTTATGGTATTTCTGTTTTTTGCTTTTGCTTTTTAGGGCTGCACCCGCGGCGTATGGAGGTTCCCAGGCTAGGGGTCTAACTGGAGATGCAACTGCCGGCCTTCGCCACAGCCACAGCAACGCGGGATCCGAGCCGCGTCTGCAACCTACACCACAGCTCACGGCAACACTGGATCCTTAACCCACTGAGCAAGGCCAGGGTTCGAACCCTCAACCTCATGGTTCCTAGTCGGATTCGTTTCCGCTGCACCGCGACGGGAACTCCTCTCATGGTACTGTTGATTCCCCACTACCCAACGCCCCTCCTGGACGACCCAGGCTGTGAGTTCACATCAACGAAAGTGCACTGGACCCAAGTGTCAGAGGAATTGGGGACTCGCTGTGGGAGGATCCCAGCTGCTACAGCCGGTTTCCTCAAGGACTCAACACGCTTGCTTCATGGTTTGCCTCAGGACTTGATCTGTTTTCACCCAGCAGTTTTCTCCGTCAAGCCACGGCCCTGACGTGGGGGAATGTGCTTGAAGTGGGGAGGGAAGGGGGTCTGGTTTCAACCCTGGCCCCACAACTCTCAAGCTCAAGAGACCTGGGAAAAGACGTCATCTTGGTCATCAGTTTCCTTATCTGAGTCCAGGCGGTTGGGAGGATTAATGGGATAATGCATGTGAAACGTGTCAGATGAACTCTGACAGATGCTAACTACCATGGGTCTGGGAGAAAGTTTATCTCCATTAATTTTATGCATATTTCTTCTTCTTTAATCTTCCTAGGACATAGAGAACATTTTTTTTCTATGACCGTCTTATTAATCAGTGAGCATCTGTGAGTTGCCAGGCTCTGTGTTAGGGGCTGGAGATGTGTGAATACAACAGACCCTGCCAGAGAAAGCCCCGGAACCATGGGAGAGGCCCACAGCAGAGCGGGGCAAGGGCCCACAGCACTGTCAGCCTTCGCTGTGCCCTGGGTCCTGGGCGGGCAAGCCAAGTATTCCATCCTTGTTCAGAATAATGCTTTTGGTTAAGGATCCAGCATTGCCATGAGCTGTGGCGTAGGTTGCAGACACAGCTCAGATCCTGAGTTGCTGTGGCTGTGGTGCAGGCTGGCAGCTGTGGTTCCAATTCGATCCCTACCCTGGGAACCTTCATATGCCATGGGTGCAGCCCTAAAAAGACGAAAGCAAAAAAAAAAAAAAAAAAAAAAAGGGAGGGTAGGATTACAAGGAAACCAGTTACACTGAAAATACAGTTATGGAGCCATTTTTGAAAAATGAATTTGTGATCTAGTGTGTACGCTTCTCTTTTAGCACAGTATGCTCAATCTAGCAGGGGGGTTAATAAGTATTGCTTTTAGTAAGTACTATATTTCTTCAAGCACTTTTTCTATGTCCTTTCTGTCTGCCTTCCTTTGGGGACTCCAAACACATGCTGCTTGATGATGTCCCAGAACTTACTGATACCCGGTTCACTGTTTTCTGTGACCTTTATCTTCCTGTGTTTCCATTGGATAGTTTCTATTGCTGTATCTTCAACCCCATTAATCTTTTCTACAACAGTGTCTAATCTATTAATCTTACCCAGTGTATCTTTCATAGCAAATGCACTCTTTTTTTTTTTGCTTGTTAGGGCCACACCCTTGGCATATGGAAGTTCCCATGTTAGGGGTCTAATTGGAGCTACAGCTGCCAGACTACACCACAGCCACAGCAATGCAGGATTGGAGGAGTTCCCTCAGTGGTACAGCAAAATCAAATCTGACTAGGAACCATGAGGTTTTGGGTTCGATCCATGGCCTTACTCAGTGGGTTAAGGATCTGGCATTGCTGTGAACTGCGGTGTAGGTCACAGATGTGGCTCAGATCCCTTGTTGCTGTGGCTGTGGCTTAGGCTGGCAGCTATAGCTCCGATTAGACCCCTAGCCTGGGAACCTCCATATGCTGCAGGTTCGGCTTAAAAAGCGAAAGCAAAAAAAAAAAAAAAGAAAAAAAAAACCCAAGCAAAACAAAAAACAAAGGATCTGAGCCACGTCTGCTACCTACACCACAGCTCACAGCAATGCCAGATCCTTAACCCACTGAGCGAGGCCAGGGATTGAACCTGCATTCTCATGGATACTAGTCAGATTCTTTCTGCTGAGCCACAGTGGGGACTCCCATAGAGTACATTTTCAGTATCTGTTTTAATGACCTTGTCTACTAAATCTATCATCTGTGTCACTTCTGAGTCTATTTCTATTGAATAATTTCTCTCCTCATTGTGGATCATATATTCCTGCTTCTTTGTATGCCTAGAACTTTTTGACTGTATACCAGAGATTGTGAATTTGACATTGTTGGGTAGGTGCTGGCTTTTTCAATTTTATCTTCTTTTAAATATTTTGGGCCTTGTTCTGGGACACACGTAATTAGAGACAGTTCAATCGTTTTGATCAGAAGTCAGCAAACGAGGGGCCACATCTGACTTCCCTATCTGTTTTTGTACGGCTCATGACTTAAGCCTGAGTTTTACAGTTTTAAAGGGTTGAAAGAAATCAAAAGAATAATATTTTGTGGCATGTAAAATTTTTGTTAAAATAAAATTTCAGTGTCTGTAAACAAATGTATTGGCACACAGCCACTAGCATTTATTTCCGTATTGTCCACGGCTGTGTTTGTACCATCACGGCCAGAGCTGAGTGGCTGCAAAAGAGACCAAGTGATCTGCAGAGCTGAGAATATTTACTGTCTGGCCCGTCACACAAAAATCTGCCTGCCCTGCTTATGAGCAGGATGAGGGCATCCTTTGGTCCAGGGCTAACTTGGCCCCACTCTGGCTGGGGGGAGAAGGAACATGCTTGGGTCTGTGTGAGCTCCGGTTTTTGTTCCTTCTGACCCCCTGGGAGGTTCTTTCCCAACCTCAGGTAGTTTCCTGACAGGCACGAGCCGGCGAGGACTCAGCTGAGGAGTCCAGGGGGACCCTCTGCGCGTCTCCAGAGCTCAGTCTCCGAGCAGCTCTGCAAACTTGAGCTGCTGGGCCTCCCTGCATCTTTAACTGTCTCCTCAACTCAGACTGCCAGGCTGCACCCAGGTCTCTCTCCCTGTACAGTGGCCTGGGAACCCTTTAGGCAAGAAGCAAGGGCAACATCTGCTATCCATCTGCTATCTCACACATATATTGTCCAGATTTTTAGTTGTTAAAGGTGGGAGGTAAGTCCTATTTGTTAGTCCATCATTGCCAGAAGCAAACTAAGTACCATATTTTAAAACAAGAGATAGTGTAAATTTATCTTTACTGCAACAGGAATGCCACATGAAAATATTTATCATTTTTGGAGGTCCCTGGTAGCCTGGTGGATCTGGCATTGTCACTGTTGTGGCTTAAAAAAAAAAGAAAAAATTGTATCATGTTTATTGGTGATAAAATCACAGGATTTTTTTTTTTTTTTTTTGCTTTTTAGGGCCGCATGTGCAGCATATGGAGGTTCCCAGGCTAGGGGTTAAATCAGAGCTGCAGCTGCCAGCCACGGCTATAGCCACAGCCACAGTCACAGCCACGCAAGGATCCGAGCCGAACCTGCAGCCTACACCACAGCTCACAGCAACGCCAGATCCTTAACCCACTGAGTGAGGCCAGGAATCAAACCCACGTCCTTATGGGTTCTACTTGGGTTCGTTGCCGCTGAGCCACGATGGGAACTTCCAGGTACTGCTAATTCTATTGGAGTTCATTGCCTACATTCATAATTGTAGCAAATCTTAAATTCCAACTAGAGGTGAGTAAACACAAAGATGTTCTTTTCCTCTCTATACTAATTTATAAACCTTCTGAATTTTATTCACAGTCTGCGGGGTCTATGGTCTCCTGGATAAGAGCCCTGGTCCCGAGAGGCTAGCAGTAATTTTTTCTTCTTGAATTTTTTTCTTGAATTGGCCCTCTCATGATGCTTATTGTCCACTGCCTTGTAACTCCTCAGAAAGTCCCACATTTTGTATAAAACAGAAGCCTCGGATTTTTTTCTCTGTGGGCAAAAGCACCTCACTGCCTTTCAGCAAAGGATGCCTGTTTCATCATGCTTAGCCTCGTGTGCGTTCTCTGGATTAATCAGGTGCTCTTGGTGGACGCTGGTGACCACAACCAGCTCGGGGGGCCCCCCGCCGGAGCCCGATGGCCAGAGTCTTCCTTGGTTGGACGACAACCCTTCCCGCACATGCCAGCAGCATTCTGACTTTTCTTAACAGTACTGCACTTACGGTTTGTATTCTGGTTCTGACGGAAGAGGGTCCTTGGGCTGCTTCCTTTCATGAGTGTATCTTGCTTTTCCTTTATGTTTTAAAACAAATCCTGTATTTTTTTCTTGAGAAAAAAAATCCCCACTAAATGTTCCTTTTCGCAGCCAGAAATGATTAGAATCTTGTTACGAAGTTTGGGTCATTCTCTCATCCACGGAATGACTGGGGGTCTTTAGAGAATGAATTTCATCCTTGCCTATGGCAGGATGAACAGGGGAGAGAATGAGGCAGGGTTTTCACTCCGTTATACTTAATAATAAGAATAGAAGTAGCCCATTAGAACTACTGATTACTCAGTGCATATAAAATGAATATGCAATTGGGACATTAACACATAAACACAGTCTTCATTGTTATCAATCACTATTTAATCTTCGTCTCTCATTAACCCTTAACAGTTTTTAAAGCAATTGCTTCTTTCAATCTTGCATTTCTTGAGGCTTGAATCGAACTACTTCCCTCTAATCTTTCCAAAGCGCTTCTTAGAGTATTGAAAGAGATGTGGTTACCAACTGAACCGGGTGCACCAAGAACTGTTAGAGCTGCCCAGGAGTTTCTGCTGTGGCACAGTAGGTTAAGGATCCAACGTGGTTTCTGCAGCTATGTGGGTTCAATCCCTGGCCTGGTACAGTGGGTTAAGGATCCGGTTGCCTCAAGTTGTGGTGTAGGTCGCAGCTTGAGTTCAGATTCCATTCCTGGCTCAGGAACCTCCACACTATGCAGGTGCAGCCAAAAAACCAAAACCAAAACCAAAAAGCATGTATAGCTGCTCAGTCTTTTCAAATGACCAGGAAGAAAACTTTCTGCTCCCTCTCTTGTAAAGCAACCCCTGCTTCAGCCTTTATATATCATTTATATACCTTAAAATTTGCTGGTTTCAAGTGTTGGATTCAATGACTTTGACTACATCTAAAGTTGTTTAACTGCCACAATCCAGTTTTAGAACATTTTCTCCACTCAAAGCAATTCCTTGTGCAAGTTACTCCCCGTTCTCACCTCCAGCCTCAGGCCACCACTAATTTACTTCCCATCCTTATAGAGCTGTCTTTTTGGGACATTTTATATAAGTGGATTCACATGCTCTTCTTTGTAACTGGCTCCTTTCATCTGGCACAACGTTCGACCGTGTTATAAGTACTGATACTTCATTCTTTTTCATTGCCAAGTAGTAGTTCATCTTACAGATTCACTTCTTCTGTTTATCCACTGACTAGTTGGACACCTGGATCATTTCCAGCCTTTTTTTTTTTTTGCTATTAGAAAGCATGTTACTTGTGAACATTCCCACACAAGTCTTTGTGGAAACAGTTTTTTACTTCTCTTTTACTTCTAAGAGTGGAATTGATGGGTTGTGTGGTAAATTCATGTTTAACATTTTTTTTAACAGAAAATTTTTCAGTGACTGCACCAATTTGCATTTCCACAAGCAATGTATGAGAGTTCCTGTTCCCACTCAGATTTAACTGTTTTCTTTTCCTTTTTTTAGGGCCGCACCCACGGCATATGGAGCTAGGGGGTTGAATCAGAGCTGCAGCTGCTGGCTTACACCACAGCCACAGCAATGCCAGATCCAAGCTGCGTTTATGACCTACACCACAGCTCATGGAACGCCAGATCCTTAACCCACCAAGCAGGGTCAAAACCCTCATCCTCATGAATACTATTTGGGTTCATTACCATTGAGCCACAACGAGAACTCCCTTAACTGCTTTCTTTTCACAAGAGTTACCCCCTTCCACAAAGTTTGATCCAAGCTAAAAGGCAGATTCTCAAGACATGACAGATTCCCAGTATCCAGTACTGCTGGGTAATCCATCCTCATGATTTAGCCCTCGTCTTCCAATCTGAAGGTTTCAGATTTGTAATTGTTTTGAATCTTGTTACCTGATCTTCTAAAACGTAATTTTTATTTACTCAGTGATTCTCCTGTATTTCCTTTCTTTGTGCTAATGTCCCCTATACATAGCACTCACATTAACTTTTTATGGAATTTATTTTTTTACCAATCTGTCTACCCCCAACTAGACAAGAAGCCTTCTAGAAGGAAGACTTCTGTATTCAAAGAGACTAACACAAATCATGATATAAAATGGGCCTCAAGAAGTGTTTGCTGGGAATTCCCGTTGTGGCTTAGCAGTTAACGGACTCAACTAGCATCCATGAGGATGCATGTTTGATCCCTGGCCTCGCTCAGTGGGTTAAAGATCCGGCGTTGCCATGAGCTGTGGTGTAGGTCGTAGATGCAACTCCGATCTTGCATTGCTGTGTCTGTGACATAGGCCGGCAGCTGTAGCTCCAATTAGACCGCTAGCCTGGGAACCTCCATATGCCTAGGGTATGGCCCTAAAAAGCGGAAAAAAAAAGAAAGGGGGGGGGACTTAAAAAGTTTTTGCTGAATAAATACTTAAAGAAGCAGTGTATCCATTTGGTTCAAATATATTCTAATTTCTAAAGTCAGCCTGTTTTCCTGCAAAAGGGCCATATACTTTGTATAGAACTGATTCACTGAATAGAAATCTTAGGGTTTAAGGAAACCTTGGGAAAAAGTCCCAATCTTTTAGTTTAGGTGACAAATCTGAAACTTGGAGCAGTAAAGTGACTTGCCCAAGGTCATCTGTATGTGCTGGTCAAGGGTTACGATACCACTGCTAGAAGAAACCCTGCCATAGAGAGACCAGGTAAACCAAAGTGTTGGGGAGACAGGGGAGTGTTGGGGAGATGAGAGAATGAGGGGTTGGTCCGTGATGAAGTCCTGAATGCCAGGCCTAAAGTTTGATAGGCAAGGCAGGTTTTTGAGTAGGATGTGGAATTATCCAGTTCGTGTTCTAGAAGGTTAACCTGGGCGTGGGGAGGATATGGGATGGGAGACTAGCTGGAAGGCTGGTGAGCAGTCCAAGTGCAAAGCCAGGAGGCCTGGACGTGGTGGGCTATTTGCAGAGTGAATGAGAGGAGAAGCACTGAGCTATGCAAAATGCATTGAGCGCCTGTCATGGCTCAATGGTAATGAACCCAACTAGTATCCATGAGGACTCGGGTTCAATCCCTGAACTCAGTCAGTGAGTTAAGGATCCAGTGTTGCCATGAGCTGTGGTGTAGGTCGCAGACGAGGCTCGGATCTGGTGTTGCTGTGGCTGTGGTGTAGACTGGCAGCTGCAGCTCTGATTCGATCCCTAGCCTGGGAACTTCAGTATGCTACGGGTGCGGCCCTAAAAGGACAACCACCACCAGGAAAAAAAAAAACGCACTGATGGCTGCAAAATGGTGCAAGCCTGGGATAGTGGTCTTAGGAAGAGATAAGGAAGATGGAATACAAGTGCAAGTCCGATGACCTCTGTGGCCCCAGGACAGAGAGTCTGGGGGGTGAGAGCGCCCCCTTCTCCACTCACGGTTCCAGTCCAGTACAGGCCCTACCACCACGGCCACTCACAAGCCAGTGACCTCAGGCCAATGACTTCGAGCCTCAGTTTCCTCATCTGTAAAATGGGACAGTAACACTTCCCTCCAGGGTTGTGTTACATGTGAGGCACTTAGGCCTGAGCCTGGTGTGTGGCCAGCCATCCGTTCCTGGCGGCCCGGGTTCCCCTCCTCCCGTAATTTCTCTCTCCGCACAGAAAACCTCGGGTGCAGAGCATTCCATCCGCTGGGAGCAGCACCCACCGCAGGAATTGCTTCAAGCTGGACACTCAGCGTTTAAAGATCTATGCAAGGTGAGGGAGAAATTCTTGTTGTTTGCAGTTTGCGGTAATGCTTTAAACTTACTCAATTGGAAATTTCTTAAAGGAACTAGCAATTTGTTTAAACGCCGTGTTCACACAATTGTCCAAGTCCTAAATCAGTCCTATATGAAAGAAATGATTTAGCACCAATGTCTGGAGCAGTTTCCAATGCCACTCTTGGTGAGTTCAGATAAGCCTCTGGGGCTGCCCTGGGGAAAAGCGGATGGAACTCTCACCTCCTCTGTGACTAGAGCCTCTCCCCTTTCAGCTGTCGATTATTATTGGGTTCCTCAGTAAGAGCAATTCAATTTCGTTTGAAGAAAAGGTTTCACTTTTTGGGGCAAACTCCTGTAATAGAAATTTCATAAATATAGCAGAATGATTGTAATGACAACCAAACGGTGAATCTTCAAAGAAAAGTAAGTGTGAAATTTCAAATCCTCTATTTGGCTGCACAAATACAGGTTTCTGAAGACTAAAGAAAGAAAAAAGACACAGGAATCTTCTATACCTTTTCCGTGGTAGAATGGAGTTTGCGTATTTTCTAACTGATTCTGGAATGCTCTCTAGAAAGAATTGGGGAAAATGCAAATCAAACCTGGGGCAAGCATTTCATGCTTGTCTCTATCTGTTTAGAAAACGAATCATTTCACAAAAGAACCACATTCCATGAAAAGTATGTTTGTTCTGGCTTAAACATAATCATTTCCTCAGGAAGTCTGATTCAGATAAAGCATCTTAAGAAATTCAAAATTACTCTGTTGACAACCAACAACCGAATGTCATACTCCCTTCTGAATTCCACGAAAATGTTTTCAAAATCAATTTCATCATCTTAGACCACGTTTTCAAGCTCAAATATAGGTTATTATTTCATGGCCTTTACAGCCTATTAGATGTCAAATCCAGTTATTTCCTGCATTGTATTACTTTTTTTTTAATTAATTTTTTTTTTTTTTTTTTAGCTTTTTAGGCCTGCACTGCAGCATATGGAAGTTCCCAGGCCAGGGGTCAAATCGGAGCTATAGCTGCCAGCCTATATTCCAGCCACAGCAACACTAGATCCAAGCCTCATCTGTGACTTATACCACAGCTCATGGCAATTCTGGATCCCTAACCCACCGAGCGAGGCCAGGGATCAAACCTGAGTCCTCACGGATACTAGTCAGATTCGTCACTACCGAGCCATGACGGGGACTTTCTATTTCCTTCCTGCATTTTAGTGAGCTTTGTTTGTTTGTTTGTTTTTGCATATACACATGCATATGCTAGTTCATTTACAACAGGTTCAGTTTTTAAATGTGGACTTTGAATATATTTTTAGATTCTGAATAAATCAGTAAGGAGGAGGAGAGCATGTGGTCAAGAATACAGACGCTGGGATCAGATGTCCTAAGTACCCATCCCAGCTCAGTGGCTTACTAGCTCTATGACTTTCCACGGGTCACTTCATTTCTCTGTGCCTCGACTGTCTTATCTGTAAAGTGAGAATAATACATGTACCTCTCTTCCAGGCTATGGAAATTACAGGACCTAATATATACGTAAAGTGCTTAGAACAGCACCTGGTACACAGCAAGTGTTCAATAAATGTTAGCCATTACTAGCTATTCTTGGTTTCCTAGTGTAGTCAGGGTACGCTTCGTTTGGTTTAACTGATTATTCTTGTTGATAAAAGGCCACTATGGAGATTTTTAATAGATTGGCACTTTCTATACAAATAATCAATGATACTCAATTTAAAGACCCTGCTGGTCCTGCATCAACAGACTTCTGTGCAGAACAGAACATCTTATTCAATATCTTTATTTTGTGGCTGAAGACCCCCCCCCAAGTCCAAGGAGCTGAAGCCACTTGCCAAGAGCCACGGAGCAAGGCAGAGAACAGCCAGGATGTGGTTGCTTCTGACGATGCTTTAGGCTGTCAGAAGGCTGCAGCTAAGTTTCCATTATGGCATCAGTTATCATCACACTGATAAGCCAGCTACTGGAGCATTCTGTGCCCGTCAGAATGACAAATAAAAGTATTTACATATTTGGAACTGTCAATATACGAAGTAAATACAGCTAGGGAAACTGGCTTTGCTTTATCTCTCATGCTCTACTATCTTGATAGAAAATGCTTGCAATTGGGATGTCTCCATGTGTTTTCAATTCAAACATCCCCTGCAAGACATTTTTTTTTTTTGTTAGAACTATAATAAAAAAACCATCTGAAGGATTAGAACCAGAGAAGCCTGGCACCACCCCACCTGCACCGCTGGAGCAATTTACACCTCGGGAGGCGCAGAGATAGGACACACGCAGATAATCCAAGTTTTATTTAAAATTACAGAACACTTAAAAATAAACAATATGCTTGGGTTTTTACTGGAACATAGAAAAATGTTTTCAAATACACAAAAACCTTCAATGTTACCCCAAAGTATGCTATGCAGCCCGTCAAAGTGCTTTGACAAGAGTTGCCCTCTACAGATGTCTGGGGTCGGAGGTAGGCTGCGGAGTTTCCTGCAGGCAGGTGGCTTTTCCTAGTCGGACTGACGATGTTTTTTCTTGTTGTGGCTCTCAATCGCCCTTCTCAGAGCCTCATCCTGGATGAGATCAGACAATCTCACGTCTGTGTGGCTACAGCCAATTTTGGGGCAGCTGTGAGGGATGAGAAAACCAAATCAGGCTGCTTCACTTTAACGCCTTCAGCATAAACTTCCTTCACACGCAAGGATTTAAGTGAGGGATTCTTCTTTTGATTAATTGAGTGAATGATTCTGTAAATTCTGCAGTGTTTTACACTTTTCAACAGTTTCGCATAGATGATTTCATATAATCCCCTAACAACCCCCCTCTTTTTCCTCCTTCCCCTCTCTTGCCCCTCCCCTGCCCTCTCCCCACTGGTACCCACTGGTTTGTTCTCTGCATCTGTTCTGCATCTTGTGAGTCCGCTTCTTTTCTGTTTTATTCATTAGTGTGTTGTATTTTTTAGATTCCACAGATAAGCGCTATCCTACAGTATTTGTCTTTCTCTGCCTTACTTCACTCAGCATAATGCCCTCCAAGTCCATCCATGTTGCTGTAAATGGCAAAATTTCGTTCTTTTTGATGTCTGGGTAATGTTTGAAGACATTTTTACCCAAAAAGGAGAACATTTTAAAAATCAGGACTGAAGTGCACGTATTTGTTCACCAGGTGCCCGCCCAGTCCTGGGGGCACGGGCGAGTCCCACTTCATGGAGCTCACTTCCCAGTGGGGGAGAGAGATCATTGCTAAGACACCAAACAGATGCTTGCTGTGGGATCAGGTGGCATTAAGTGCTATGAAGGCTAAAAAGCAGGGTCAAGGGAGAGAGTGGGGGCTGAGGCTTATCCAGCTGGGGTCAGGGCAAGCTCACTGGGCGGGTCTTATAGAGAAGAAGGGCTGCATGTGGCCTGGGCTGAGGCAGCAGCAGTTTAGAAGCCAAAGAAGGAGCTGCTTGGTGCCCAGGAGTAGGGCAAGGTCATTGTGGCTGGAATGCCCCAGGCAAGCAGAGGTGCATTTGGAGATTAGGTAGGAGGGCATATGGGGCTTTGGATTTTATTTTAACTATGAGAACAGTGGAGGAGTTGAGATAGGGGAGGATGGGATTTGGCTTAAATCTGGAAAACATGTCTCTGCTGCTTAATGGGGAACACGGGCAGAGGTGAAGCTGGGCAGAGAGGAGGGAGAGCTCGGATGAGGGTGCAGCAGTGATCGGTTTCCGGACACAACCGGAAGTAGGATCTATGCGACTTGCTGATGGACTTGAATGTGGAAGGTAAAGGAAAGAGATGAACTTCGTTCAAAGAGTTTGGCTGCAGCTGAAGGGAGATTGGTGAAAAACAACTGGAAAGCCAGGTTGGGACGGAATCAGGAGTCCCCGTTGCTTTACGTTCTCTCTGAAATGCCCACTGGTCGGTCCTCTCAGTGGAGAGACTGAGTTTGGTGATGGGGACTCAGAGGAAAAGCTGTGGCTGAAGAAATCAGTGGGTGAGTCATGGTTCTGTTTAGATGTGGTCTCCTCTGAAGGCAGTGGGTTGGATGAAGTCACCTGATTTCTTCTCAACATGAACCAGACTTCGGTTGAGTGGAGTGCCTCCTTATAGTTATAAGACCACAGACAACTCAGTTTACCTTCTGGAGCCTTTGTGTCCTCAGATTTAAAATAGGGACAGAATCCCAATTCCCCAGGGCTCCAGGCAACACGGTGCTCAACACCGTTCACTCCCTCACCATCTCCTATGATCATCAGTTGTTTCCCGATCATCGGTCTTCTGATTAAAGCTGCCAATCTGCCTGTAGCTTGCACACCTCCAACACGGACATGTGCACATTCATGCCTCATTTGACTCTTTTATGTGCCTGGCCCTGTGCTAGGTTCTAAGCATCCGACTGTGAAATACAAATATAGTTTTCCTGCCCCACACAGAGCTCCGGCCCAGTGATCTGAGACAACTCTCCAAAAAGCACAGATCAAAAATAACAAATACAAGACAAAAGCTACACAGCAGAAGAGGAAGAAAGCTGACCATGGGAGCTCAGTAGTAGAAAGCTCAGCAGTTCAACACAAAAGAGGAGCTTTTTCTTGGTCTTGATTAGTGGATCAAGGCGGCTTTATATCAGAGGGGCATTTACTCCATGTAATGAAAATAATATGTTTGCTAACATTATCTATTTTTAAAAGACTGAAATGCGCCCCCTATGATCAGGGGCCTGTGTTACAACATGACTAACAAGGTGAGCAGATGAAGGACGATGGGGGGTGACCTGGTCCAAGTGTGCATCGTCCTGATGACTCGGCTTTTGCCTTACAGGTGTTTTGCACCTGTTTCAAACACCCCGATGTCTCAAAGTGAATTCTTTCTTTCAGTATGAAAGTAAAAAAGATGCAATTATGAGAAGGATAGGGACACTTTCCTGACTTTGGAAAAGGCACTTTTCCTCACCTCAGCTTCCGTGACAAAGAAATGCAACTCGAAGTCGGTCTGCTGGGATGCCCCTCAGCTAACGCTTATCAACGCGCCGATCATCTACTCTGACTGTGGGCCCTCACCCCCGACTCCACAGATCAAAGTCTTTGACACCAATAGCCAGACAGTGAATAAGCTGATTTAGGGAAGTGGAGAGCGAGGTGCGGAGGACTTCCTGATGACATCAGTGGTTTTAGTCAGTAAATGAGAGCATTCTGAGAATGCGTGATGGGATTAACCACACCACTCGGCTGCAGATTATCTCAGTGGGATGGGGCCCAGGCGACCCGTGTCAGGCAAAGGGCTCTGAGCTCACTTGGGGGATCGACTCTGGGGACAGAGGCCTTAACCGAAAAGCCCTCCCAAGGGGAGCCAGATGGCCTAACGACTCAAATACAGGCTCAAGAGTGAAAAAGACCCGGGCTCTAACCTCTGGCACTCTGGGTGAGTGACTTCATTAATGGGCCTAATTTTCTTCCTCTGTGAAGGCAGAGCGTATGGCTGTCGTGAGAAATAAGTAGGACGCGGGACAAGGGTCCAGGAATTCACTCAGGTGCTACCACGCACGGTTCCTGCTCTAGGACACAAGGTCTGTTCTCAAGAACCTTGTGCAGAAGAGCCACGAGCCCCTGGGGGCACACGGACACAGGCTCAGGGGCACCGAGGGGGCCTGGGGGCGGCGCCTGGAGGAGAGGTTGATGCGGGGGCCGGGAGAGAACCCTGTTTCTCAGCCTGTCTCAAATAAACAAACACAAGTTTCTAAACTGAAGAGGATAAGATCCTAATGACATGATTCTGAATCAGGGCACGCCTCCTCTCAAGAAAGAACGCTCTCGATAAGCATTAGTGCATTAATCCCCACGACATCCTGCTGAGCAAGACAGGTGTGGCAATACCCAGTCTTAAGCCCTCACGTCATTGCTTGCAGGAGTCAGACCTACAGGCCTGGAAGAGAGGCTGGGTCCTGAACTCGGGTCACTGACAGGGCAGAACATACCACCGCAACAGCGAGCAAGCGTGTGTCTGCTGAACAAAGGGACCCAAGGTCTTGGGGTCCCTCAGGCTGCAGGGGACCTTGGTCTCAGCATCAGCTCAAAAGTACAGGATTTTGAGTCTATGAGCTCCTGGACCTGGGCTCCAAGAATTCCAAGGTCCAACCCCAGCTCTAGAAAGTTCTAGAAAGCAGGTCTATAGCTATCTCTGGAAAGCTGAGTGGGATGGATTCCCATCATAGCTACACACAGAGTAATGCTATCCTACATCCTCTGAGTCTAAAATAACGTGTCACTAAGCAGTGAGGTAAGTAATAAAAACACGAACAGTCTCGACCTCAGTAACCCAACTGCTATTTGTTCAGCGCTCTGTCGTCCCAAAAGAGCTTTCTTCTAAGCGGTTTGCTTCTCCACTGCCAAGAAACTTGCTGGTCCAGACCAAGACTGGAATTCCCCACTGTTCCTTGGATCATAAAATTCTGTGAGATGTTGCTGCTATTTCCATTTTACAGATGAAGAAGTGGAGGCTCTGAGGGGTTAACTGATTTGTGGGTAAACAGTTTAAACAGTCACTCCAAGCACGACGGCGGAGTTCTGCTGTTTTGACGACACATTTCTGTTCAACTCAACTTTATTCTCCGTGCTCTTAAATTCGACTATTAGTGTGCTTCCTGTTCTTGAACAAAAAAAAGGAAAGAACCGGCTGCGGATAACTGGAAATACCTTAATATGAAAGCCACAAAGCAGCTTTATTAATAAGGTAATAAACAGCCCAGTTAGTAAGAGATGTGTTTATGTTTAAGGAAGTCATTCTAACGACCGTATTTTGTTAGGGCTAAAGTCCCAACAATTTTATTCTGACTTCAGCCAGTGGAGACAGGTCTAAGAGACTGAAGCACAGACAGGAAAATGGAGTCAGCGCCCAGTAACACAGTGTACCTGGAACTCCCGTCTAACAAAACATCATCACAACCAACCAGGAGGAAGAACTGAGGTTTCTCAAAGTGGATGTGTCACAGCCGTTTTTAAACAAAGGGAACCCAGAACTGCTCATCGCCCTAACATGCTATCTGGGGAATGACACTAATTCATGCTTAATCACGAACCTCTGGAGTAGCTTTTGAAGAGGCCCTGGATTCTAACCTGTTGCCAAATGCAATGTGCCTGGTCTTTAAGACCCTCCCCACTGGCTCCCATGATTCTCTTATCTCCTGTTCCCTCCCTCCTGGCGGTGTTAAACTGCCTGGGTGGAGTCTTCTTCCCTGACTGCTCTTTCATTAATGAGTGAAATGTTTTTCTGTGGGTCTATATCACGTTGGCAGCACGGCTCAGTCTGGCCAACGTCCCCGTCCTTGGGGGCTTTTGGTGGGCTGTCACATCCGGTCCAGAGCTACACTTGTGCTAGCAGAGGAGTGGATCTGTATGTTCAGAGCTCTCTCCTGAATTCAAATACCCACATTTTCTGCGCCTCCTGGAAACTTCCAAATGGCTGTATTGCCAGGACCTCAAACTTGTTCATTAGCATGACCCAAACTTCCTAAAAGTGTTCTCCTCTTATTCCCTCCTTGCTGGCTAATCGAATCACCACCCCTCCAGACGCCCAGTTTAGAAATGTCAATCATCCTTCAACTTGCTCCCTGCAACCTCTGGTTACCAGATTATGTCAACTGTATCTCCACCATCGTTTTCCTTCTCACTCCCTTCTACCTGTGACTCTTGTCTCAATCCAACCTCTCAGTAGGAAATAGAACTTAATCTCCTGCAAGTCATCCTAAATGACAACTTCACCTCATGCCTTTATTAATCCATCCCTTGAACTGCTATTGGTCCACCCAAAATCCAGGTGGACCCGCCTCACTCGAAACCCTGCCATGTCCTCTCAGGCCTACAGAACAACGGGGGTAAAAATGATGATGAGGAAGGTGGGATAATGTCTACCAACCACGTGACAGGTACCTTAAGTGTGTCACGTGTATCTCATTCAAAGTTCAAACCTACCAGTGAGGCAATTACAACAATTAGCATCAATTTACTGCTGAGGAAACTCATGAAACCATGACATTGAATGCCCTCTACAATGACGATAGAACAGAGAGAGAATCTGCACCGTCCCCCTATCGCTGCTGTCCAGAGCACCCTTCTAATTACCCTCCAACTACGATAACTGCAGCTGTACCTACGATCCACCAAGTGGAACAGAATCTGAATTCAGGGTTGAGCTTCTTGGTTAGAAGGACTCTTCCTTACCATTCTCTGAAATCCTTCTCATTTTTCAAAGCCCCGCAAAAATACTACCTTCGCTGTAAACCTCCCAGACGTCCTCAACTTGGATTTAACTGTTAATATTAAGCTACGAGAATCCACAGTTTGTGGAATCTGTATCCATTTTACAGAAGTAGGACAGTAAAATACCCAACTTTTCCAAACGACGGGTCTTATTCAAGTGCTTCCAAATACCGTTTACAATTCCGAAAAGACCAAAGGACATTAGAAAGTCAGAGTATGTAATTAAGAAGATGCATTTTCAATGTGAACCTCTTCTGGGAGTCGCTCCCACCCATCCTGGGGCTTGGGAGCAATAAGCTTTGTATCAGCGCCTGCCTTTTTCAAATCTGACTGGAGGAGACTATCACAGACTTTAAGGAAGAAGAGCTGTGAAAGAGAATTCTCGGGAAAACCTATTCTTAGCAATTATGTTAAATTAAAATTTTGTTTTTCCGAAACATAGAAAAAATTTAGTAGAACGAGTGGTTTAGAAGTCCAGAAACAAAGAAAATTATGTTCCCAGGGGAAACGGAAGGCTCCCTAGGGAATGATGACATCTCAGCTCTAAGCTGGAAACTCGAAACAGATAAAAATATACTCGAACAATCTTGATTTTGCAACCATTAGGCAGTTCTCAGAATAAACAGGGCAAATTATTTGACTGAATGACCATCAAGATACCTCCAGTCTCAAATACCCTATCTCTATCTCAGTCCACACCCAGATGAGGAGTGGTGAGGAATTCCAGTTCTAGGTTTGGACCAGCAAATTTCTGGGTGATGGAGGAGCAAACCACACATCAAAGGGACTGTTATCAGAAGTCCACTGAGAATTGGTCACACCTGCAATTCCATGCCTTCCACAAATCTGTGATAAGAACACAAGAAATGCCAACCAAGTCAAAGCCAGTCTAGCCAAGTCAGGCTTCCATGTTAGCACAGGAACAGAGCCACTGTCCTCCAGTGGCGTGGATGGAGTATGTGTGTGCGTGTGTGCGTGCACGTGTGCACAAGTGTGTGTGGAGAGGGTAGAAGTATATACATAAAAGAGTCTCCAAACATTCTCATTAAAAAGTTTCTTTTCTCATTGAAGTCATTCACGAATTTAGTTAAACCGTCTGGGAAGTTACATAAGTAATTAAAGATATGAAAGGTCTTCCCCAAACAATTAAATCTTGATCATGGAGACCAATGGATACAGATTCTTAACTTAGAATGATCACAATTTTTTTCCTTTTTTCTTTTTCCTTTTTATGGCTGCACCTGCAGCACAAGGCAGTTCCCAGGCTGGGGGTTGAATCGGAGCTGCAGCTGCCAGCCTACACCACAGCCACAGCGACATCAGATCCGAGCTGCATCTGCAAACTATGTCACAGCTTGCAGCAAGGCCAAATGCTTACCCCACTGAGCGAGGCCAGGGATACAATGTCGGGTTCTTAACCTGCTGAGCCGCAACGGGAATTCTGATGACAATGTTTTTTAAACAAATTACCTGTCTTGCAGGATGCAGGTTTTGTTTGCTTGTTTAACCATTCTTCCTTGTTTGGGTAAACGCATACAGAAAGGGGAAAAGAAATCTGTCAGTATCACAGTTCTTTTTTTTAGGGTGTAGCGCCAATTTGTGAAAATTCCTCTTATCTAATGATTAAAATTGCATCCTAGCCCTTTTGTTTTGAAGGTGTGGTTGAAGCTCCTTCAGCTTCTTCCCAAACAGATTACTAATTTTTTCCCTCACGGATTGTTTTTCCTGAAAGCCAGCGTTCACACTTACACGATTCCTCCGGGAGGTGAATGGGCTTCGGGGGAGACGCTCAAGTACCTTTTCCTCCAGCCTGAACGCCCCGCCTCTGACCCACCAGCCCTGGGAAGGCGCCACTTCCCTTCCCGAGCAACTCACCAGGCCTTTTTCTTCCGCTTGTGCTTGGACTCAATCATGCGAACAATGGCTTCCTCTTCATAGGTGTGGCCACACACTTTATTTTTCACTGGCTTCTTCATTTCCAACTGCAATCAAGGAGATGTTAGGCTTTCAGGAATGATAATGATCGGCTTCCAGTAAGTTCTCCACCAATTATCTGGCGCTGTTTTTTCCTAGACTTGGGACTTCCTAGGTTTAACCTCCCAATCTCACAGCTCTAGATAATTCCCAGGGCAGACAGCCACGGAGAAAACGCAGGGGGGCCGGGGGCACCAATGTCCCTTGACCTGTGGGCCAGGAATTCATTTCTAGATTCCATGATCGACTGAAAACTTTCCCAGGTGCCCGCTTCGATGCTCATCACTTTTCTTTCCTCCCTGCTCGACGTGAAATGGAGTCAGAAAGCAAACAGGGGCTTTTTGCCCCTGTGAACTGCTTCTTCTTTCAGGGCAAGGAGGAGAGAACGGTACCTGTGTAATGGGGCAGATGAAGTTGGTCTGGCTTTGGGTCACAATCATATCTTCATCAACTCCTTCTGTGCCATCAGCCTCTCTGTCTGCTTGAAGACCATCTAGAGGGAAAAAGGGGAGTTGCTGAGTCCTCTTGGGCGACCATGCCAAAGGCAGAAAGGGGTGGGAGGAGGGTTCTCAGGGGCTCAGGGGCTCTTTGGTGCTAGTCCTGTGCTAGGCGTTTTGATGCATATTAACTCTTCTGCAGCGGAGGTGGGACTCTGCCTGTGTTTAAGGAAGCAGACTTGGAGCAGTAAAATAACTTTTCCAAAATTACGGAGAATGAATTTGTGAGGGAGTACCGTTTACTACTCAAGAATGTGGCTTTGGCGTGAGAAGGACTTGGTTAAACTTGTCACTTCTAGGTGTGAGACCTTGACCTAGTAAGCCCTTTTCTTTTAAAGCCCCTACTTTATAACTTTGTTTGCAAAGATTAAGAGGTGAAGAATTTAGTGTGCTTTGCACAGCTTCTGGTGCAAAGATACATTCATTCAATAAATGGTAATTACTGTTGAATTGGGTGGGGATTCTCAGACTTTTTGGTCTTAGAACCCTTTTATACTTTTGGAGATTACTGAGGATGCCGATGAGCTTTTAAAACCTGGGGTTTATTAATCTATCAAGATTTGCCATGCTAGACATTGAGACTGAAGAATTTTTAAAATATGTATTTATTAATTCATTTAAAAGCAACAACCCCAGTTCACGTTAACATAAATGATGTTTAAGCAGTTAAAAGTAATTATATTTTTGGAGTTCCGCTGTGGCACAGCGGAAACGAACCCCAACTAGTATCCCCGATGAGGCCTCTAACCCTGGCCTCGCTCAGTGGGTTAAGGATGTGGCCATGAGGTTGTCTGTGTAGGTCGTAGACGTTGCTTGGATACCGTGTTGCTGTGGCTGTGGTGTAGGCTGGCAACTGAAGCTCCAATTCAACCCCTAGGAGGGGAACTTCCATATGCTGCAGGTGCAGCCCTAAGATTAAAAAAAGTTTAAAAAAAAAGAGTGGTGTTGTTTTACATTTTTGAAACTATCTTTAACATGTGGCTTAATGGAAGACAGTTGGATGTTGACATCTGTAGGCTATCACATCAGGTAGCCTCTGGAAAAATTCTCTTACAAAAAGAGAGTGAAAAGGGCAAATGACATCTTAGTATTATTAGGAAGGCAATTCTGACCTCAGGGGTGCCCTGAAAGGCTCTCAGAGAACCCTAGGGGTCCCTGGTCCACACTTGGAGAACTGCTGAGCAAATGAGTGGTAGGGCTGGCTTTGAGTAGAACTTAGCGATTCTGAAACCTGTGTTCTCTTCTGTCTGTGTAAACTAGACAATAGATGACTTTTGAATGACGGCTGAGAGCGTCTCCTATGAAAGCCTTTCATTCTGGAGAAAGGGGGGCGGGGCTTGTCATTTTGCACAGAAATCGAAGATCCTTAGTGTTTTAAACACAAGCGTTGACAGTGTAGTCCTTTCTCCTCCTTCCCCCCCTTTTCTCTTTTCCTTTCCCTTCCTTCCGTAATGATACAGACATTAAAAAGTGCCTCGCTTTTTTTTTTTTTTTTTTTTTTGCTTTTTAGGACCGAAGTGCGGCATATGGAGGTTCCCAGGTGAGGCGAGGGGTCAAATCGGAGCTACAGCTGCCAGCCTACACTGCAGCCACAGCCACGCCAGATCCAAGCCGTGTCTGCGACCTACACCACAGCTCATGGCAATGCCAGATCCTTAACCCACTGAGCAAGGCCAGAAACTGAACCTGCATCCTCATGGATGCTAGTAGGGTTTGCGATCCACTAAGCCACAACAGGAACTCCAAAAGTACCTCACTTTTAACGTGTGAGAGGAAGCCTTGAGTTCAGATGTTCTGCACATCTTTTTGTTCCTAGAACTGCTGGCCCTGGCCTTCCACCCTGACCAAATGAAGCATCTGTTGGAAAAGTACCACTGGGGGCAGGGAAAGAGCCACAGAGCACTTGTTCAAGGTCACCCAGTAAACTAATGGCGGAAACCCAGGGATTCTGCCCCTAATTACTTTTTTTTTTTTTTGGGTAGGGGGTTCACTTTGTTTCTGTGATTAGTGTTATTTATATGCCAGTTTATTGTATTTTCCGAGAGAAACGCCCCCCAAATCAGCTCTCGTTCCCCTAGGAAGGCAGGGTGAAGCCGGCAGAGTTTAGGATGTCCCAAATAGAGCATTTTTAACCCTTGGTCGTTAGGGTGTGGTGCCCGGGGCCTTTCAGCTTTTCAAGGGCCTATAAAAATGTCAGATCTTGAAAACCATTTATAGGCTTCAAAACAGGATAACTACAAACTGAAATTAATATATGTTAAAGGTCTACGAAATGTAATGTTAGGTTAACCTCATTAACCGTTGATTTGGTAATCAAGACTATCTCATTGGTGGAGTTCCCACAGTGGAAAATGGGATTGGCAGTGAACTGGGAGGCCTGAGATGTGGGTTTGATCCCCAGCCCAGAGCAGGTTAAAGATTCAGGTTGCCACAGCTTCGGCTTGGGTCACAACTACGGTTAGGATCTGATCCCTGGCCTGGGAACTCCATGTGCCTTGGGGCGGCCAAAAAAGAACAAAAAAAATTCAATGGGAAGCAATATGTAAGCTGGATGTAGGTTTTAATTTAATAATTCCCAAGTATGCTAATTGCCGAGAAATTAATTATAAGTTAAATCCCTTACATGTAGCTGGCCTTTTTCCAAAGCAAAATTGTAAAAATATCTTCAAAAAATTTTGCCAGCAATAAAACGTGGAGGTTGCCGTATTTTAGTATGTATGCCGTGATGTGAGTTGGGCCTTCTAAAATAATTTTCCTCAGCTCTATAAAGGGCTTTTGTGCTTCCCAGGACCTATCTTTGGTATTAACAGCACAAGAGTTAGACTCTTCAGAGGGTTCTCTTATCAGCCTAATGATTCCACACGATGGCTCAGGAAAGTGACACAGGTAAGGAGAAAAGTCAAGGAGCAGAGCCGGGAGCCTTCTGATTCTCTGACTCACTTTCCAAAGCCTCCTCCTGCGGGCTGCTGCTTCCCATTTCTGATTGTGTGTCTGACAGTCAAAAGAAAAGTATCTCTTTGTGTCCATTTATAGGACTTATTCTGAATCCATAGCAGGTTTCTACACTGCGGAATTCACCAGAAAATCTGCTGGACGAATATCAGAGTTCAGCCAATATGAAAGACTGTGGGTTTGTTTTTGGTTTTTTAAAAATTTTATCTTCTATTTTTAAATTTCAAAAGGTAGAGGAAGCAAGAAAGCACAACTCAAATGCAATGCCAACCACTAGGGAAGCCTGGGTGGGGAACTTAGAAGCTGTAGGTGGCTCTCGACAGCAGCGATCACGACAGAAAAGGTGACAACAGCGAGACCGGGGAAGAGTGCCAACAGTGAGTAATGGCCCACGGACCGAGAGGCTAAAAAGAGAAAGAGGCTCAGTGGCTCAACTTCTCTTGAGCTAGAACATTTCCTCACCCGAAATCTGTATTTATAGAAAGTGATATTAACGTTGGGATTCTGCAGTGGGCTGAAACAAAAGGTCACATCTGGCAGTAAATGTCACTTACACTAATTTACACAAAAAAGATGAAACTCTTTGATAAGTCGGCTAAAAGGAAGACTGGAGAAAAAAAATATTGATCATCTACTAGAATCACACAAGTTTTGAAACTAAGATTATTTATCCTAATTCTCTCATTTACTTGAGAAAACGGAGATCCAAAGACATTATAGGTTTTGCCCACAGTCATGTGGGGATTTAGTAGGTCAATGTACGGCTGTGTATTTTGTCCTGGTTAATTCAAATACTAAACCCAATGGGATCTGGGAGCCCCCCCTTCCCCAAGGTTATTATTTTATTAATAATAATAATACCTCAGGAGTTCCCATAGTGGCTCAGTGGTTAATGAATCCGACTAGGAACCATGAGGTTGCAGGTTCGTTCCCTGGCCTCGTGCAGTGGGTTAAGGATCCGGCATTGCCGTGAGCTGTGGTGTAGGTTGTAGATGCGGCTCGGATCCCGTGTTGCTGTGGCTTTGGCTGTGGCCAGAGGCTACAGCTCCGATTAGACCCCTAGCCTGGGAACCTCCACATGCCACAGGAGCATAGAAAAGGCAAAAAGACAAAATAATAATAATAATAATACCTCAAATGTACTGAATACTATATAGCAGCTACTATGCTAACCACCTTACATCCATTCATTTAATACTCACAAAACACCCATAAAGAACAACTCTGTTTCTTTTTTTTTCTTCTTTTCTTTGCTTTGCTTTTTAGGGCTGCATCCGTGGCATATGGAAGTTCTCAGGCTAGGGGCTGAATTGGAGCTACAGCTGCCCGCCTGCACCACAGCCACAGCAATCATGGTATCTGAGCCCCGCCTGCGACCTAAACCACAGCTCATGGCAACGTCGGATTCTTACCCCACTGAGCGAGGCCAGGGTTTGAACCCTCATCCTCATGGATATCAGTCAGACTCGTTTCTGCCACGCCACAGCGGGAACTCCAGAACAACTCTATTGTTGTTCCCACCGTACAGACAAGAGAACTTAAGGCCCCTGCAGTATTTTAAGGCAAAGCTAGGAAATATCAGCATTACAATAAAGAAATAAGTGGATTAACTCAGTTTCATTGTTATTAAAGAGATCTCAACATTTTTCTGATTAAAAAGAGAAAGATAAGAAGATGAGTCAGGTTTCCATAGGCAGAACACAAGGCATGCTGTCAGAAGTATAAGCACCAGCTGTCAACTTCCGACCAGATGGGCAGAGGGCTGGCCCACACCTTCCATCCAGGCTGGGACCCAGGGGACCCAGCGAAGGGCTGAGGAGGGAGCTGGGTGGGAAAGAGCATTTAAGGAGCTCTCGCGAGAGCTCTATCAGCACTGAGTAACTTGAATGGGATTATCCTGAGGTCACAGAATAAAAACCAAATGGAGAAAGCGTGAAAATGCTTGTGGTAATAATTAGGTAAAGAATCAAAGGTTTCTAAAAGTCTATGACTATTCCCCGGTGATGTAAAGTTAGGGGTTAGCGAGGGCACTTATTGAACCCCAAGCTGCGGGTTCACAGTTAGTCAGTGATGACAGTCAGAGAACAGCCGGATAGCTCTGCCTTTAGTCTCCTCATCCCGGCCATCCTCCTCCGAGTTGCTCAAGCCCAAACCTTTGGAATCATTCTTGATTTTTTTTTTAGAATTTTAAAAAATTTTATTAAAAATTTTTTATTATAGTTGATTCTGTCAATTTATAGTGTTCTGTCGATTTCTGCTGTATAGCAAAGAGACCCAGTCACACATACATATATATACTTTCTTCTTCTCGCAGGATTTTCTATCATGCTCTATCCAAAGTGACTGGATATAGTTCCCTATGGCTGTCCAGCAGGACCTCCCTGCTGATCTATTCCAAATGTAGTAATGAGTCATTCTTTTTTCGCAGCTCACGGCAATGCTGGATCCTCACCCAGGGATCATGGCTCCTAGTCGGATTCGTTTCTGCTGTACCCCGAAGGGAACTTTGTGAATCATTCTTGATTATTCCTTTCCTTTCATTCCTTACATCCAAACTACGTGAAAGTTCTGTTGACTTGTCCTAAGCTACATTCCCTCAGTCTAAATCTGGCCTCTTCTCTTCTTTTTCCCTTTCTTTTTGTCTTTTAGGGCCACACCCGCGGCATATGGAGGTTCCCAGGCTAGGGGCTGAATCAGAGCTGTAGCTGCCGGCATACGCCACAGCCACAAGCAACCAGGGATCCGAGCCATGTCTTCGACCTACACCACAGCTCATGACAATGCCAGATCCTAAACCCACTGAGCGAGGCCAGGGATCAAAGCTTCATCCTCGTGGATAGCAGTCAGATTCGTTTCCACTGAGCCATGACGGGAACTCCTTCTCTTGATTTCTACTACCTCTTAATCCAAACCACCGTGGCCTCCTGCCCAGACCTCTTCAGCAGCTTCCTAACCAGAAACCCTGCCTCCACAGGGGCGAGCACCCTCGGCTGCCTGCTTCTTACAGGGGCCTCCGCAGCCAGCCATTCTGACAGGCCCCCCTCTTGCCCACCGTGCTCCCATCACACCGGCCCTTTCTCTGCTTCTGGAACATGCCAAGCTCTTTCCTCCGTCTTTGCTTGCCCTATCCCTTCTTATGGTAAAATGCTGGTTTAAGTGTTAGCGCTTTGGAGAACCCTTCCCTGACGTCCCAAGCTAAGGAGGCCACCTGGGCGTCCCCCCCTCCCATGGTTCTGTTGTGACTCTGCACGGCGCATGTCTGTAAGTGCTACTTTTGTGTCTGTTTCCCTCGCTTCTCTCTTCCCTGTCCCTTGTTCCCTTCCAGGAAAGCAGGGACTTCACTGTCTTGCTCGTGGCGTTTCCTAGATCCTAAAATGCCCTTGGCATGTAGGGGAAGGTGTTCAGTAAACATCTCATTAGAAAAGTGCTTCGTCCAACAAGGCAGGAGTGGGCGTCTTTTTCCACAAGGATATACTTAACATCTTTAACAGACGTGGCAACACACGACACATGCACTCACACTCGCCCAGTGATGATTTTCTGGGTTTTAGACAAATAACAGGGAGGATTTCACTCCAGCTCAGGGTACAGCCTTGGACCCTGAATTCCATGTCGAAGGCAAGAAGCAGATGCAAGTGTTACAATTACAGTAGGCTGTGTGGTAATTACAACGGAGAATCCAGACATGGTCCTGTGGTCAGAAAATACACTTGGGCCTGGCCACACACAGCCCTAGTATTAGTCACTTGTCTGTCTTTAGGCATCCCAACTTTGGCTGACAGTTAGACAGCTTTATGCCAGCTGGGAATAAAAGTTGATTGCTATGTGCTTTTTCAATTAAGCCCGAACATTTTTCTAAAAGCGCCTTTCTCTTGAAAGTTAGTAGCAAATATTTGACAAATATTTGTTGCCCGCCTGAAATGCTTGGGAATGCCCAGATTATTTTGCTTACACTATTCTGGGACAGCATATTTGGAGAGGCTGAGCTGGTACATGCAAGATTCATGGGCCCCCTCACAGGCAAAATGCACCAATTACAAGCTGGAAACTCTATAGTTACAGTGTCTGCGTATGTATCTATGCCAGTCTGACTTGTTTCTGCCACCCAGCCACCAACAGCTGGGTCTCCGAGTGGCCCCATATGCGAACTTGGACATATTTTAGCTTTCAAGTGGAAAAAGAAGTTTGTCAGCAGGCTTGGTCCCTTTGGCTTGGAATTGAGAGAGAGAGAGACGGTGGGGGGGGAGAGACAGAGAGAGAGAGAGAGAGAGAGAGAGAGAGAGAGAGAGAGAGAGGGACAGTGTGTGTGTGTGTGTGTGTGTGTGTGTGTTGTTCTGGGGTCGACTTTACTGTCCTAATGAATGTCCAGCTTTGAATCTCAATTTTTCCCGGGGACTAGTGGCCTGTCCTGAATGCTAGCTCTTTGGCTGGGCCAAGATGCCATTGAGGGAAGCCTAGTTTTGTTTTGTTTTGTTGCTTTCTAGGGCTGCATCCACATTACATGGAGGTTCCCAAGCTAGGGGCTGAATCAGAGCTGTAGCTGCTGGCTTACACGACAGCCACAGCAACGCGGGATCCAAGCCACGTCTGCGACCTAAACCATAGCTCACGGCAACACCGGATCCTTAACCCACTGAGCAGGGCCAGGGATCGAACTGGAGTCCTCATGGATACTACTTGGGTTCATTTCTGCTGAGCCACAATGGAAACTCTGAGGGAATCCTAGTTTTGATTCTCTTTGGCACTGGCTAAAACTCTTCTGTGTGTGTACAGCTTTCATAGAATTAAAATGCAGATCATGGCCAGACAGCGCCTACAGAATCAAAATTTTTCCTAGATGTTATAACTTTCAGAGGATGGCAAAATTCAACAAACACATTTTCAACAAAAACATTTAACAAATACAGATTGAGTCAGGAATCAGAACAATGGATAGAACATCAGGATCCAATAAATGTTACATATAATACGTATATTTTATGATAAATCAATGTTGTATAATTGTTAATTGCTGCTGTTATAATTATTTTTTATCACTACTTTGTGCCAGGCCCTATGCTTGGTATTGGGCAAAACATAATCCTTGCCCTCAGAGAGTTCAGTTACATAGGACATATATGTACAGCACATAGCAGTCTTTTCTTTTCTTTCTTTTTTTTTTTCGTTGTTTTAGGGCTGCACCCAAGGCACACGTAAGTTCCCAGGCTAGGGGTCAAATCAGAGCTGAAGTTGCCGGCCTACACCACAGCCACAGCAACTCGGGATCCGAGCTGCATCTGTGGCCTCCATGGCAGCTCACAGAAACGCTGGATCCTTAACCCAGTGAGTGAGGTCAGGGATCAAACCAGCATCCTCATGGATACTAGCTGGACTTGCTATTGCTGAGCCACAATGGGAACTCCATCAAGCTGCATTTATTGAACACCTGCTCTGTGCCAAACACCACACAATTGCCAGCGGATGTGAGGAGGATTAAAATCGGGTCTGGTGGGAGAGGCAGATACAGACACTTACATTCTGTGCAATTAATGAAATAAATATGTTTGTACAAAATAGAAAAGTACCTAGAGGGAGTTCTCACTGTGGCACAGTGGGTTAAGAATCCGGCTGCAGCAGCTTGGATCATTAGAGAGGTGTGGGTTCCATCCCCAGCCTAGCGCAGTGGGTTAAGGATCCAGCATTACTGTCATTGCAGCGTAGGTCACAGCTGTGGCTCGGATTCAATCTCTGGCTCGGGAACTTCCAAAGGCTGCAGGTGTGGCCATTAAAAAAAAAAGCTCCTGCAGGATCTCAGAAAGTGGGGTAAGGAATCAAAGTGAACCTCCGGGAGAAAGTGCTGACTAAGCCAGGCCCTTTGGGAGGCGCGATGAGGAGAGGGACCTTCAGGCAGCGAGCAGCAGACTGTTTAGGAACACGGGCTCGGAAACAGCCTGGCTGATTCCACCGCTTGATCAGGTGGATGCTTTGGGCTGAGTTACCTTGCCTTTCCTTGTTTCCATCTTCTCAACTGTAAAATGGAGCTTCTATCATACCTACATCACAGAGCTGTATGAGGATTAAATGATTTAATGTATGAAAAGTTCTTAGAAGGGTGTCTGGCAAGTCGCAAGTGATCAGTAAGTATTGTTATGATTATTAATATTATTGTGTGGCATTCCCACAGAGATGACATAGAGTAGGTACCTGCAAGATACATGCTCTATTAAATAAAAGTGATGTGCTGGGAATTCCCATTGAGGCTCAGTGATAACAAACCTAACTAGTATCCATGAGAACATGGGTTCAATCCCTGGCCTCGTTCAGTGGGTTAAAAGATCCGGCGTTGCTGTGAGCTGCGGTGTAGGTGGCAGATCCGCCTCAGACCTGGTGTTGCTGTGGCTGTGGCGAAGGCCAGAGGCTACAGCTCTGATTCGACACTTAGTCTGGGAACTTCCATATGCTGCAGGTGCGGTCCTATAAAGACAAAAAAAAAAAGTGCTATGGAATCACCCAGAGAGAAACTGGAAGGTTGCTTGACCCAGGATTCTCCATGGTATGGGCCCTTCCCAAGCCCCAGGGCAGAGTACGGCTTAAATTAGCCCTGTTGCAGTTAGCTGACCCAGCACTACCAACATCTTTAATTTGCTGGCCACTTTCACTTCTATGGCTCTTTCGACATACTCCTCTGAAGATCTTGAAAGTAAACTGAATGAAGAGTTTCAGCCTATTTCCTCCAAATGAGCTGACAGTTTCATAAGATACAGCCTTTCACATTATCATGCACTTGATGGTTTATCTACTCTTGTTTTAGACACATTCTTTGTCCTCCACTCACATCATATGTTAATCTGCCTCCATTTCTTTAAATACTGTCCAAATATGTCATCTGTCAAAATATGAAAGTTTTGAAATAATCAGAACCCAGTATATTTTACCAGTGGGACAAAAAACAGTCTGTTGAGATCTGGTCATATAATAGCCATTTCAAGTCAATAAATAACTGAAAATACCCCCAAACTCAGTACATGGATCTAGTATTTCTTATGCAGCCACAGAGATGATTTGATGCCCATCTCTAGGTTTCCAAGCAAAAGCAGAAAACTGAATGCACACAATCTATTTCTTTGCTCCAGGCAATTAACTAGAAAAACCACACGATAGGAAAACTGATCAGCCAGCCCTGAGACAGTGTACAACCCTTATTGAGAGTCACAGAAGAGTATGAAGCAAGCAACGATCAGAAGATGAAACCCCATCTGGGCTCATCTTACAGTTTATTTTAGAGGGTTGTAAACATCATCCATCCAGGTACCCAAGACAGTTCATGCAACTTGTTCCCAAATGCTTTCCAATCTCTATCTTTAAACTACCTTGACCCTGTCTCCTTCTTTTCATTCTCACTGCTGCTGTCCAGCACTTCCTATTTAGAAGATTGCACAAGTCCCTCATTTATCTCTGCCCCAGACTTTCCCCAATCCCTTTCTACACTCTGGTTAGCCATCCTTCTAAACCATGGCTTCCTAAGCACGACAACAAGACTTTTCATTACTTGGCGCTGAGCACCTTCATTTCCTATTGCGACCTGGCTCAATCCCATTCCCCATATCTGTCCCAAACCGATTAATTTGTCCACACTTGCCAGGTTGTTCTGTGCCTCTGCTAGCTCTGCACCTAGAAACCTGTGACCACCCTTCAAGACTCAACTCAGGAGTTCCCTTCCTGGCTCAGTGGTTAACGAATCCGACTAGGAACCATGAGGTTGCGGGTTCGATCCCTGCCCTTGCTCAGTGGGTTAAGGATCCGGCGTTGCCGTGAGCTGTGGTGTAGGTTGCAGACGCAGCTCGGATCCTGCGTTGCCGTGAGCTGTGGTGTAGGTCGCAGACGCGGCCCGGATCCCGCGTTGCTGTGGCTGTGGCGAAGGCTGGCGGCTACAGCTCCTGTTAGACCCCTAGCCT
>PVHT020000230.1:21047170-21070809 GCA_004024745.2 Catagonus wagneri | reverse complement strand
AATTCAAGTATTTCCTCCACGAAGCCCCAGAGCAGAGGTGATTCCTCCTCCAGCCTCCAGAGCATCTCTGTATGTGCAGTAATCATTTGCTCGCTTCTCTAACATCCCTACTAGACTGTCGATTCCTTGGGGAAGGGACTCTTTCCTTATTTATATTCATGTTCTCAGGGAGACAAGGCCAGGTGCGGGAACTTAAGAAATGTCCATTGAATGACATTGTCAAAACTATAGAGTGCTTGGATAATTGTTATCTATAAATTGACCATGATAATAAGATGAAAACAGTGAAGGAGACTGTTTTCAAGGCAAATATTTTAGAATAAGACAACTTGGTCTTTGAACTAATCTCTTTTTTCCAGAAAGGGAGCCGTTTTACTCCATCCAGGTCAGTCCACTCTCCATCCTCCATTCCACTTCTTTCTTATTTTATTTTTGTCTTTTTAGGGCCACACCTGCAGCATATGGAAGTTCTCAGGCTAGGGTTGGAATCTGAGCTGCAGCTGCCGACCTAGGCCACAGCCACACCAGATCTGAGCCGCGTCTGCAACCTACACCACAGCTCATGGCAACGCTGGATCCTTAACCCACTGAGTGAAGTCAGGGATCGAACCTGTGTCCTCGTGGATACTAGGTGGTTTTGTTACCGCTGAGCCACAACGGAAACTCCCTCCATTCCACTCTGTGCAAAAAGCAAATTACCCAGATGACATCACTTATCTGTGAAATCTAACTTTAAAAATGATACAAATGAACTTATTTACAAAACAGAAAGAGACTCACAGATTTTAAAAACAAACTTATGGTTTGGAACATAAGGGGAAACATGGGGGGCATAAATTAGGAGTTTGGGATTAACATACACACATTACCATACATAAAATAACCAACAAGGACCTGCTATAGCACAGGGAGCTCTACTCAATATTCTGTAATAACCTATATGGGGAAAGAATCTAAAAAAGAATGGAAAATGTATAGATGTATACCTGACACACGTTGCTATACACCTGAAACTAATATAACATCGTAAATCAACTATACTCCAATAATTTTTTTAAAAAGAAAATTATCAAGAAGCAAGATGATAGAAGTCACTATCCAAGAAATACACTATTCCCCGTTATGTCTTTATATCATCTCTGATTCTAGTCCCTGGCCCCAAATCCTCTATATCCAGAGGAAAGTACAATAATCATCAGTTTCCAAAAACGTGTAACTTCTCTTAAGTTTGTTGAGTTTAGCCAAGTGTACATGCAGTGATATTCAAATAGAGCAGTTTTATAATAGAGAAACACTGGGTAAATCTAGATATTTGACAGACTGAGAATTTAAGTGAACTGTGGCATCGCTAGAGTCAAAATCTGATTGCTATGAAAAACGGTATCATCAGAAAATGCTTCGGTTATAAAATGAGGCAGGAAAAAACCCCATAAATGCAGTACGATTAATTCATCCTAAAAAATGGTATATTAGAAAAAAGATTGAAAGAAAATATGACAAAATATTGCAGTCCATAACTACTGTCCATGGGAACTGGAAGTAGAGGAATCAAAGACATTTTTAAGTTTTTTTGAAGAATATTTATTTAGCTCATACTTTTTACATCTAGCACCTTTTATGAGACCAAGTAATATTTAAGAGGTAAACAGGACTGATGGCAACGGGGGTGAATAGATTTGTTTACTCAGTTTGTCACACTGAACCACATTATGAAACCAAGTCTAGAGACCATCACATTTTAAAAAGGAACTTTAAAATTTATAATCGCTCAACTTCAAAACTGCAACATTTCAATTTGGGGTAAGACAGGGGCACGACACCCTTTCGATCCCTGATATTTTCTAGATGTGTTGTCCTAATGACAGTTGTTATATTTCAAACTAGCTGCTCCCCCTACAAGGTAATGTAATTTACACAACATCTTCTCTTCCAGCTCCTCTAATTTTGAAGCTCAAGACAAAATAAGAATGAAATTCCTGTAGAGAACGCAAGACTTTAATAACAGAATAAGGTTAGCACCCATATCATACTTTGTTTTGGAGAGCTTCTCAAATAAATGATACATTTTAATCCTCCGAGGACAGAAGGCAGAGAACCACTGAAGACATCCGCTTCGGGATAAAGCTCAGCGAAGAGGAAGTACCTGTCTTACTAGGTGACGGCAGGCCTTGAGTCTAATCAAACAGATGACTCCAAAGGATTACCCAGCATGGCAGTTAAAAAGTGCCGCAAAAACTGGTATTAATTTTTTTTTTTGGTCTTTTTGCCTTTTCTAGGGCCACACCTGTGGCATATAGAGGTTCCCAGGCTAGGGGTCTAATTGAAGCTATAGCCAATGGCCTACACCACAGCCACAGCAATGCGGGATCCGAGTGGTGTCTGCAACCTACACCACAGCTCATGGCATCGCCGAATCCTTAACTCACTGAACGAGGCCAGGGATTGAACCCTCAACCTCACGGCTCCTAGTCAGATTCGTTAACCACTGAGCCGCGAGGGGAACTCTGAAACTGGTCTTAATTAAATATGTTTATTTTTCCTTTGGACACACACTGGATAAAGAGTATCAAGGTTTATTTTTTAATCCATTAAAAAATTCTTCTCTACAGTGGCACAATGTAGTCATGTTTAGAAAAAAAAAAGAAAAAAAATAAAGGAGAATAATCCCCAAAGTGCATTCAGTATGGAAGAAATTAAAAAAGGTCAGAGCCCGAGGGACCAGATCTAGTGAGGCTTAACAACCCCGTCGGCAGCAAGGTCCGTGAAGCCAACCGAAATGTAGCTCGGCTCCCAGCCTGCGGAGCGCTCCGAGCCAATCAGGGCTTCCCAGGGCGATTCACCCACAGACGCTCTGGGCTGCCTCGACATCTGTTTTTAGTTTTCAGGGTCTTGTCTGAAGTTAGCTTAACAGCAAACACACTGAAGGAGAAAAAAAAATCCCTGCCAACTGGAAGGAAGAGGAAAAATGAGAAAGTGGGAGGAGAGGAGGGGTGAAGGTAGATAGAGATGGAGAAGAAAAGGGGGGGAGGAAGGGGGGGAGAGAGAAAGCAAGAAGAAAGGAAGAAGGGGGCTGAGGGGTGTGGGGCATCTTCAACATGACGGAGCCCCAGGAAAGGCACCAGCGCTCACACACCTAGAACTAAGTCCTTATCCAAGCCTTCTTCATCCCGCCCCGTCCCCCCCTCCACCTCCCCACTTTACACCCTCTTTAAAAGGAAGACACATGACTTCAGAATTGGGATCAGCTTAGGACACAGCTCTTGTGAATGTGTACAATAGATCTGAGTCATTTGTTCGTTTTGTAAACATGAAGAAATCACACTTTTAAAACTTCCTCCTCCATGACATTCACGGCACCTGACAATATGCTTAGCATAGAACCTTATTACTCTTCGTCATCCACACCCAAAGATGTCAGGAGGGACGGATTTTCTCTCTCACTGAGAGCTCACATACTCCAGGGTACGTGGGAATTAAAGGGGCGCATGACAGGGAGGCAGAGGGGACTGACAGTGGCTGAAGTGGTGGGAGCCTGGGCTGGGCCACACAGAAAGGCAGACAACTGAGCAGCAGCCCAGGAGAGCATTTCACCAAGGCCACCACCTTCCTCTGGGAAACCTTCCCACTCAGGGGCTCCCCCTACCCCAACTTAAATCATCGGTAATTATCTGTCTGTGCCACCATCTCCCTGACTATCTGTAAGCAACTCAAGGACAGGGACCACCTTTGCTCATCTCTGCATCTGCAGTGCAGGGCGCATAGTAGGGGCTCTGTGCCGATAAGTGGGATCCAATCTTAAGGCGTCCTTGCTCTTGTTCACTCCCTAACTTTTCTGCAGAAAAGCAGTTCTGCTTGAGACCCAGAGAAGACTCCTATAAGACATGGACTTTGGGGGGGCGGGGCAGGTCAAGTGTAGACCTAGGTCCTTGTGGTTCTCCCATCACCTGGGGGATAGGTGTTTAATTTCCTGTAGGCTATCGCTCTGTCTTCTGGACTACTCCACCGGGACACTGAGAAGATGAGATCACATGTTTTGCCCTCTTTAGAGACAAGGACCTAATACATACATCCAGGCAGTAACAAAACATCCTGAGGAACGTGGACTGTGGAGACAGTTTCTGAAAGCGCAAAGCAGGGGGACTGGTTGATCTTGTTCGTATTCAAAGCCGCTGGGGGTCTAGGTCCTAGCGCTGTAGTGTTGAGTCTACGGACATTCACAAGCCCCAGAAGATCACACCAGTGGAAGTGAAAAGGCAGATGTTAAGAAGGGCCCAAACAAAGGCAGGAAGGAGAAAAAGAGAGAAGGAAAAGGGCCCACAGAACTTGTTTCACAAACTATAGAAAAACAAAGAGATCTCAAATAACTACCTCTCTGAGCTTCTAATGGGTCCAGTGCTGTTAGAGTCACGACCTCCAGCCTAAAGTGTGGCTCTCCTCTGACTTGTGCAGAAAAGAGTGGGTGGCACCAAATAATTAGTGCCCCCCCCCCCCGCGGGAACATGGCGGAAGGACAAGGATATACCATAGCCCTTCAGTCTCTCTGAGTACAATTCTCTTCCTCAGCTCAAAATTCTCTTGAGATACAAGCAAAATGTGATGAAGGGACTGGGAAAGAGTCACTCTGACGCCCTCAACCACCGGCCCAGGGCAGGGAATTCAGAAGCCGATGGAGCAGGTGGGCTAAAAACCCATAAAGGGTGAACATCAAGGAACAAGAGAAACTTTGGGGAAGTAATCAGCACATGAATTACAGGATCACAATTAGGAGCGACGGAATAAAACAAAGACAAGGAAAATTGTAATCATCAGGAAAAACTTGGGGGGGCCTATGGTGAGGGAGCAATGAGTTCTCCTCATCGTCACACCATCTGAAGGCCGTTCCTCTTTACAGAACTGGTTCAGGCTGAGCTCGAAATTATTTAAAGGGAATTTTATTTTTGTTACCAGAAGGAGATGAGGCCTCTCGCCTCTAATTTTATCATCCTGTTCTCTCGTCTAAATTCAATGGTAAAATAGCTAATGATAAAAAAGCCTATGACTATTTCATTCCCAAAATATGATTCAACATCTCGGGAGAAGGAAAGCGGCAAAGCGAGGAGAACGGAGTACAGTCAAACGTGCTTCAGTTGACAAGAGATCTACAGACGCCGGCGAACTGGAAACGAATAAGTGCTAAAAATAGGACTGTTTCTCTTCAGAACGAATTCAGTTACTTTATTTTTCAGAATTCATGGGAAGATGGCAATTAAACTTAGTTAATCGTGGTTGGGAAACGGGAGGGAGCAGCAGCTTTCAAACTGGAACCGGGTTTCAGGATGCCGGTCTGGTGGCGGCCTCACAGCTGCGATCACTTGCAGCCCTAAGAAGGCAAAACTTCAGGCTGTAAGAAGAGACTGCAGCGTGGAGGCCTATGGTTTCTGAGGATTGGGAGTAAAGGGTCAAGAAAATCTATTTTCTCTTCCTCATTCGGGAGCCCAAGGAATGATTCGTGTAACTTTCATTGAGTGACCACCACTGCTTCTTAGGCCGGGAGGATGCAAAGGCCAGGGGCTGAAGTGGACCAGAAAACACATGACTATACATCCTGGCTGGCTGAGCACCAGGATGGACGGCAGCTTAGGGGGCCATGGGAGCTCACAGGGAGGCTTGATGCAGGGGGCACAGCGATGCTGGGAAGAATCCTGAATAAAAGGAGGTAAGATGAGCAAAGGTAAAAACACGAGAGAAAGCAATGCCCGACATTCCATCAGTGGACCGGTTGAAAAGCAACTCCACTAATGGGTACAAATACCCTATTATGTTCATTACAATAAATAAGTCAATACAAGCATCTTTTTTTTTTTTTGCTTTTTAGGGCTGCACCTGCAGCATATGGAAGTTCCCATAGGGATCAAATCAGAGCTGCAGCTGCTGGCCGACACCACAGCCACAGCAACATGGGATACGAGCCACTTCTATGACCCCCACCACAGCTCATGGGAACACCAGATCCTTAACCAAGTGAGGCCAGGGATCGAACCTACATCCTCATGGATACTAGTGAGCTTCGTTACTGCTAAGCTACAACGGGAACTTCCAATACAAGCACCTTAAAGTCAGATTTTCTGATATTACTTGATATTTCCCCAGTATCATTATTTTTAAAATACCTCCTAAAATCTAAGCTGCCCAGGTGCCTGTCTTTTTGCTTTTGCCTCTTCCACCCACACACTGCTCACCACGAACTGAGAGCCTGTCATCATGGTGCTTCTGTGTTCACCATGATTAGTAAGGTCGAGGAGAGCCCCTGACCTAAAGGACCCAGTGCTCATGTCAGGGGAGACAGCGCCATTAAAATACAGAGGGACGAGTTCTATGAGCTTCAGCAATGGCTTCAGAGGAGAAAGGGGATTCATTCCAAGCAGGGCGGGGAGCTCTTGCAAGGCCACAGGCAAGAGAGATGCAGGTGTATGTGGCTCTGGGATGCTGGAGAGGAAGATGGGAGAGGATGGGACATAAGACAGACCCGGATGACACCAGATGCTGCCAAGCAGTGACCCTTCCACAGAAGCAAGGCATCAGGGCCCTTGCTGAAAGTTTTCCTCTCTGTACGTGGATTATCAACACATAACATTTTGGACAAGATTTCTCAGGATAAGTTTATTTCTTGTGATGAGGTAGTCTGTGTTCTCCCCAGCTTGTCTGCTCATCTTTGCCCTTCAGGTCAATTGTAAATTCATGACTAAAGCTGTAAATAAGTTTTCAGAGACTCTCTGAAAAACCTTCGGTCTGATTTCAGATCGAAAGATGTCTTATGCGTTGTGATTGCCTGACTCAGTCCTTATCAAAAAACCCTTTCCTGGAGTTCCCTTCGTGGCTCAGTGGTTAACGAATCCGACTAAGAACCATGAGGTTGCGGGTTCGATCCCTGGCCTTGCTCAGTGGGTTAAGGATCCGGTGTTGCTGTGAGCTGTGGTGAAGGTTGCAGACGCGGCTTGGATCCAGCGTTGCTGTGGCTGTGGCGAAGGCCGGCGGCTACAGCTCCTGTTAGACCCCTAGCCTGGGAACCTCCATATGCCATGGGTGCGGCTCTACATAAAGGCAAAAAGACAAAAAAAAAAAAAAAACCCTTTCCATAAACATTCAGTTTCACCTTACATACTATATTTATTACTCCTATAATAAATTTCATCTCAAATCCTATTTCTGACAGCAGGCAGTGCATTTTGAAAGGACAGACAGCCTGCAGGCAGATTCAAAAGTGAAGTTTACAACACTTAGGATTTTATAATGTGGGCTTTCATCTTGTACCTATGTAACTGCTCCCTTGATTTTTCTTTTCTTCTCTGCATTGCTTTTGAGGTTCTAATGAAGTGTCTGCTACCATTGCTAATGAAATTCGGAAAAGGACCATGGGTTTTGTTCACTCTGCTTGGGAATCTTGATGCACTAGAGGTTTGTATACTGCCGTCAGAACAATAAAACTTGTCATTCCTAGGTGCAAAGGGAACATGGCTTTTCAAAGGAAAAGTGAGAAGAAAATTCAAGCAGAAGGGACTTGGGGGCATTTGGCTGGAAGAAAATATTGTCCTCTGCTGATCTGCTTGTAGGAGCACTATTTTCAAGCGCTCTTATGGAAAAGGCAGTTTCCACCCCTCTCCCCAACCAACATCTAGGGTAGAAAAACACAGGGCCTTCAAGTCAGCTGTTTGCCAACTAGAAGAAACGGTACTTTGGTGGACAGTGAGCAAGACTGACTGAAAGCTTTGGGTTCTGCCCCTTGGCACGTCATGCCACTTAAGCCATTGTTCTTGACCTTGTTCTTTCTCCAGCATGAAAAATAAAGGAATGAGACCAGGAAGAAGGGGAGATTCCACAGTCTCAAAACCCACACCAGTTTCAAATTCTTTATCTTTACAATCACTGTCAAAGCTCACTACGATCTGAAAAAGAAACAAAAAATTTTCATGAATATTTAGGTAGTCAACACGAATGACTTTTGATACTGATCTCCAGGCAAAACTGTTGCCTTCAAGAGTTAACCTATTTGCAAACTAAACTTGCACAACATCTTAATTTACGTTACTGAAATAGGTGGCCATTAGTAACCCAGCAAATAAAATTTGGATCTCAAGTGATGAAAACATGTTTCACTATGACCAATATTAAGTATAAATTGAGCAATAGAGACGGTTACCCAAGCATAGCAGGTAGAGGCAATGCGGTTATTACTAACATTTTGAAAATTGTACTCAGGAAACCTTATAATCACAGCATTACTTTACAAGAGCCAATGGACTACAAAGAAGAATTATGCTCAGATCTGTCATATACTTAGAGGGGGAGGAGGGCTGTGAGTCGGCACCAATAACAGAAATTAAATCAGTGGCTGAAATACATTTTCCCAGACTTCTTACTGTGCCACAGACAAGTAGGTACTTTGAAAGCAAAATATTTGTCCATTCTTTTTTTTTCATACTTCAAGATTACAAAATCCTCATATAGACTAATTCCACTTTCCCAAATTGTAATCTTTTTTTAAAGTCTTCTAGCAATTAATTGCAATCACACAAACTCATACTCTCACGAATGTTAGCCCATCAGTCATTGCAAAGGGCCAGGAGGTCTGACCTGGGGACATTACTGAACACAGGTGGCCGAATCACTGCATTAGTGTGTGTGGGGGATTCCCACAGCTTCCAGATGTTATGCTGCTGTGAATGTCTTGTTGCCAACAGGACCATCAGTTTAAAAATATGAAAAACCACACACTGGAGCCAATATGTTTCTTGGAACTATGATCTGAAGTGGCAGCAATCTGGAAGCCCAGTCTATCCCCCACGTAGAACAAAATGTGACTTGCAAAGAATTTTCAAACCAGGAACTCACATTCTCCAAAAGAGCAAGTTAGATGCAGCTAATATTTACTCTTCCATGTTCCAGACAGCAAAACGCCACACACGGCAAGTGAACCATGAACCCGACCGTGTGAACGTCCCCGTGGTCAACTTCTCCCATCCCCGCTCCGCAGCAGTCTCACTCAGCAAGACCACCAGCATCCTTCGTCACTTCCTGATCCATCCTCATCCTCGTCACACAGCTTCCAGCTCTGCACACAACCCGTCCCCGCTTCGCCCCCCACCCGACTTCTGACTGAGGCAGTGAGGAAGCAGCACGGGTTTCAGGGTTGGATCAGGGTGGATCCTGCCTCCTGAGCGGTCTGATATTATTAGGAAAGGCACCACCTCTGAGAGTTTCCTCTTCTGTAGGATGGGACAGTACTCAGCTGGCAGGACTGTTGTGAGGAATGAGGATTTAACTGACTACCTAATTTAACTTGAGTAAATCTATTATTTAAAGTACTTAGCATACAATAAAGCACTCACCAAGTCCCTTCCTTTTCCCTTGGATTCCAGAAGACTGGCTGTGTTGGCTTTTGTCTTTTGCTTCAGCTCCATCTTTATATCTTCTCTAAAACCCCTTCAGTGATCCCTTCTTGGTGGCACCGGGGTCCTGCCAGGGCTTAACTTTCCCTGTTCTTCTCCCTCTGTTACAAGGTGCTGTGTGATAATATATGTCCTCTCCTAGTTTGTCATATTCCCAGTCCTGACTCTTGACTTCTTTGCTGCAGCGTTTTAGTACAGCGCCATAGGCACCCAGGGCCTTAAATGACGTTTTCTGAGGATCTAGCTCACCCAATGCCACTATGTTATCTGTTTAGAGGATACGGCAACCAACCCATCCGCTTTGAACTCTCCCCTTTAGTTGAGCAATGCCTAGTTCTCAACCGCCAACAGCCTAAATCATCAGTAACTCTTCTTTTACATGACATATGCTTATCTTCCGTGAGCCTTCCTCTCCTCTCTCTCATTGGACCACATCCCACATCGATCATCTGCCAAATACGTAACCTCTAGTTACGTTCCATGTGTCCTTTCTTGACCATAATTCAGACTCCCACAAGAGCGTGTGCTGGCTCTGCCCCCACTCAGCCTGTGCAACATCTCCCCTATTGCTCCTTTCTTGGTTTATAGACAAAAATGGACAATTTTAGTTACCTCCTGGCAGGCTATCCACAGCTTGCCTCCCTCTGTCCTCAGAGAGGCCTCATGGAAGGAAGCAGCACAAGCCTGAATCCTGCCTCCCTCAGCACCTCTGTGTTTTTGAGCGAGTTACCCAATCTTCCTGAGTTTGCTTCCTCATCTGCAAATGGGAAAACAATACCTGTGTGGCAGGGCTGCTCTGAGGATAAAAACATTTTGGGTAAAAACACTAACTGTGGGGCTTGGCACGTGACAGCCGTCCAGGAAGCGGGGAGGGAGATTTTCCTTAAACTTCCAGCGCTGCTCCCCACCAGCCATCCCCTCCATCCCGCCCCATCTCACGCCTTTTACTGGCAGGAATTTTGAGTGCTTGACCTCCCATCTGGGTCCGGTCGTGACTTCCCTCTGTGGTACAAAACATGCCCAAGAACTTCAACCACTGCTTCAAGACTTCCTTCTAGGCTGTTTCAAGATATTTCATAAGCCTTTTGGGCCCAATCCTTCTCACACACACTCTGCCCACCGTACCCTATTCCATCTCCTGAGCTCTTTCATTTCAAGATGGCACTGAAAGGTCAACCCCCAACCTTTCCTGATTAAACATCACGGACACTGTTACCTTCGAACCCTTGAGATAAACAATGTCCGGTCTAGCCTGGGGAGGTGGGAGGAACGCTGGTCAGATCTGGCAACTCGAGCCCAACATGGTACGTGGCCTGGGCTGAGACACCTCACTTCTCTGAGCCAGGGAGGCAGGCTGGGCGTCTCCAAGCTCCTTCTAGGCTGGACAATCTGGATTCACTCTACTCGGATGCCCCGGCCTGCCTGCCTATCAGTGTTGTCCTGCTGCTGTGTGAGTAAGCTTTACGACCCACGGCCTCAGTGCTGTTCTCAAGAGCAGAGACCATCATCCACGTAACCCTCTCAGCACAGCCCGGAGCACCGTGCCATAGAGACGACGTAACGCGTGCGTTCAGATGACAATGACCAAAGCACCTCTAGCGAGGCACGGACAGCTGCCATGAGATGACTCAGACCTCTTTGAAAAATGGCTTAATTTAGCGCCCTTTCAGTCTCTGAGGGAAGAACGAAGTGCACTGAAAACCCTGTAACTACTTCAGCCTCACCAGGGCCCCGTAAGGTCAGGAGTTTTTATCTCTGTCACACAGATGAGAAAGTACAGACGCGACAGCTCCGGCCTGTCTGCTTCTCCCGAGTCAACAGTGGACCCGAGGGAGGAGCGGAAAAACCCTGGACCGACTGGGAGGGAGACCTGAGTTCCAGGCAGGCCTCTGTCATCAGCCATGTGCGTGACCTTGGAGGTGGCACTGCTAGGGCCTGACCTTCCTTATCTGGAACATGGCCTTGAGCAGTGGCTCTCAAGCCCGGCAGGGTATCAGACCCACAAGAAAAACAATATTAGAAACAAAGCTAGGAGTTCTAGTTGTGGCTCAGTGGAAATGAATCTGACTAGCATCCACGAGGACACAGGTTCGATCCCTGGCCTCACTCAGTGGGTCAAGGAGCCAGTGTGGCCATGAGCTGTCACGTAGGCCAGTAGCTGCAACTCCAATATGACCCCTAGGCTGGGAACTTCCATATGCCGTTGGTGTGGTCCTAAAAAAAAAAGAAAGTAAAACAAAAAAGGAAACAAACATAGATCTTTTTTTTTTTTTTTGGCTTTTTAGGGCCGCACTCAGGGGATTCTTAACCCACTGAGTGAGGCTGGGGATCGAACCCTCAACCTCATGGTTCCTAGTCAGACTCATTTCCGCTGCGCCACGAAAGGAACTCCCAAACCTAGATTATGAGTCTACTCTTAGAGATCCTTAATCCACAGGTCTGGAGTGGAGCTCAGTACACTTTGGTTCCTGCATGTGTCCCCCGTATGGAAACAAGGGTCACCGGCAGCAATAAATGCCTATGACCCTGGCTTCATGGCTTAGTGTTCCCTTCAGACAACTGTCTCCTCCAATTTCCAAAACCTATTAGATCTTCTGATCCTTCTCCCTTTCTCTCGAAGAGAACCCAAACTGGACTATTTCCAAGCATAGTGTGTGGGAGCTTATTACCACGCGCATGGGAACCCAGAGAGTTTTGAAATCCAAGGCTGGTTCATGAGACTCCCAGGGTCAAGTGAAGAGGTAACCTTTAGACAGAGATCCAAGCTAAAGTGCACTAAGCACTCCGGAGCGAGCCGCTTGTGACCACTGTGAAGAGGGAGGGAAAGGAGGCAGGCCCCCCGGCGCAGTGAAAGAAGCTGCTTTGAAAACAAAAACCTGTAACACATGGGGATTTGCTCGACTCAAGCTTAAAGATTCAGTGAAAGTCTTATTCACAAGGGAAGCATGAGCTCAAGAATCAGTTTGCTCAGCTGTCTGGGCGCTTTGTCTTCTGAAGGCTCACCGTGGGTGCCAGGCCCTGTGCTATAAAGCTTTTTACACATTTTGCTCCATTTCATTGAATCCAACTCTGATGGAAGTATTTTATATACATTTTCTTGAAAACTGAAGTTCACAGAGCTAGCCAAACCCAGGTATATTTGACTCCATTAACCGTGCAATGCTACAAACATGGCCTTAATACCTAATAAGCCTTAGGTCAAAACTTCTGGAATATCTAACACTGAGTAGGAAAGCTGGGCAAACCTGGCAGGTTTCTAGGAATATACGAATTGGGACAAAAAGTATGTCTTTCATGGAATTCTCAAACGTGCTTTACTTAGAGGAATATGGACAAAGAGAACGAGGATAATAAACACAATTTAGAAAATATGAATCCAACTCCATTCTTGCTGATTATGTATGTGCCCTTGAAAAGGCAGTTTTCAGAGTTCCCTGCTGGCTTAACAGGTTAAGGATCCAGGGTTGTCACAGCTGTGGCTCTGGTTACTGCTGTGGCATAGGTTTAATCCCTGGCCTAGGAATTTTGCATACCATGAAATGACAAAGAAAAGAGGGAAAAGAAAAAAGAAAAGGCACTTAGTTTTCTAATCAGCAGTGGGTTGCATATCAGCAGAGTGAAGGTGACAAGACCTGCTTACAGGGCAGGGATGTTATGAGAACAAAATAGATTAAGTCCATAAAGCAGCTCTGATCAGCTTTGAGAAAGGTGCCAGATAAAGGACATATGAAGGCATGATTTGTCCTTCCAAAGGCCATAGCTGACTGCAGCTTATAAGAAGCTTCCTGGAAGAGTTCCCTTCGTGGCTCAGTGGTTAACGAATCCGACTAGGAACCATGAGGTTGCGGGTTCGATCCCTGGCCTTGCTCAGTGGGTTAAGGATCCGGTGTTGCTGTGAGCTGTGGTGTAGGTTGCAGACGCGGCTCGGATCCCGCGTTGCTGTGGCTGTGGCGAAGGCCGGCGGCTATAGCTCCTGTTAGACCCCTAACCTGGGAACCTCCATATGCCGCGGGTGTGGCTCTACATAAAAGGCAAAAAGACAAAAAAAAAAAGAAGCTTCCTGGAGACCAGATTTCCTTGAGCATTCTCTAAATGCCCCAAACTTCATTCCTACAAATACATTAGTGATTGCAAGAGATGGACCAGGCTCTATGCTGCAACTTCACTGTGACTGGAATTTGAAATATGGTAGCAAACTAGTGGTTACCAGTGGGAAGAGGAGAGAGCAAGACAGGGGTAGAGGATTAAGAAGTACAAACTATTATAAAATATGTATAAAATAAACTACAAGGATATATTGTATAACAGGGGGGAATATAGCCACCATTTTATTATAATTGTAAGTGGAGTATGACCTTTAAAATGTGTGAATCACTATATTGTACACCTGTAACTTATATAATATTGTACATAAATGATACTTCAATTAAAAAAAAATACAGTGGGGGTTCCCTTTGTAGCTCACTGGTTAACGAACCAGACTAGGATCTATGAGGATGCAGGTTCAATCCCTGGCCTCGCACAGTGGGTTAAGGATCAGTGCTGCCGTGGGCTGTGCTGTAGGTCACAGCAGTGGCTCAGATCTCACAGGGCTCTGGCCAGCAGCTGTAGCTCCGATTCAACCCCTAGCCTGGGAACCTCCACATTCCAAGTGTGCAGTCCTAAAAAGCAAAAAAACAAAACCAAAAAACAGTAAGCCTATCTTTTTTTTTTGTCTTTTTGCCTTATCTAGGGCCGCACCTGTGGCATGTGGAGGTTCCCAGGCTAGGGGTCTAACAGGAGCTATAGCCGCCGGCCTTCGCCACAGCCACAGCAACGCAGGATCCAAGCCGCGTCTGCAACCTACACCACAGCTCATGGCCACGCCGGATTCTTAACCCACTGAGCAAGGCCAGGGATCGAACCCGCAACCTCGTGGTTCCTAGTCGGATTCGTTAACCACTGAGCCATGACGGGAACTCCTGTCTTTTTTTTTTAGGGCCACACCCGCAGCATTTGGAGGTTCACAGGCTAGGGGTCGAATTGGAGCTAGAGGTGCTGGCCAACACCACTGCCACAGCCACCCGGGATTTGAGCCACGTCTGCGACCTACACCACAGCTCATGGCAATGCCAGATATCGAACTCGCAACCTCATGGTTCCTAGTCGGATTCATTCCACTGTGCCACGACGGGAACTCCCAGTAAGCCTGTCTTAAATTCTTTCCAAGGGGATTTGGGTTCTGCAACCTAACCTGAGCTCCACTGTAGTAACCTCTTATGACACGGTCTGATTTTGAGGGTAGCTCCCCAAACTGTGCTGTGATAAAGCATAAATAGAAAAGTGCATAAAAAGCACTCGGTCATTTGATGATAAAAAGCTAAGAGGAAAATGCATATTTTTTAAACTTCAGGAAGAAGAAAATGGAGAGCTTTCATCCTTTGCATGCTGTTTTCCTACCCTGTTCAAGGTCACTCTTTCCCATGACACAGCTCTTGACATTTACACAGCATTTTACACTCTTTTTTATTATCTAATGTTGACAGGCACCCTAGGAGGGAGGGCCCTGGGTACCGATAACCGTTTCACAGGTGAGGAAACAGTCATAGAAGCCTAATGACTTGCTCGAAATTATGAGAAACCTTTCTTCCTTCATATATGGCATTTTATCAGCTCCTTCAGAGAGTGCCTGCATAAACCCTGCAACTGCACACATAAAGGGAACAAGGTTCGGGTTTCTCTTTTAGTGCACTCAGTAGTACATTAAAACTGAAAGGAGCCCGTGGTCATCTAGTTCAAACAACGCACTTTCCAGATGGGACCTGGAGAGAGGTGAGTGCTCGGGGCCTCCCACCATTCAGAGTCAGTGTCAGATGTTCGTTGCTCATCCAAACCCGAGACCCGCAGGCTTCCCACGTGGACTGTGCCTTCTTGTTGGGATGTGAAACTCTAAAACGTGAGCTAGAAATCCTGTTTTCTTTAGCACTTAATGTGCATTCAAGGCTCAAGAAACGAATGTCGTTAGATGTGGAATTAAACCTAGAGTCCCCGGTGCCAGCCTATCACTGGTCCATGAATCAATCCCTCGAGCCTTTGGACTAGATCTGTCTGTGTTTCTGAGTCTAGCGTTCCTCCCCGAGGTTTGAGATTATCAAAAGGGTGCTGGAGTAGATTTCCAGACTTTTTCATGGCGGGTCAGAGCTGGTTTTGTCTTCCCCCAGCAAGAGTGCTGCTTTATGTCCATCCCTCTGAAAGCCATGCAATTCCTCCCGTTCCTACGTCATAGCCCCCCCCTCAGTTTGCCCACTTTGGGCTCTAACCCCAGCCTCCCTGGCCCCAGAGTCAACAGCTTAGGTAGCGGTGCTTCTTCTGGAGGGGTCTGGAGAGCAGTAGTGATAACAACCATTCTTACTACTCATATCACCGCCATCACCACCTCTACTACCCATCATTTGATTGAGTGCTCACTGCATGTCAGGCCCTGTGCTCAGCGAACACTCTGCGTGAATGAACCCAGCTCACTAGGGGTCTCACTACAAGACTACGAGGCAGGCAGGTTACAGATATACCCATTTCACAGACAAGGAAGCTGAGGCACAGAGCGTTCAATCCCCCCAGAGGCCACACTCGTTACCACTCTCTATACTGTGATGGCGGTCAGGAGATAAAGAAGGGCCTCCAGGCTCTGAGACTGTCCGGGGTATTAGAACAAGCTGGCCAGGTGTGCTGCTGCCGGAGAGTAACATCATCCGGCAGTGAAGCTGTCTATAATCAAAGGCAGATGTGGACTCCAGTAGAGAGCCACATAAATGTATCTCCAAATGTAAACAAAGCACAGTATTTGTTCAAAAGGAAATGTTCTTGTTAACTAAAAAGAAAGGAAACAGGATATCAAAAAACAATGGCAATTCAAAGGCTTTGTGGCGACTTTGAAGGAAGAGCCAAGCTGCAACAGCCTGGCTCACAGTGAAGGGCTCCTGCAGTGGCGAGCCGCTGCCATTCCTGGGCTGAACAAACCCGGGGCGCAACAGCAAGGCTGCGCTGGGTTTTCAAACACGTCCAAGAACATCTTCACGGTCTCACCAGATAACCTATTATGAAAAGGTACCCTGCTGTGGACCGAGGTCAGGCTGGTCTTGCTATGCTTCAGACTTGGGAATGTTACTGGAAATATCCTTGATGCTGCAACATGATTCAAGACTGGTTTTCTCTGGATCTAAACTCACACCTCAGTGTTAGTTGAGTCTGGACAACGCTCCGCATTTTTCTCTGGCCTGCAGACTGGTGGAGGGGACAGGTGGCACGCAGGTAGCAGAGGAGGCACTGAGCCGGGGTCAGGAGATCTGGCATTGGGTCCCAAGGATGCAGTAACCAGACATTTCCTCATTCAAGAGGGCTGAAACTAGATGACCTGGGATATTATTTCTAACTGTGACATTTTAAGGCTATAACTCCCTCGCCACTAAAAAGAAAACCACCAGAAAATGGAAACCCAGCTGACTGGAATTAATGGAAAGGCTGATACCGCTTCTGATGAAACACCGATGATGGAGAGCCTGACACTCATCCACACCAGAAAACAAACAATAAAGTGGAGATTTTGTGCACCAGCCCCTGAATCATACGGAGGATCCTCAAGACCACATTTTGAAAATCCCTGAGTTGGGCTCTCACGAGAGAACGACTCATCACCCACTTCTGGCTTGGCAGCCAATCAAGTTCCCGAACCAGCAGGGCTCAGTCTCGATTTCCTCCCATGAAAATGTGCATCAAGATATTCCACTGCCCGGCACAAAATTCAGTCCCGGCTCTCAAGGTGCTTAGTCATTCACAGATTCATAGCTCTCCACGTGCTTTAACATACGCTTATTTTATTCTCTGTTCACTAGAAGCTGATGCCACAGGCATGGAAAGTCATCTTTAAAGGGGAATCTAGCTATTACAGTTAGCTCCACTTCACCTGGCGCTAGTGTATGATCTTATAAGTGGTGCAGGGATCTCTTGCAAAGACACACGCATCATGAAGGTCCCCTACCAGTGAGTCCAGAGCGTGTGTCTCGTGGACATGATTCTGACAGTCAGTCTCTATGTGAGAACTGAAAGAAAGGATGAAAAGAATCTGTAGGAAAGGGCCAGTGAAGGGTCTTTGGGGGATGGCTGCCTTGTAAAAGATGACTAACAAACTTGGGAAGATGGCCAGTGCTATTTCCTTAGGAGTTAGTTTCGCTAAAGCAAACAGTTTTAAAAAATATAATTTGCTTGTGCTGGAAAACCTCAACCATAATTATGACAGGTCTCAAATATGGCAATCTTTTATTGAGGAGGAGCTCTTTAATACATACTAATTTCAAAAGATTCAAAGGGAGTTCCCAGATTACCTACTTACAATCCATTCAGACCCATTTAGAAATGTCAAGAATCTCTGCTAAAACCATTCGTAATAATCCCATGATAATTAGCCACCTAATACAGTTTTGCCTCTAAATCCTTCAGCAATTATGTACATAGTTTGTGATTACTGATCTATATCAGAGAAATGGGTCCTTTAGATCAAACGTTCAAATCTTAATATTCCTAAAGAAATATTGCTTTCAACACCATTTATTTCTTGTGCATATTCTGTGCATAATACCTATATAAAAAATACTTCCAACCTCTTCAGCTCTGTACCTGCTTTCCTGTAATATAGTTGTCCCTGGCTCATAATATTAAGAAGTTTATTTTTTAGCTCAATGTAAAAGGTCTTTTGAAAAACAGCACTCTCTAGATTCAACTTGACCAAGAATTGAGGCATAAAATATTTTAAGTTATTTGGGATAAACCCATAAGATCAACTTCTTAACCCAGAATAATTTTTAAGGTCTCTTTTAAAAAAGGTGACATTCTAAGGTGATTCAAAGGAATAAAAAAAAGCAAATATTTTTCAACTGGCAATCATATTCACTTGGCAATGATATTTCAATTGAGATTTCCCAATTTTTGTTTTTCTTTTTCCTTCTCTTTCATTCTATTTAAACCAGAGTTTTCTTCTTAAACTTACTAAAAAAATTATGCACGCATATGGGCAAAAACTCAACAAAAATAAATAAAATGAGAAGTAAAAGCTTCCCTCCTTTGTCCACAACCCACAATCTCAATCCTCAGAAATAGCTACTCATAGGTTTTTGTGTAAGCATCAAGGAATCCCCAACATGCAATATGTATTTGTACACTCACATATACACACACACACACATATATATACACACATAGTCTATTTTTCACTCAAAAGAGATCCTATTTTAATACATATTGTTTATATTGTTTTGCACCTTGGTTTTTACATCTGATAATATAACTGGGGATCATTTCATACTGCCACTTACAGGTTGATTTCTTTTTTTTCTTTTTTTTTTTTTTTTTACTTTTTAGGGCCACACCCACAGCATATCAAGGTTCCCATGCTAGGGGTCAAATTGGAGCTACAGCTGCCAGCCTACGCCAGAGCCACAGCAACACCAGATCCAAGCCATGTCTGCGACCTACACCACAGCTCATGGCAACGCCGGATCATTAACCCACTGAGCAAGGACAGGGATCAAACCCTCAACCTCATGGCTCCTAGTCGGATTTGTTAACCGCTGCGCCACGATGGGAACTCCAGGTTGACTTCATTTTTAAATATAGGTGCTTAATATTTTATTTTATTGGTATCTACAATCCACTTACTTAATCCCCTAATAATGAACACTTAAGTAGCTTCCTACCCCCCTCTTTTACCACGTACTAATATTTAAAAGTGTATAATTTGATCAGTTGACATAGACGTGCATCTGTGAAACCATCAGTGAGACAGTGAGTCAATCATCCCCCCGGTTTCTGTGCCCTGGGTAACCCCTCCCTTCCACACCTTCCCATTCTCCATCCCAGGAAACAACAGATCCATTTTTTGCCATTTTAGGTCGATTTGCATTGAAAATAATTTTATATAAAGAATCACAGAGTACGTGCTCTTTTTTTTTTTTTTTCCTGGCTCCTTGCTGCATGTATTCAAAGTTTGTTCATGCTTTTTTTTTTTGAGTAGTCTTACCGTCTGTGGATGGAAATACCATAGAACGTTTATCCATTTATTGGTTGATGGACATTTGATTGTTTCCTGTTTTGAATGACTATAAATAAAACTGTTATGAATGTCTGCGAAGTATAAGTTTTTGTGTGACATACACCTCCAATGCTTTTGTATAATACCTGGATCATATGGTGGGTATATGTTTAAACTGTTGAATTAATTTCCACAGTGGTTTTATGTTTCCACCAGCTGTGTAAGAGACTGAGTCACTCCATATCCTTGCTGCCATTTGGTAGTCAGTTTTGTCTTGTTTTGTTTTTAAATTTTAGCCATTCTAATAGGTATGTAGTGGTATCTCATTACGATTTTAATCTGTATTTCCCTAATTACTAGAGCCTTTACATGTACTTATTCGTTATTCACATATTTCAGTGTTTGTTCAACATTTTTTCTCCATTTCAATATCTTTTCAAAGTTTATGTTTTGAAATATATGCAGTCAACTGCTGCAGTCAATTGCTCCTGTAGGCTAGCTTTTCTTCTCTGAATTGTTTTTGCATGTTTGTGGAAAACCACAGAACTCAAACATTTGTGTGAAATTAATTGGTTACCTCTATATGGGTCTATTTCTGGACTCTTCTGTTCCATTGCATATGGAAGTTCTCAGGCTAGGGATCGAATTGGAGCTGCAGCTGCCAGCCTACGCCACAGCCACAGCAACACAGGATTCACGCCATGTCTGTGACCTACACCATAGCTCACAGCAATGGTGGATCCTTAACCCACTGAGCGAGGCCAGGGATGGAACCTTCATCCTCATGGATACCAGTTATGTTTGTGCTAAGCCACAATGGGAACTGCCCTGTGTTTATCTTAATACACTTTAAACTATAGTTTAAAAGTCTTGAAGTCGGGTAGAGTAACTTCTCTAACTTTGCCCTTCGTTTTCCAAGTTATTTTGGCTGCTCTAGGTCCTTCGCATTTCCAAATGAATTTCAGAATATGCTTGTCAATATCCACACCAAAAAACAAACAAACAAAACCTCTTGTGATTTTAATTGGGGTTGCCTAAATCAGCCAATCAGTATGGTAAGAAATGACTTCTTAACTATATTGAGTCTTCCAGTTTATTTACATGGTGTATCTTTGACTTCTTTTAAGTTCTCAGCAATATTTTAGTGTTCAGTGTACAGTTCTTGCATGTGTTTTGTCAGATACCTTTATAAATATTTCATATTTTTGATGATCTCACAAATGGCATTTAATATTTTTCAATTTCTCATAGTTTGTTGCTAGCATATAGAAATATAACTTCTGTTTACTGATCTTATATCCTGCAAACTTGCTGAACTCACTTATTAGCTGTAGTAGTTTTTTCCGGTAGATTGCATTGGATCCCCTGCACAGATGGCCATGTCATCTTCAAATAAAGAGTTGTAGTGGAGCTTCCTGGTGGCTCAGTAGGTTAAGGATCCAGTGTTGTCACTCCTGTGCTCAGGTTCAATCCCTGGCCCAGGAATTTCTGCATGCTGCGAGAGCAGCCAAAAACCAGAGTTGTATTACTTTCTTTCCAATTTAGATGCTTTCATGCCTTTCCTTACCTTACTGCACTTGTTAGAATCTCTGGTACAATGCTGAATAGAAGTGATGAGGGTAGACATTCCTGCTTGTTTCCTTTGAGGACAAGCTTTCAGTTTTTAACCATGAACTATGACAACAGCTACAGGTTTTTCATAAGCACTATTCTTAGGTTGAAGAAGGTCCCATCTATTCTTAGTTTGCTGAGAGCTTTTATCAAGAATCAATATTGAATTCTGACAAATGCTTTTTCTGCATCTATTGAGATGATCATATGATCTTTCTTTTTTTAATCTTTTAACATGGTGAATTACACTGATTCATTTTCAAATGTTCAATTTTTGCTAAGATTATGCTTAGAATTTTTGCATCCAGGTTTAAGAGGGATATTGGATTGTAGCTTTCTTGTAATAACTTTGGTTTTGGTATCAAGGTAATGCTGGCCTCACAGAATGTGTCGGGTAGTATCTTGTCTTTTTTTTATTTTCTGTGGGAGTTTGTGTAGAATTGGTATTATTTCATCCTTAAATATTTGGTAGAATTCATCATGAAGCCATCTGGGCCTGAAGTGTTCTTTGTGTAAATTTTTTTTTTTAAACTACAATTAAACTTAATCGATGCAACACTGTCTATGTTATATATTTCTTCATAAGTGAGCTTTGGTAGTTTGAGGCTTCAGAGGAATTTGTACATTTCATCTATGTTGTTAGATTAATCAGCATAAAGTTGTTCATAATATTAGCATAATCTTTCTGTTTTGCTTTGTTTTTTCCTCCTTGGTCTAGTTAGAGGTTTATAATTTGTGTTGATTTTCTCAAATTCCTTTTAGTTTCACGGAGTTTTTCTACCAATTTTCTGATTTCCATTTGACTAATCTCTATTCTGATCATTTGCTTACTCTGGATTTCATTTGTTCTTTTTCCAGTTTTTAATCTGGAAATGAGGTGACTGATTTGAGAATTTCCTTCTTTTCTAATATAAGCAAGTGTTTAATGCTACAAATTTCTAACTACTGCTTTAGCTGCACTCCATATAGTTTAATATGCTGTGGTTTTATTTCATTGAGTTCAAAACATTTTCAAATTTCTCTTTTGATCTCTCTTTAACTACAGGCTGTTCAGAAGTATTTAGTTTCCAAATATTCAGAAAATCTCTAGATATCTTTCTGTTATTGATTTCTAAGTTAATTTCACTATGGTCAGAGAACATATATTACTTGAATCCTTCACATGGTCTCTTTTAGTAAATATTACATATGTACATAAAAAAATGTGTTTTCTGCTGTTGTTAGGTGGAAAGGTCTATAAATGTTAATTAGGCGAAGATTGGAATGGTTTTCTATAGCCTTACTAATTTCGGTAGTACTTGCCTATCAATTGCTGAAATCTCTAACAATAATTGTGAGCTTTATTTTTCCTAGTAGTTCTATCAGTTTTTGTTTCAGTAATTTTGAAGTTTTGTTATTAGATGCATCAATGTGTGTTCTCTTGATGAATTAACCTCTACTACATTATAAAATGACTATCCCTGGTAATAAATATTCTTTGCTGTGAAAACTACTTTGTCTGATTAATACAGTCAGGTCAGTTTTCTCTGATTAGTGTCAGCACGTGCTCCCATTCTTTCACTTTTGGTCTATTTGTGTCTTCATATTTAAAGTGGGTTTCTCATAGGTAGCATATAGTTGGAGTTTGTTACCATATCCAGTCTGATAATCCCTGTTTATCAACTGCTATGCTTAGACCATTTATATTTTAAGAGTAGTGATATGATTGAGTTCAAGCCTACCATCTTGCGATTTTTCTTTCTATTTGTCCCATCTCTTCTTTATTCCCTCTTTCCTCCTTTGCTTTTTTTTTTTTTTTTTTTTTTTTTTTTTTTGGTTAGGTGGTAGTGCTAGGAACTTTTGGATTGAATAGCCACCTAATCTTCTTTGTACGCTTATTAGCTTCAATCCTCTCTTGTGGTATTTTAGTGGTTGCTTTAGAGTATAGTACATATATTTAACCTATCACAGTCTGTCAAGTGATAGCATTATACTACTCCATGGATATTATGAGAGAATTAAGACAGTATACTTCCATTTCTCCCCTCCTGGCCTCTGTGCTATTGTCATATATTTTACTTCTACAATAAAGATTGTTATTATTTTTTCTTTAAAAAGTGAATGATTAAGGAGGTTAAAATAACAAGGAAAAAATGCTGATATATACATATGTAGTTATCCTTTAGGGTGCTCTTTTTTGTGTGTGGAGAACCAGCTTTACATTTGGCATCATTTTCTTTCCTCATAAAGGATTTCCTTTAACATCTCTTGTAATGCAGGGCTGCTGGTGATGAATTCTTTCACATTTTGTATGCCTGAAAAGTCATCTCATCATTTTAAAAAGATGTTTTAAGAATTTTTTTTTGATAGATATAACAATGAATTTTATTTCAATTATAGGTGTACAAAAATCATCACAAGTCAATTTGATAGATTTTGTGTCCCAAACCCACAGTGCATCCCCCCACCACCCAGATTGTCTTATTTGAAAAACCAAGGTTTTCCAAAGTCTGTGAGTCATTGTCTGTTCTGCAAAGAAGGTCGTTGTGTCTTTTTAGTTTCCA
>PVHT020000230.1:20935631-21046170 GCA_004024745.2 Catagonus wagneri | reverse complement strand
TGTAATGCAAATTTCCTCCTCTGGTTGCTTTTAAGGTTTCTCTTTTTCACTTGTTTTAAGTAATTTAATTATAATATGCCTAGGTGTAGTTTCTTTCATGTTTCTTGTGCTTGGGGTTTATTGAATTTCGACCTGCGGGTTTACAATTTTCAAAAATTTGGAAAAATTTCAGCCATTATTTCTTTACTTTTTCAGTCTTCCTTTCTCCCTCCTCTCTTTCAAGAACTTCAGTGATATATATATCTCCTTGAAATTGTCTCATAGTTCACTGGTGCCCTTTTCTCTTTTTTTTCTTTTTTCTTTTTAGGGTCTCACCAGCAGCATATGGAGTTTCCCATGCTAGGGGTCAAATTGAAGCTGTAGCTGCTGGCCTACACCACTGCCACAGCCACAGCCACAATAATGCAGGATCTGAGTGCTCAAGCAGATTTGATCTCTCGCCTTGCTCAGTGGGTCAGGGATCTGGTGTTACTGTGAGCTGTGGTGAAGGTCACAGATGAAGCTCAGATCCTGTGTGTTGCTGTGGCTGTGGCATAGGCTGGCAGCTGAAGCTCCAATTCAACCCCTAGCCTGGGAACCTCCATATGCTGTGGGTGGGGCCCTAAAAAGCAAAAAAAAAAAAAAAAGAAAGGAAGAAAGAAAGAAAGGAAGGAAGGAAGGAAGGAAGGAAAAGAAAAGGGCAGTGAACTATTGGACAACTTCAAGGAGATGTGAAGTTCCCGGAAGAGAGAAGAGAGAAAAGAAGACTGAAAATGTATTTAAAGATACTGCTCGGATTTGTTTCTGCTGTGCCACAACGGCATTTTTTAAAATAAGACTTTTTTATTTTCTTTTTAGTGTGTGAATGCTTAATTTTGGATAGTTTTTATTGTTATATCACCCAGTTCATTAGTCTTTTCTTCTGCCATGTCTGTGTTATGAATCCAATTACTTTCTTTTATCTTTCTCTTTCTTCCTTTCTCTTCTTCCTTTCCTTGCTCTTTCTTTCTTTCTCAGGCATTGTAGGTTTCATCTCCAGAAGTTTATTCTGTGTCTTAACAATAGCTCTCCTTACTTAATATGGGCAATCTTTCCTCTAGCTTTCTGAAAAAAAGGAATGTAATCATAGCAATTATTCGAATACCCTTGCCACCCGTTCTTATATCTGTGTCATTTCTGGGTCAATTTCAATGGACTGGTTCACCCCCACCCCTTATAGGTTTCATTTTCTTGCTACTATGCTTGCCTAGCAATTTTTGACTGGATGCCAGGCATTGTGGGTTGATGTTTATTTTTGTCTTCTTATAAGTACTGAGTTTTGCTCTGAGGCGCAATTAAATTAATTGGAAACAGTTTGGTCCTTTTGGGTCTTGCTTTTAAGATTTGTTCAGGATGACCAGAGCTGTGTTTAATCTGTGGTTAATTTTGCTCCACTACTGAAGACCTGAATTAATACTCGTTTATTATGAAATTTTGTTCGTTCTGGCTGCTGAGAACAAACATTATTCCCATTCCTCCATGAGTTCTAGGCATTGTTCTCTCTAATCCTTTAGCTTGTTCTTTCTCTGGCCTTGGGAATTTTCTTCATATCCACGCACTCATTTGTACTCTGTACTCAGGGGAGACCTCCTCAGCTCTCCAGATTTCTGTCTTTGTGCAGCACTCCTACTCTAGACTAATTATTTTGGCTTCCTTGGACGTTTAGCTACATCTCTTCTAACCAAGGAGACCACAGGGATCTGCCTATGTTCTGCCTCCCTGCACTATGGCCTGGAAACTCTCCAAATAGTAGGCTGAAGTGATCTGGGGCTCATTTTTTTCTTCTGTTTTCAAAGACCATTGCCTTCTGAAACATAAAGTCCAATGTCTTGGGAGCTATTGTTTCATATTGTTTGTCCATTTTTTCTTTTTTCTTTTTTTAATTTCAGGTAGAGATAAATTTGGTCTGTGTTACCTCATCTTGATCAGAAGCTGAGGTCCTGCTTCTAGTTTTTGGCTGATATAACAGATGTGGCAACAAACTTCACTGCATACATACCTTTGGTTCTGTGTGTGGATCTATTTGTTCAATAAATTATCTAAGGTGCCATTGTTGGCAGTCACCGTTAAGCAGCAGATACCTTTTAAGTGCAAATGATTTTACCAAACTGCCCTCTCAAAAGGTTTTACAATCAATACTCCCCTACTAATAGTTTTTGAGAATGCCTACTTTCCCATATACTCTGTAACACTGAGTATTATCAAATGTGTACATCTTTACTACTAGGATAGGTAAAAAAGTTACTTTATTTTCATTATTTTTTGCAAGGTTAAACATCTTCTTACATGCTTACTGGTGACCAATATTGCTTTTTCTGGAACTGCCTATTTATGTCCTTTGAATTTTTAGAAAACTGATTTTTCATTTTCTTACTGATTTGTAAGAATTTTGCAGGAAATCATATGAATTACAATTTCCCACTTAGTTGATGGTTTCTCTTTGACTTTCCTCTTATTTTTTTTTGCTTTTATTTATTTATTTATTTATTTTTTACCATGAGTGATTTTTAATTTTTAAAATGTAGTTCACGTTATCAATCTTTTCTTGTATGGTTTATGGAATCTTCTTAGTTTCTGGATACATACATGTATGTGATAGTAATAGGAATTTATACCCTAAATTCATATTAATAAGTGAGACAAATTTGGCTATTTTTTCTCTATAAACTGAAATTAGATAACAGTTTGTTATACTGAGTTTATGTAATTTATGCTGATCAAGATCTCTTTTGGGCAACTGTCTTTGATTAATAAAACATGGAAGATACAAATTATTACTTGTAAAAACAGTTTAATAAACAAGAATTTCAAAGCAGAGAACAGAAGTATAAAAAAAGGATCTTTTGGGGAATTGACTGGTTGTAAATCATAGTCTATTTTCCTCAGGATGGACTCATCTTTAGGGCTTGCTGGGAAGGGATGATATGAAACCAAAAGTGAATGGTTACTTTAAGACATGTTGGTTGGTTATAAGATAGTTTCCCCCCCAAAACTCCAGCAACTTCTCCCCTACCCCCACCCCCCTGCAATGACCAATGTTTTTACCGCCAGTGTCATAAACATATTTAGAACAGACAGTGTACCTTGTTATAATTTCTTCATAAAGTTGCCTGTGTTCTGTAAATTCTACCTTCCCAACCAAGCAGTTAGCCACTTGAAAACAGGGCCTTGGGCCATATGCTTCCCACAATATTAAGCTTGGATATATAGTTGAAATGCATTGTACTGAACTTAAGCATGTGCTGTTGAAGGTAGTAAAACTGTGTAGAAACTACTGAATAGGAGAAGAGAATCTGAGCAGAAGGTAGGCTATTTATTTGCCAAGGGATGACACTTGTCATCATCAGGCATTTGACAAAAATGAGGATGCTGTCCAACAAGGGAAAATGGATGAGGCCTGAATGGAAGACCCCTCCATGAGAAACACAATTGCTAAAAAGGTCAAGTTCTCTCTAAGCACATTTACAGTGAATAAATTACCAAGGGACTGAAATTTGCAAACTACCATATTTCTTTAAGGAACTAACCTCCATAAGGGCCTATGACATGTGATGGTGAAGGAGAAGAGCTAATAGTAATGCTTATTACGTGCCCAGCACTGTCCTAGTAAGTACTTTCCATGAATTAGCTAACTGAATCTTCGTAAGTCCATGAGGCAGATACAACTATTTCCATTTTACAGGTGAAAAAACTGAGATTCAGGGACATGCACAATTACTTCGGTAACACAAGAAGGTAGTATGATTTGAACACAGGTCTATCTGACTCCAAGTTCAGCCCCTGACTACACTATAGACTATGCACTTCGTTTCATCCCCAGAGCAACTCAGATAGTAGCTTCCCCACACTGCTGATGTGGAAATTGGAGCTCTGAGGTGAGGGCACTGCCTGAGGGTCTTCGAGTTCTTTCTGACTCTAAAGCTCATACCTTCCTCATTTGCTAGGTGAAAACCCTACTCCTTTCCCTGCTCCTCCACTCCACCTGTCCCGGTCCCTCTCTCCCTGTAACCCCACTTCCACCTGCTCCCAATACACACACTGAAAGGAAAAAGAAGACAGGCCGAGTCTCAAAAGAAGAGTCAATGACAAAGGAGCCTGCTACGCATGGTCATTCCCCTGTGTCTGTCTGGGCTCACGTGACTCTCTCTGCCTATTTATATCTCTTTCCCTAAAACCTGTACGCATGTGTCTACTTACTCCTCGATTCTGGCTTCTTGAACCAGTCTCTGTCACTCTGCCCTTACATACCACTTTGCTTACAACTCTGCTCATACAACACTTCTCACACTCTGCCCATTTCCCCATCTAGATCCCACCGAGCATCTTACTGAATTGCGGAATCACGAACGGGTGGCACAGTGCACAGGCATGGTGCACAGTGAAAGAACTCAATAGTTCTTGCATAAAAGCCCGTAGGTCTCCATACAGCACCTGCTATTGAGAAAGACTGCTAGGCTCACAGCTGCACTTCCAAAGGTGCAAAGAAGATAACTGGCAGACAACATCACCCGGGCTGGGTTATTTTCAGGGAGGGATTGAGAGTCTAAAAATGCAAGCCTCCTTGAAAGGAAACTGCAAGCCTAGAAAAAGTACATGAGTGATTTACAGGATCTATATAAGGTTTTAATGGCACAGAAATTGGTCCGCTGCTATGATGTCCACCTTTCAGAAAATGAACCCATCTGCTAATTCTTTTCTCCCAGTGGTGGACTTTTATCAGAGTTGCTCCTTCCTATCTTTCAGGTCTTACTCCACCTCTCCTGCCTTATGCTCCAGCTGCATCTGCCTCCTCGTGGTTCATTCCAGCCCCAGGGCCTTCGTACGTGCTGTTTCCTTTCCTTTATACTTGCTTGGTTCTTCCCTGTGCTTGAATCTTTCCTGTTTCAGCTCGAGTCACTTCCTCCAAGAGGTTCTCCCTGACCACTCTCCTCCAAGAGGCCCCCTACTCTTTATCATCCCAACCAGCTGTCTCTACTCACCCCACCCCATCCTGTCACCGGGCAGAAAGCTCATTACATAACTCTTGTGCCTGAAATAGATCTCTTGCCTTTTGCCCTGTCCAGTATACTTTCTGCTACTCCAGTCACATCCTTGTTCTGGTGGCACTCTAGATGGGACATGTATTGATACTTCAGAAGGTTTTCTAACAGTGCTTTAGAACAAAAAAGGAAGTTTCCATTAACTCTGAGTAAATCAAGAAATTAAATTAAGAAGCCACTCTCCAAGCATCTGAAATTTTATTTGAATGTTTCTATTTCGGTGTAGCTCCTAAAATATAACAAGTACATCTTTTGAAAAGCACAGAAGACATGAAAGTTTATTAAAGTTTTTAAAGGCTTTATCATTTCTAAAGCTTTTCTAATTTCCTCTGAGACTCTATCATTATCTTATTTTCAAGAAAAGCAATCATTTCTTGATTTTATTTCACCACCGAGATTCACATAAACTATTCCAAATTTCTTAATTTCCAAGCAATACATTAAATCCTTCAGATCGCTTTCAAAACAGCTAGGGGGAAATCCCTGATGATTTCAGCTGACAATTCCTTAACCAGGAAAAGACTTTAAATACCAATCACCAGAAAAGTTACAATTTACAGGAAAGAAAGGGGAAATGCTGACATATTGCACAACATAGCACGAATAAAGCATGGTTTATTAATTGAGTGGCAAACTCATGCTGACAATTCTATCAAGAATTTCTGGTGACATCATAAACTATGTTAGAGCAAATGACTTGTTTCTATTGTCCATGATTCTGAGAGTCCAAGGTGAAAATAAGATTCCCTTCTTTGGAGATTTTATGGGAAAAATGAAATATCAAACAATCTGTGTATCCCCCACCCCCCGGCCCGGCGTCTACAAAGATTCTGGGTTTTAAATGAAGCAAAGAACCGAGCTAATGGGGATTTTTGTCTGGTGTCTGATTTCATCCAGAATTGAGGCCAGTGCTTTTCTTCAAGGTTTCTGTTATTTGGTAGAGGAAGGGAATGGCCTGCCTCTGCCTCTAGCTGTGGGCGCACAGATCCAAGCCCTCTGCAAGGGCTAATGACGCAGTAGGGTCCCCAGGACAAAAATCTTTCCCCAAGTTACAGAAAAGAAGATAGTTTGAAGGCAGTGGCTACCAGGCTGTAACTCTGACCCCCTCACACAATTAATCTGGTAAAGTCAATTAGGTTTCAGTTGTAGTAATTATGTAACACAGTGAAGATGCGATCACCATGAGCAATGGGTTTTCCCCCTTGTGGTCTGTATAAATTTATCCATAAACTATATTCTTGATTAATGCTTTATTGTAAGTGATTACAAACACAAGGCATTTCATAAGCATATTTTGTCATTTGTTACATTGTAATTCAGCAGTAGGTATGCAAAAATTATAGTCTTCAGTAAATGAACAGGAAACAAACAAAAGCTCCTGAAGGCTCAAACAGATCTCAGTGACTCAGTCCCAGAGTCAGTCTAAACCTCCATTCAGACCAGGTCTTAAGCATTTACTCATTATAGCGGTATTGGCTGAGCTGTAAAAATTACCGGAGGATGAGGGAGATCCTGGTAGGTATACAGAAGACTAAGGAAAGGGGCCGAGAGAGACTGGAGACCTGAACATAATTATGGAAAACTTAGAAATAAACTATGATATCAGCCTTTATTTCGAAAACCATACTGAATGTCCAAAATTAAAAGTGATCGCAAATTTCTACTTAACTGAGTAGCAACTGCTACCATTACAGGGCACTCCTCACATGCTAGGTACTGCCCCAAGAACTCTCCGCACATTGTCTCTTTTGAATCCCCATGAGAACTCTATAATGTTTCAATCCCCATTCTAGGGATTAAAAAAAAAACATGAGGAGCAAAAAGGTTAAATAACTTGCCTCAAATCTCACAGCGGAGGGCTGGGAATGGAACTCATTTCTGACTCCCAATATGAGCCATTAGCCAATGATGTATCTTCTCTATTTGGACATTTTGGAGCGAGTCTCTCTGAGGATCCTTTGGGGCTCTAGCAAAATGTTTCAAGTATTTTCTGATGCTTCATCCTACTGATTACACAATTAAGAGTTTCCCAATAGGAAGATACCATCAATTGTTTCTGTTTAATCATACCTCATTCCATTTCAGTTGTCTCTGCTTAAATTGGGGGATGTCCTACCTATCAGAGTAGAAATGAAAAAGAAACCGGCTTGCAACCTGTTTTATTATCTTCCTGAGGTTCTCACAGCTGAGCTTTAACATCTTCTTCTTAAAAACCTTGCAATCAGACTGGTGCTTCTTGTTTTGAGAGGCCAATCTTATTAGATCATGTTCTAGCTCAGTGTAGGCCTTGCTCAATACTCTGAAATTTCAGACCTACCGAAGCTACTAAAAACTTTTCGGCTGGGGAGTCCACGACCTCATGTGAAATCGGAGTCATGGGAATTTGAACGAACTCATAAAACAGCTCTATGGTAAACTGAAACGCCGATGACAATGGAATGAATGACTAATATTCACAGATGACTTTTTATCCAAAGCCCCCGGTGTCCAAAGCATTTTTGCAAACTGATTCAACCTCTGCAAAGTCCTAATCACGCTCTCTACTTCCACGATACAATTCTTTCCTGGACTGCTGCGCGCTGGCCTCCCGTGACCAAGTTTTAATTGCCCTCGGGTGCCTGGCAGGTGGTATGAGAAGGAGCCTCTTCTCCCTTCAGAACAAAGAACCACTACAAAGGAAGAATCTGAGCTGGGGCAGATTTCAGCAACTGAATGGCGGACCTGGAGAACTTTGCAGGGGGCATCTGGCCTCGCAGCTCAGAGAGACGGGCAAATGCTTCTTAATAAAAGCAATCTGCAACAAATGCTTCTGCACACATCACCTTTGTGCTATGTGGCCCCATGATTCAGTGGAAGTGAAACAACATGCATTTTATTTCCCCTCTAGATCTCCACGCTCCCTTCCCCAGAGCCAGCCTATAACCTCAAATCTCTCTGCAGCCACAAGTAGATGACTAAGGACAAAGCCAGAGGGTTCAACTTTGGGTTGTTGTTTAGTCTGTATCACCAGAACAGCATAAAATGCTACCACGAAAAGGGTCAGAGGACAAAACTCTGACTCGGGAAAACATCAGGTGTGGATAATTCTCAACTGTGTGATTTTTCAATAAATGATACAAAGGATGCTGTACTGGGATTCTCAGTCTTAAATCAGAGAGCCAAGGCCCGAGAGTCAGTATTTAGCATCTCGATACATTTGGGTCATGGAGCGTGAGGAGAAGACCTTTCCCTTTTCATTTGGGATCATAATGCAAAGAGAATGGCACTGGGCTCTAAAAAATTTATCAACTTCAAGGTCTCTGAGGCTATTTTAGAGAAGAGACAGCTCCTTGTCTCTGGCTACAGGGCTTGAAATTAACCACCCACTCAGTTCTACCACAGACCAGCGATCCTCAGTGTTAAAAGAGCCAGCGAGGAGACAAACGCTGGCCTCGTCTTTCCACACTAGGTGAGAGGAGAGCTGACCTGTGACTGATTTACAGCGGGATGAAGAAATCTATCCTCACTGGCCTGGCTACCGCCTTGGCGTGCTGTCTCATCCGCTGGTAGAATACAGGACTTACGCTACTATTGAACCTTTATAGACGGCTCACTACATATGCTAGGTACAGATGCTTACTATGCTTATTCTGTCAGGTACAGTTCTAAGTGCTTTATATATATGTTCTTGCATTCTTCACACAACCCTAAGGGTGAAGGCATTATTCCTCCCCTCATTTTATATAAGAAATAAAACTGAAGCACAGAGAGGCTAAGTATTTTGCTCAAGGTCACACAGTTAGTGACTGGTGGAAGAGGAATTCAAACCTAGACAGGCTGGCTCCAGGGCCATGCTCTTAACCATTATGCTAGATAACCTCTCAAAATGAGGCATGGATATCAAGGTAAAGGCCGTAACTTGAGACCGGGCTACTTACTGTACAATACGAAGCCTTGGCAATTTCCTGTTCTGATGGAAAAGAAAATCTCTACTTCCACATTTTATGCAGGTGTCACAGCAAATATACATCCGGGGGGAAAAATCTGAGAAATTTCAGTGTGCACATTTGACTCTATTTGTTCCAGTGAGTGCATCACATCATTTTATATGTAGCTATTCAAACACTGTACAGAGCGGAGACAGAGAGCTGGGACTTAGACTGGGCCCCCAGAAGGGGCAGCAAACAGCTCTCCCAGTGGTCCCAACTCCCTGTGTGCCCCTCTTACTGTGCCGGTCTTGTGTGGAGTGTGTTTAAAAGATAAGCGGTTTTCAGTATAACACGGCTCCTGACGGCAAGCCAACTACTTCATCTGGTGCTCAACTGAAAGATTACATCACTTGAGAAAAAAACTGTCTGTGTGCCTCTGCCTGCTGCAAAGACTTGTGGAAGTCATCTTTCATAGATTTAATGTTTGCCTTCCACACTTGAAAAACCCAGCTTCCTGCATAACCTATGAGCAAAATAATTTCAGTATACATTATCTCAATTTTTCTTATCATTCTCAAGCACTTCTCCAGATTCAATCGATACTTATTTTTAGGGCCAGCCATTGTGTTTTAATTATAAATTTATTCCGTATCATGACCTGTGACCCTAACTCTCTGGCTACTGACTCCCAAGTCTAGCTGTGAACCCCATCTGCCCTAGGACCCCAAAAGGCATCCCACAACGACGCTGAAGCCTATGCTGTAATTGATAACGATCTACACTGTTTAATTGCTTTTTAACTTCTAGTCTTCACTAGACTGCAAGCTCTCTGAAGGCAGGGACCAGCCTCTAAAGATGACTGACAAGTAGTGAACACTCAATAGCTAACTACTGAAAAAGAAAAGCCATTCACATTTATATACCAAAGCACAATGCTCACTGAGTTTCACATTCATCTTCTAACCTTCATTTTCTTAGGGTCTGTTTCTCTTTAACTATACATCCCTTGCTGGGTGATCTCAATCGCTCCCCCCACACCAACCATATGCCAACAACGCCCAAATTTTTATGTCTCCCCCCCCCATGCCCCTCCCCTGAGCTACAGGCCTGATTTTCCAACCGCCCTCAAGATATCTCTGCCCGACATGAGTGACTCAAGGTTAACGTTTCCAGAACTAACTTTTATCTTCACCCTCCCAACTCCACTCCATTTCCCCTTCTCTGGAGTGAAGGCTTATTTCTTACTTCTTGCTACAGTTCAAAGCCAGGTTTTGGTGTCGGAAAAATCCATGTTGAAATCCTAGGGAGACACTGGTTCTGTGGCATTGGGCTTCTCAGTTTAAATTTTAGAGCAGTAAAACGGCCCACTATTTCCTGTTCCATAGAGTTGGTATGGTGACTAAATCAAATGATATATTAAATTCCTTTGCTCAGTGCCAGTATATAGCTTCAGTCTGCGGTAAAATAGTGCCTTTTATTATTCTCTAGTTAATGCAATATCTCCATCCATCCATCCAACCATACAACCTTTTAAGCTGGAAAAAGTTGAAAGCCATCCTTTCCTTCTGATAATCCTTCTACTTTCTCTTGCTTCAAAGAGCTCCTAACTTCTCTCATTTCTGCTTTAAAAACTCCCCAACCTGGGTTCCTTCTGCATCTCCACTGCCACTGCCTTCATTCTGGCCCTTGTCTTTGTCTAAATTACCACCACTATTTATTCGCTCCGTCATTTCCTTGCTTCAGGTCTCTCTATACTTTAGCCCATACATCACAGAAACACTGAAGTCATCTTTCTGAAAACCTACAGGGGTCATGACACTCCCCCGCCTAAAAATCTTCATTGGCTCCCACAGCTACAATCCAGATCCATACTTCTTAGGAACACGGTGGGACTATCACTTATTATACTACATGCTTGCCTGGATCTTTATATACATTTTTCATTTATTCATCACAACAGTGCCAATGAGGGAAATTTTTTCAAAGAGGCTATTCTCCAGCCACTAATGGAAGTCAAATAATTTGCTCATGTCTGAATCAGTCAGAGACTGGAATTCACAACCAGGTTTGATTCTAGCCACTACATCTGTCAGAACAATGAATCCACAACTTATCTAGGGAATACACTGTAGAGTCAAACAGACAACAAAAATTCCACATGAATCAAAGAAAGACCATCTCTAAGAAAAGTTGAACATTTCCTTCTGTGTTGGAAAAAATGCTGCGTCTCTGGCTGATGTAAGATGATGTAACTGATGGGCATCACCTGTACTATTTCACCGAGTCTTTTCATGCTATGTATGTGTGGTTGAATTTGCTGGAACATATGGCTAACAGAGCACAAAAAGTACAGCATAACTGAAAATTACCTGTCCTTCCCAAACAGCAAGACTAGTTCATTTGCACATATTAGGGGACCAATTTATATACTTGCTGAAGAAAAAAATCAATACTCTCTCTTCTAATGGTCCAGCTCCTTCAACAGTCATCAGCAATTTCAAAATAGCTAAGTATGAATTAAGAAGCTTACTGGGGAGTTGCTGTCGTGGCTCAGTGTTAACAAACCCGACTAAAATCCGTGAGGATGTGGGTTTGATTCCTGGCCTCGCTCAGTGGGTTAAGGATCAAGCATTGCTGTGAGCTGTGGAGAAGGTCACAGCTGTGGCTGTGGTGTAGGCCGGAAGCTGTAGCTCCGATTTGACCCCCAGCCTAGGAACCTCCATATGCCACATCTGCGGCCCTAAAATGCAAAAGAAAAAAAAAAATCTGATTGGGTTAGTCCTTACTTGGTCCAACAAACTGCAAAACAAATGCCAAATGATCTTATTCTGTCTGTGCTTCGTGTTCTGCACTGCAGCTTGGTCTTGGACATTCAAGCTGACCTTGGGGGTGTCTGTTCAAGCTGAGCATAACTTCTTTCAGAGTCAGGAGGTTGAGTTCCCACAGGCTCCTGTGAGTGAGAGCTGAACTGCAGGTTCTCAGGTGGGGACAGCTGCTCTGAAAGCTGGCTCATTTTCTGGTCTAGGGTGGTGAGGAACAGGAAGTTGAAACTTTGCTATATTGGGTTTTGACTCGACCCGGCCCTTACAAAGCACCCACCAATGCTGGGATCTTTAAACGTGGAGTGTCCACTGGAAGAAGAGAAGATGCTGGTTAATCCGAGGCTGCAGCTTCCACACTGTGTCCCACAACCTGGTGTCCCGGGGAAGCACGGCTGTGCGGTGAGCGCCGTGCACACAGATTCTCCGCCCCTGATTTCCGGGGTTCTTGGGAAGCCTGGACACTGAGGTTCTACCCAGTTCCTGAGCAGGGGCCTTGTGGAGTGGTCAAGCAGGTCCCAAAATCGGTCTCGCTACAGTTAATCTGCTGGCAAACGCGTCCATTAGCTCAATTATGGTTTGATATCATGAAGTCACCCAGATCTGGGTTCGAGTACTGCCCCGGGCAGCCTCTGTCACCCCTCTTATCTCAGCTTCCTCCTTCGGGACAGTGTCATTTGCCTTACATCATCGTTCTAATCTGCTCTGTCTCTGGTCGAAGCAGATAACCCAGGTGAAGCGCTTCTATAAGCTCCACAATCAGTGGGAGTTGCTAGAATTCCTCGTAGTTCTTATTACTCCATATTGACCTCAAAGTCAAAGTCTTTCCAATGGCCTTCAAGGCCCTGCAAGACCTGCGCCTCATTGCCACTCTGATCTCACTTCCTCGGCTTCCTCGCCCTGCTCACTCCACCTGGACCTCTCTGCCATTCCTAGCGCATTCCGGGACTATTCCTTTGCATGGACTGATTCCTCTGATTTTTTCCCTGGTGCTCAGAACAGTGCCTGGCACCTAGAAAACATCCAATAGGTATGTACTGAATGAACGAGTGAATAAACTGCCTTGTGTGTGTGTGTGTGTGGTCAACGCAGAATTCAAGCTCGGTACTAAACTCCTCACTAAACTGGAAAAAGTCTTTTTTTTTTTTTTTTAATTTTTTGCTTTTTAGGGCTGCACCCTTGGCATATGGAAGTTCCCAGGCTAGGGGTCAAATCGGAGCTAGAGCTGCCAGCCTACGCCACAGCCATAGCAACGCCAGATCTGAGCTGCGTCTGTGACCTACACCACAACTCATGGCAACGCCGGATCCTTAACCCACTGAGCAAGGCCAGGGATTGAACCCGCAACCTCATGATTCCTATTCGGATTCTCTTCTGCTGCACCACGGCGGGAACTCCCACAAGACTTAATAATGTTTAGGCTCCCTTCTGAGGGAGCTGGGCCTCGGTCCGCTAACACTTGACACAAAACTGTTGCAAGTGCTTTCTAAGAACTAGTTCATTTAATCCTCACCCCATTACAGGTACCATTATTCATCCTTACTTTAGGGAAAACAAAGCGCTGAGGTGAAGGCCACCAAGCTAGTAAGCAACACAGGTTGGACGCAGGAGCAGCCAGGTAAGTATCTCAGCAAAATATTTTGCCTCCTCTTACTTTTGGCTAGGGGGCCAACCTTCAGGGCTGCTGACTGCTTCGGATGATGCTTATAGTCCGGCTCTCGCTCATTTTACACCCCCCTTGGACCGCTAGCCACACAGGCGGGTGACCTTCCCCAGGGCCCCCTTTCCCACCAGCCAGGGCATTGCTGTGAGCTGTGGTGTAGGTCGCAGACGCGGCCTGGATCCCACATTGCTGTGGCTGTGGCGTAGACTGGCAGCTGTAGCTCCGACTTGATCCCTAGCCTCCATATGCCACAGGTGCAGCCCTAAAAAGCCAAAAGACCAAAAAACAAAAACTGCTCAGGATGACACAGAGGCTGGCTGGAATGTCTTACCCTCTTGCCCTTGCTGGTGCTGACCCACCTTTAAGACTCATCCCGGCACTCTGTGCCCCAGGAAGCCTTCTCCGACATCTCCGTCCTTACCCTCATGCCTCCTGCCCCCAGGCAAGATGAGGCGACCCTCCTCTCATCTCCCTCCCCCGTAATGCTTGCCAAACTGTAAGGAAATGACCCACTCCCGCCTTCCCACGGACTGTACACTTGACGGGGAGGACAGTGTCTGTTGCGTTTGCATCCTTGGTGCCTAATGAATAATGTTCCGTAAATGACTGTTGAATGGAACAGTATCACTCCACTGAGATACCACAACCTCTTAGATTCAGAATCTGCCTTGTTATCTTTGATCTGTTTTGGCCTGAGTCCTGAAGGACACAGCCCTTGAAGTGACCCAGTTACAGCTCCAAAAAGGCAAAATTACAGGATCAGAGTAACAGTCCTCCAACTATGCGGCATTCTCTTGCCACACGCACAGATTCTCCAGCTGTTCTAAACGAATTTTACTAGCCCCCAATTCTCTTTAAATAACTGTATAAGAGGAGTTGTGCCATTTTCTTTAGGGGTCTTCCTTCCCCATATCAAAAGATAAGAAGGAATAGTTATCATCTCTTGATTCAGCCAACACACTTCTGATGAGAAGCCAAATCAACCAAAACATTCATAACCCTTGAATCTCACTATGTACAGATTAAAAAATGCAAAATATTTGGAGGTGATACTATTCACATTTTTAAGGGTTTACTTTCAGGGTAGTTTAGTGGGTCACAGTAAAGGAGCTATCAAATAAAGGGAAAAGTAACAGCACACTCCTTATTACCAGCATCAGCTATTCATGAGACGTGCTGCCTTGAGTATCCAGGCAGATAAGTATTTCAGCAACAAATGGGGCAAAGAAGTACATTTGCCTCATCTGAGGAATAACCCCCTTGCGATTATGAAGTCAGACTTTTAAAAATCACCCCAAACTTAATCCTATCCATCCTGACTAACGTTTGAATGAATTCTGTAGTTATCAAGAAGACTAAATTCAAAGAAGCCCACCCTGCTTACTCTGAAGCACTGCTGACATGAGTCTCAAACCGGTGACAGCAAACCACATACCACAAAGTATTTAAATGAATCAGAAGTTCTGGGTGGGGTCTAAACTTAAAAAAACAAAAAAAAACCAGACCCACAGATGTTAAGAACCATTGGTCAGGTTCAGTGGCGCTCCACTGAATTCTTTTAACAACCTTGCCCATGTTTACAGACGAGGAAACTAAAGCGAAGGCAGTTTAAGGAAGTTCCCTGCATGGCCTGGCTAACGAGGTTCAGGTGTGGGATATGCTGCTCTGGTTGAGTCGGCAGAGCCCAGGGGTTAAGAGGCAGGGTCTCTGCAGCCAGAATGCCCAATTTCAAATGCCGGCTCTGACACCTACTGGCTCGGTGACTTTGAGCAAGTTTCTTAACCCTGTGTCTCAATCTTCTCATCCGTGGAAATGGCGATATCAGTAGTACACATTTCAGAGGGCTGTGGTCAGGATTAATGAGTTAACTTCTAGAAAGTGCTTACAACAGCGCCTGGCATACAGTCAGCAATTATTTTTGCTCTTATCTGACTTTAACGTCCATGCTTTTTCTTCAACATCAAGGGTTAATGTTATGAAGCACACGTATTAATATTTTAAAACATTCCATAACTGGTTTGCCTATGGGAAGTAATAAATGTTTGTTAATTAAGATATTCCACCCTAGTTTTCATCGTGTTTCATTACTAAAGAGTTAGAAAAGCGGGCATCAGAGAACACAACATCTGGCTTAACAAAGGAAGTAATTTTGACCATTTAGAACTTCCTAAAAATGGAACAAGCTGTTTGTCCCAGGAGGTGCCTCAACCAAAGACGATTACTTAGTGGAGACTGTATGGAGCAGACTAAAGAACAGCTACCCTTGCAGAGGAGGGAAAGGACTGGGTGAGATAAACTCCAGGGAGTCTGTTTTACACTGGAGAAGATTACTGGCTTAAAGAGCTGCCTTTTGTCAAGGCATTTTTATAGGAATGTGACTTCAGCTACCTTATACTCAAAGACACTTACCTTGACTGAAAAGCATGAATGGTATGAAATAGAGGCTGTTAAAAATGGGTGTGTAGGAAGTGTGTGTGTGAATGTGAGAGAGACATTAATTGATTCACTGATTTTAGGATATCTCATAGTAAAATGGTCCAAGAAAGTGATTATAGTGATTTAATTGAATAAGTGACTATAAATAACTTTATGTTTGCAATCGGAAAGAAAATACTTCCTGAATTTCTAAATATACGCTGTATTTTCTATGGGTAAAAGAGGTACTCAGAAGTGCTTGGCTTTCTGAAGGAAAACTGGTATAATATTCTTTTTTATCCTAATTTCCTAACAGAAAAAAAACAAGCAAAATCTCTGATCCATTTTTGTTCCATGAAAGAGACACCTGGCCATTTTCCTCTAGGAATAACCGGCCTTGAGTTTGCCTCTCCTCAGCAGTTATTGTCTTAGGTTTGTGTGCAAGAATGTACCAGAGGAAAAGAAATCTTAAAAGCTCTACTAAAAGCTACCATGACAAAAACAAAAACAAAAAGCCAAACCCTACTGTAACAAAATTCATCAATTTGCTCCCCTATTTGTCGTCTGCTATCCCATTCATTCATTTACTCATTCATTGATTCATTCATTCATATTCTCTCTTATATTCCCCCACTCCTGCACTATTTCTGGTCTGTGATTTGGTTGAGGAAAAGGGGATGGTACAGTACGTATTAATACGACACAGATGCAGGGGAAGTTGTTGGAGAGCTCGGGGTGCGAGCTCTGGATAAGGCAGGCACTAAATTTCATTAAACCTCGGTTTGTAAAATGGGAACATAATAACTACTTATGTCAGAGGACTACGGAAGGAATTAAATGAGGTAATCTATGCAGAGCTATTAGTGTTACACCCAGCACATACTGCTCAATAGGGGCTAGCCAGAATTACTTTTTTATTATTACACAAAGGCTAATCATCTGCAAAAATAAGACTTTAAATATAATTCCTACTTTAACAAACACTCTTTAGTTCTTCGATAGTTCTAAAGGCACACGGGTAGGGTTAGTGGTAGTTTAAGATCTTCACGAGAGGCAAATGATCATTGCGTCATCATATACCTAAGTTTTAGCCAAAATAATATTTTACTTCATAGAATGTTCAAAACGGAATTTACTAAAGCATCAACAAACAAAGCCAGCTCAATAAATGTACAGTTATTGCTTTCCTTTACTCTGGGGGAGACAAAATTCAAGCTCTGCCCGTAAGCTGAGCCGACGCTTCCAACATCCCCCACCCCCCGGCCCCCAACTCCATCCCCAGACTAAGCTACAAAAATGCATATTAAAAGCCAAGGAACGAATAAGGCAGAGCAAGGATGATATATTATGAGGGGATTAATTATCCGCTCTTTCTCTTCTTTGTTCCTCCCAGTCCGTCTCCGAGCTGTGCTAACTGGAAACAGGCACACAACGCCCAACAGGGAGAACCTACATCCACGTGGCCATTCTCGCTGTGGGTCAGGGAGAACTGGGCTACCATTAGGATCTGTTTTTTTGGGGGGCCAGGGGACACTTTCTGAAATCCTAAGACCTTCTCTGACCAACTTTTCATTTTTTTCTTTTCTCACGAAATGGCCTTTGTGGATGCTCTTTTTACCCATTTGCTAACTTGGTGAATTCAAGGTGGTGAACCTGATACCTTCCAAGCCCCACACTTTTTTTTCTTTGACAGAAACACAAAGAGAACCACAGCTGGAGCCTTGGTAGGTAAAGAGATGAATGGTACAACGGGTACAGAATAAAGTCTAGGTGCACAAAGCAAAGGCGAAAAATCACAGGGCTTTGACTTGAAATAAGGGATATGGAGGCAAAACCAAAAGTCATAAAACTGTGGTTTCCCCTTTTCTCCAGCCCAAACCTGATGTCATCACAGCAACATGACATTCAAGAAAGTCCAACCTATTTTAAGTAGTTTCAGGTGACAGATTACTGGCCTGCAGTGAGACAGACTGACGGATCACAGAGAGAAAAGTTCACTGCGCTGTGAGCCACCGCTAATCTAGACCGATAAAACCAGAAGAGACATGCGTCTCCACTTTCAAGTGTTTACTGGATGGCATCACACTGTGGATTTAACCAAAGTGCTGTCTGGATTGTGCAGCAAATGTCACGTAATAGTACTTGAGTAGCTCAGATAAAGGTCTCAGAACACTGTGAATGAATTCATACTGCAAAAACAAATTTCCCAGATGAGTGCATAATCTTAACCCCATGCCATTTCACTCTGTAGTCTTTCAGGTATCACTCTAGTCCCATAAATGACCTTCGTCTTGTATGGAACAACGGTTTTGTTTTAGAAGGTCAATCCAGTGATGTAAGGCAGTTTCCATTATGTACAGAGGAAAGAGTAAGATCGAAGCTTTTGCCTTAGGTTGGTAAAGACTACAGTATTAATCCAGTAGGGGAATGCACATCAAAACAACGCGATACCCATTTGCACCCACTAGGATGGCTACAATCAGAGACAGATAACAAGTGTCGGCGAGGACGTGGAGCAATTGGAACCCTCACACACTGCTGGTGGGAATGTAAAATGGCGCAGTCGCTTTGGAAAACAGTCTGGAAGTTCCTAAAAAGGATAAACATAGAGTTACCATATGACCCAGCAATTACACTTCCAAATACCACGAGAAATGAAAATGAAAACATATGTCCACTTGTACACGAATGTTCACAGCAGCATTATTCATAACAGCCAAAAAAATGACCCAAATGACCATCAACTGATGAATGGATAAATAAAATGTGGTCTATCCACACAATGGAATGTTATTCAGCACTAAAAGAATGAAGTTCTGATTCATGCTACAACGTGGATGAACCTTGAAAACATTATGCTAAGTGAAAGAAGCCAGTCACAAAAGACCACAAGGCATATTTATATGCGATGTCCAGAATAGATGAATCTGTTAGAGACAGAAAGTAGACTGCCTAGAGCTGAGGGGCTTGGAGGAAAATGGGAAGTGAATGTTAATGGATACAGGGTTTCTTTTTGAAAATGTTATAAGAGTTCCCTGGTGGCCTAGTGGGTAAGGATACAGCATGGTCACTGCTGTAGCTTGGGTCACTGTTGTGGCAGAGGTTCAATTCCTGGCCCAGGAATTTCCATATGACATAGGCTTCTGAGTGACACCTCCTAAATTCTATTTATTTATTTATTTATTTATTTATTTATTTTAGGGCTGCACCTGTGGCACACAGAAGTTCCCAGGCTAGGGACTGAATGGGAGCTGCATCTGTGGGCCTACGCCACAGTCACAACACAGCAATGCCAGATCCAAGCTGTATCTGCGACCTACACCACAGCTCACAGCCATACTGGATCCTTAACCCACTGAGCAGGGCCAGGTATTGAACCTGCATCCTCATGGATTCTAGATGGGTTCGTTACCACTGAGCCACAATGGGAACTCCTATTTATTTTTTAAAAAGACAACTTATTTGAAACAATTTCAAATTTTATCAAAAAAATTCTTTTGGAGATACAAAGGGCTGTTTCATGATATTTTCCTTCCCACATGTTTGCCATAGCTTCATTTGAACCTACGTATTGCTAGTGTGGTAGACAATGAGGATTCACCTGTACCTACTCTCCTCTTCCTTCTGGGTCCCTAACTATATGTTTTCCCAGCCTTCCCATAGGTAGGTGTGCTACATGTGACTCAGTTCTACCCAATGAAATGAGAGCGGAAGTAATGTGCACCTTCTTGTCTAGACCTGGCCCAATCTCACTCTTTCTCCATGGATAAGCTTGAATGGAGAGAACTTGGGAGGAAGGAGCCACAAGATGGAAAGAGCCTGGGTCCTTGAATAACTTTTAAGGAGCGAACCTCCCTACCTATCCCTTTGCCCCACTCCAATCTGCAATGAAATTTACATAGGGAAAAATACACAATTATAAGCCACTGGTGCTCTGTCGTTGTTTATACAGAAGCACCTGTTAGACACTCTAATTAATAGAGCCAGGTAAAGGCTTTGTTTGTTATTGTTTAGGGGCGCTGGTTTACTTCCTGTATAGTTTTTTCTATTAGATACCATCAACAAGCACACGAATAAAACACACATTTCCTAGATTCCTTCTCCTTTAGTCTCTTTAACTATCACTAGGATCATTGAATACAATCTTTCAGTCATATTCACAAAACACATCCTGGCACATGATCTGATACTGCCAGATTCCTCTTTAGAGAACATGTCTTTTGCATTGTAATCTTAATCCAGATATCTCTGCAGAGCCGGCCAAAGTATATCTCTAATGGTGTACTTGATTCACTGTCTCAGAGAATTTCTTTCATAATTATATCCAGCTCTGAGTTAAGGAGTTGAACAGTTTAAAATTATCAGATAAAATTATCATATAAAAATGAAATGCTATCAGCAAACACTAATAACATCCATTTATAATTTTTCATATATTTCTTTAATAACAATCTTTTAGTAGCGTGTGTATTTAATGTAAACCACAATTTTTTTTGTATTAAAGTTTTAAATGGAATGAAATGTGAGTGGAATCTTTTATGATTACTGTCTCCAGCCTTTTGGGGTGAATAAACAAAGTCAGAATAGCTACCTCGGGTTTTAACATCACCAGCAACCTTCTGAAAGTGGCTATTCTTGCTCCGTAACTCCTCCTTTCTCTCTTTCCCCTTTTAAAAACGTTCTTGGTGCTCACTACATCTTGTTGTTCGCTTATTGCCTGCTTTCGTTACCAGACTATAATTCCCATGAAGGTACAGCTTATATCTGTTTCTGTTCATGCAATAAATATTTACTGAATGCCTATTATCAGGCATTGCTCCAGGTACTAGGATTAACTATAATTGAAGATTAAGATTAAACATAATTAAGATATGGTACCTGGCCTCAAGGGGCATAGAATCTGAGGGAGGAAACAGGCAATCAGCCTATGCATGATAGATGCTGCAATAAGTGCTACTATACGGTACTTTTCACGTCACGCTTCCTTGGTTTTGGTGGTAGTCGAGGTTGTCTGTCCAGCTCAGGATGGCTCATCCTGTCTGAGAACTGCCTTTTTGGCATTCATACAGGTGCCAAGGTAACTATATTTGTGTCATGTGGTTCTGTCCCCTTGACCACAGTGGACTTCTGGCCTATGCTAGAGAAAACAACTTCTCTCTTCTGAGAGGCTGGAATTGGAACTGAGAGGTTCTAATTCATTCCAAGCTCTTTAGCGGGAATGAAAGAGGATATATAACCTAGAGGCTTAGGCAGTGTCCATCCTCTGTCGGATGGCCAGGGAAACTGAGACAGCTAGTCTAGGGAGGGAGAAAAAAGAAGCAAGTCATGGAAATAAGCAGAGATGGGAGATTTTATGGTCTCAGAAGACCTAAAGAGCCCACTTCATAATCTGGTTCTAGCCTCTTTTTCCCGAGACTAGAAAACACCCTTACTCCTTTATAGTTTTTTTTTTTAATTAAAGCTATAATTGTGTTCAGGTCTTTTGCTTTCAGTCATGTCTCAACTGAGACATTTCTATTTAATACGAAATATTAATAGATTCTATTTAATCTCACTGATTTTCATAGCATAAGAACAGGAGCTCTCTGCGAAAATGTAGCTTTCCCCCTGTTATAAACAATGCATCTGTTGCAGTTTAACACTTAGGAATGCTAACAATGCTTCTAAGGTGCTTGCCTCGAAGTCTCCCATTTTCCTCACTGGCGATTTTAAAAAGCAGGCTCATTTCCATTCAAGGGCATAACATCAAAGGCCAACATTCTTTAAACTCCGTGAAAAACACTATCACATGTGTGCACCAGCTTTTGTGGCTAGTTAACATTCAGGGGAGAAAATAATTCTTCTTATAAACATCAATGGTGTATTTGTACTCATAAACAAAAAGGCTTTGATAATGAAGGCTTTGATTTAAGCTCACTAGTTGATCAGCTAGTCTGATTAACAACTGTTAACTGGAGACACCTGAATCTGAACACACCTAACCTACATGGCTTTAAGGTCCTACTCAAGAAAAGAAACTTGAGCTTTGTATTTGTGGGGTGGTGAGGGCAGGAAGGGGGATGGATATACTTGAGAGATTTCAGAAACTGCACACCCACAAGCACCTTCTACTTTTAAAGTGTATTCTTTCATTACTCCTCAGAGATATGGCAGGCCCTGAATGTAAGGGCAGTTAAGACTTGGTCTCTGCCCTAAATGAGCTCACAGTTTACTGGGAAAGACAGACGAGGAAACAGGAAACCGTAATGTCCTCTGCTAAGTGCCATGCTAGACATGCCAGCATGGATGAAAGGCATCTGATCCACCCTAAGGTTGGCCTTTGAGCCGAGGCAGAGACAGATGTGCTAAGAAAAAGGAGCATATGAATATAAAGGTCACGGACAAGGCAAAGATGGGAGAGAGAAGCAGGTCTACATGTTACTACTCAGTAGTCCTGGAAGAGCTGCAGGAACAAGCTGCTTGGGACAATGGTGTATATTTTCCTCCAAAGCTCCTGTTTCCAATGCTTTTCTTGTGTTCCGATTATTCCAGAAAGAATGTTTGGTTCAATTCAATAAATATTTATTGAGGCCTTAGTGCGTTTTAGGTTGTAGGCTCTGGGAGCACCAAGATGAGTGTGACTAGGGAATAGTATTTGTACCAAAGCAGCACTGCCGAGTGGGGAAGACAGACACGCAGTATCTGAAGGGTGTTAGGAAAGGCACACGCACAGAGTAAAGGCGCAATACAGCTTGTAAGCGGTCTTTGAGAACGAATAAGAAGACAGTAGCCATGTTGATAACAACAAAGAAGCATTTCGGACACAAGGAAGGACATAAGAGGCAAAATAACTGAAATGGGAGTGAAGGAGGGAAGTCAGTCTATTAAGACTACAGGTTTTTGCTTGAGTGGATGATCCATCCATTGAAGCAGGGATTGCAGGAGGAACAGCTGATTTTAGAAGAAAAAGAGGCTGTGCTGAAGCTGCAGTGCTGCCCACCCAGGGGGAGAGCAGCATCAAAGGGCAGGACTGTGGCTGCGGATGTCGCCCAGAGGCATGAAAGTGAAGGTGGGAGCCGAAGCCACGACGATAATCGAAACGACACAAGGAAAGTCAGTAGAAAGGAGAACCAGTGGCCAAAGTACAATCCTAAAAAATATGATTTCAGGTGTGGGCCAAAGAGTCAGGAAGCTCAAGAAAGGAGATGCGTTTCAAGAAAGGAGCAACGCGTTCCTGGCAGCACTAAGCTGTCAAAGATTTGGAATGCAGCAAAGAAATGCAGTAAGATGCGGACTAAAAATGTTGCAGTTCATGTGCTGCTGGAGATCCATTCTTTGGAGCAGCGGAAGAGACCCGGTCGCTGTGATGGAGGTGTGAAAGGGAGAGGAAGCGGTCCCTGGGTGTTCAGGGCACTCATTTAAGCAGCCCGCTGGAGAAGGAGAAGCGAGAGAAGAGGCAGCAGCTAGTGGGACAATCTCAGCCTCTCTATTAGCTATTATCCATCATCGTAAAGGGAGCGATGGAAAGACTTGAGTGGGTCTCCAGGCTGAGAGAAAAGCCGGCGGAGATGAAGAGACTAAGGGTATTGGGGAGAAGACAGAACTGAAGTTAAAGGTCCCGTAGGAGAAAGCTGTCCTAAATAAGTAATCAGTTTTAAACAATTCTAGCTTTTAATTGTCTCTAGCCAGGCGAGTTGCTAAGCAATGGATGTCTTGGGGTCAGGCAGCAGCGGGTAGTGGTAACAGCAGGCATGAAACAGTGACAGTAGGCTGGGGGCAACATCAGAGAGCAGCAGACGAACTCTGTCTCTTGTCAACCTGAAGGTTTCTTACATGATCAGGAAGACTCCACAGAGGAGGCACACAGATGGTGAGATGAGAAAGTTTCCCCCTCGTTGGTGTCTCCTGAAGTTCTAAGATAAAAGTGAAAAATATCCGTCCATCCATGGGATTACAATCCCTATGCAGGCGTGATTCCGTTAGGATGCAAAGGCGTCAGATCTGAGTTTGAGTCTCAGCTTTGCTGGAAACTGCTGCCTTTGGGCAGTTTCTATGTTCTAGGCCCCAGGGTTGCTGTGATTGTGAGGCTTTAAGCAAGTTCTTAGACAAGAAAGTACTTGGTAAAATATAACGCTCTATGCAAATACATGATGTTCGAGGCACATACAATTGATGTTATCCGGCATCTTGAAAATCGGGCAAATCTGGAAGACACTGTTCATGGAACAGTTTTTGTTGTTACCACTGTAAAGCCATATCAATACAAAGGGAAGTAACTGTCACAGCAAAGACCTTCAACTTTTGCTGATGATTAATTCCTTTTGATTTTCTGGTGGCCTAGCAATTCTGAGAAGCCAGAAGGTTGGGGATTGACAGGGTAGTAAAAATTTGTTACCCCAGGCACTGGAGGGTGAGAAACTAGTGCAGCTAGTGGCAGGGGGTGGCAGGCTGCAATGGGCAATGGAGACTGCACAGATAAGATTCAAAGTGCATCCCAGGGAGTTCCCTGGTGGCTCAGTGGGTTAAGGATCTGGTGCTGTCATTGCTGTGGCACAGGTTCGATCCCTTGCTCAGGAACTTCTGCATGCTGCAGGCATGGCCAAAAATAAATAAATAAATAAAACCCAAAGTGAATCCTAATGGTTAAGGGCTCAAGTTTTAGTCAAGACAAACTTGGGTTTGAATCCTGGCTCAGTCACTTACTAGCCATATACTTTTGGATAATCTCTCTCACTGAGCTTCAGTTTCCTCATCTGTAAAGTGGGGTAGTAACGCCTACCCTTAGAATGTTGTAGTAATTCACTACAACACCATGTGAGTATTTATGTAAGTTTGTGCATGCGTGCGTGTGCGCGCGTGTTTGTATACATATGGAATCCTCAGCATATTTTAAGTGCTCGATAAACAGTAGCTATTACATCGGGCCTATTGACACAGGCTTCATGGAATCTTGTATTCTTTTCACAACTAGCTGCTATTTATTGATACTCACATAGCGCTTTGCAGGTACAGTGTTATCTAAGCCTCCATCTTTAAAGTATAAAATCCACTTATGTAAATTAAATACTCTGTGAGAGTTAAAACTATATTCTTTCTCTGGATCCTCAGAGTACTGAGTACAGAGTACTGAGTACAGAGTACTCAGCACAAAGTGAGTATTTAAGAAATATTTGTTGAAGGAAGGGAGGAAAGAAGGAAAGAAAGTAGGGAGGGAAAAAGAGGGTATGGATGTTGAGAGCTGCTAACTCGGGTGTGATGAAATTAAGGGCTAGGAAAAATAGAAACAAGGCATTCCTGAGCTGCTAAATGTGACGAAGATTTCTTATAAAAAGCTACTTTCCAGAATCCCATTGTGGCTCAGTGGTAATGAACCTGATTGGTATCCATGAGGACGCAGGTTCGATCCCCGGCCTCACTCAGTGGGTTAAGGATCTGGCACTGCCGTGAGCTGTGGTGTAGGTCACAGACGTGGCTCGGATCTGGTGTGGCTGTGGCTGTGGTTGTGGTGTAGGCCGGAAGCTGGAGTTCTGATTCAACCCCTAGCCTGGGAATGGCCCTATGGCATGGGTGCGGCCCTAAAAGACAAAAAAAAAAAAAAGCTATTTTCCTGTGCTATGTGATTATTTTTTAATCCTCTAAGCTTTGCTATTACTCTCCATCTGGCAAGTGGAAGTGGACCATTTATATTTCTAGTTTGCTAACAAAGCTTGCTTAAGGTAAATATTTGTTGCTTTCCAGAGCAAATCATACTTTGTAGCACAGCACAGACATACATTGGACCCAAATTCCAACTACATCTAGAATCCTTTTCACACGGCATCATTCAAGCAGATGGGGGGGCCACATCTATTCTTTCCTAGAATCTTACTGAGATGGAGATTTCAGTAAGAGTTTTAAAAATAAATTACACAGGTGTTATCTCTGAGCCGATTAGCACATTAGCTATAAAAAGAACCTGTATAAATTAGGCTCTTTCCACAAGTTTTCACTGTTTTGATCAATCTATTTTCATTTGGTTGTATTAAGCTATTTTTCTTTCACATAAAATAGAAAGTGCTCCCTGGACTGTGGTAGCACATTTTTTTTTTTTTTTAACAGTTGTTACCAGTAGTTTTGCTAATATTATCACAGAACAGAGTGTGCAATAAAGTCCTTTCTTTAGATTCAGATTCACGGAACATCGATTGTACAGGGCACAGAAGCCCTTTAAGTATCCCCATAGCCACTGTCACTTTTCCCCCAAGACATTTAAAGATAACAAAACACACTTGACTGCTATCTTCCAAAATGTGGGCAGTCACAGAGACAGTTGCAAATCCTGAGAACAACTGATTCTAAGTATCTTAAGGGGGCTGCAAAGATCACTGGTTCAACAGTCCTGGATACAGGTGGACTCTCTCTAGTCCTGTTTCCTCGTTTCTGAGACAAGGGCTAATGGACCGGTTGGACTTATGACCCTGGGTCGCTCTCCAGGGTCTGAAGTGGATGATGGCCTTAGTTCTGCATCTGCAGGGCACCCTAAGTCTTAGCCACAGCCTGGGACTCCTCTAAAGCAAGCTGAATAAAGGAGTTATGAGAGTTAAGGAAATCTTTTCCCCTTTGAGGATTTTTTTTTTTCTTAAACAAAGGGGAAGTCCCTAAGTAAAATTTGTACTCTCTGCATTTTTATTATAGTTCTTCTAAAGCCAGTAACATTCCAATGCTGTGCTGTGGGTCAGGGTGCCTGAGTGGCAACTGAGAAACTGGGAAAGTGGGTCTTGGGTTCCCCTCTGGTCTACACCGACTGAGCTGTGTCATGAGGGCTGGGGCCCCTCCCCATGCTGTTATGCTGGCAGCCCTTTTCCCCTTTTCATCTGTGCATCTCTTCATGTATAATTACATTTAATCTTCACATTATCCTAATCTTATTGATATTCACAGAGGTGAAGTGATTTCTAGTTAGTCACAGCTACTGAGAGAGGCAGAATGGGTACCTACACCCAGTTCTCTTGATTCTCAGTTCGGTGCTTTTTTTTTTTTGTTTTGTCTTTTTGCCTTTATTTGGGCCATACCTGCAGCATATGGAGGTTCCCAGGATAGGGGTCGTACAGGAGCTGTAGCTGCCGGCCTTCGCCACAGCCACAGCAACGCGGGATCCGAGCCACGTCTGCAACCTACACCACAGCTCACAGCAACGCCGGATCCTTAACCCACTGAGCAAGGCCAGGGATCGAACCCGCAACCTCATGGGGTCCTAGTCGGATTCGCTAACCACTGAGCCACAACGGGAACTCCAGTGCTTTCTTAATTAAAAAGAGTAGCAGCAGTAGTTAATGATTTACTACGTGTCAGGCATTGTGCGAAGAGCTTTACACCTAAGGTATTATTTCATCAGCATCATAAGTCTATGAGGTAGATATTATTACTGTCCCCACTTACAGATGTATAAAGTGAGACCACAGAGAGGTCACATAATATGCCCAAGGTCACACATCTGTCAAGACGCACAATCAGGGCTCTAATTCAGGCAGCTTGCGTTACCACTTGCTCTTTCAACAACTGTGCTAGATGACCTTACAGCAGCCTAGCTGCCCTCATCAAAACTGTTCTCATAGTCTCCATCCACAATGTAGATGAAAATTTTGCAAGAAGAGTCTAGGGCTGCCTGTTATGGTCTACACTGGAGCTCCAAGTCCTGTGCACCACAGCTCATTCTGCTCGGGCCCAGCAGACAGGTATCTTGTAGGCACGGGCTGCAGCTCATCACTGTCAGTGCCTGAGCACAGGCTATAACCCACAGACGAGGCACAGCAACTGTGTGCTGAGTGGAGTTCAATGGAAATGACCACATCCTCATGGACATACTGAAGTGCTGACTTTCTCACTGTTATATCTGTGTTTTAAAATTAAGGAACAAAAGCCTGAAACCAAAAGGATAAGCAGACTCTTAAATCAAGGGAAGCAGTGGAGCAGAGGTAAATACACCAATCGCATGCAACCTGCAGACAAGTTTTGTCTACACGCTGCTTTTAAATTTCCAATCGAAAGCCAGAATTTAAAAATTAAGAGATTTCACTCAAAAATCCCAATTTTTAAATTCTCTAGAAAAACTGCCAGACATGACACTACACAAGGCATCTGCTGTCTAGCTTACCAATTTCAATGGGACCAGCTTTATCCATTTACTTTCCTCCATGGCCCCTACAAGATTCTGAGTTTGTAAAGAGTGTGGAGGAAGACTTGGAGGTGCATCAGAGCCTAAGATTCTTGAATCATTTCAATACACCCAACAGACTACTCTGCCAGCTTTGCTGTAAAGTACACTGAAATTTTAGCTATTTAGTTAGTGACTGAGCTTTCATCTTTGATGCAGACAACAAAATAAACCCACAGCTTGCTCTCAACTCGGTTTGGTTGTCTCCAAAACTAGACTGTCTCCAGCATTAAAGCACCACCATTAAAATTATAAATTGGACCGGCATCCTTTCATTGGATCCAGGTCAGATGGCCGTGCCGCCGTTTTTTTGGTGCTCTGCACGGCTTGGGCAAATAGCTAACTATATCTCGTCCACGTGTCTCGAGGAAGAAAGGCTGGCTGTCTTGGCAAAAATGATTCTTTTTTACTTTTTATTTTACTTTAAAAAATTTTATTGGTGTACAATCGACTTACACTGTTGTGTTAGTTTCAGGTGTACAGCTGACTCTTTTTTTAAATCCATCTTATCTTAATCTGCTACCACTGTCACGTGGGTTGTAGGCAAAAAGCTAACACTTGCATTCACTGACCCGAGGTTTTCTTCCCCAAGATTCTGTGGTCTCTCCAGTTGCGTTACTATTTAGGAAGACTGGAGCCTTGTTGAGCAGCAGCCAGGGAGGGAGGTATGCATTTGAGAAAGTCTTAAAGTACTAAATTGAACATGTGTATTCGATCCAAAGATAGTTACAGATAGATGATGCCAGTATGGTGAGAATTCCCTTACCAAATTTTGGATTTTACAATGTAATAAAAATATTTCCTCAATTAGTCGGTGAATTACTATTGAATTCTATACCTTAAACAAACAATATAGATAGTGAAGGGCTTTCTCCTCTCTGGGTCCCAAACAAAAACCTAAAAAACATATAAGGGGCTAAAAGCATTGCTAGAATTACACATTCACATCATTTTATACTATAATCAGCTGGACTTCAAATAGAGACCCTTTTTTTTTTTTTTCCTGAAGGTTAACAGAATCCTTTCCTAACAGAATTTTTTCTTTTAACACTAAGAGAATATGTACTTTCTTTCACTGCTAAAAAAAAAAAGAAAAAAAATCCAGATTGTTAGAAAGTCTGCAGTCAGCTCAACTTGATTGCTTTGAATAAGAGAGTTTGCACACACAATAAAACTGTTTAATAAAAAAACATAATAGGCTTAGCAGATGTTGCAATCATAGAACATTTTAGGTAAATGGTTTTAAAAGGACACCTCATCCATTTAGAAACATTCTTTGGAAAATCAAATTTAGTTGCTGAATTTATGCAGCCTCTCTCTCAGGAAATGTTTGGGCCTATTTTTCTCTAGCAGAAATAGAAGACTAACTTTACAATGAACCAGCTTGTAAAAAGGTGGGCGGGAGGAGGTGTGAGTCCTTTGACTAGTTCCTGCCTGTGATACTAACAAAGACCCCTTGGTCTTTCTTGGTTTTTTCAAAAAAAAAAAAAAAAATCACTTTTACCATTTGTTTCCCAATAGCTTGGTTTCAAGTAAACCATCCCTTTCTTAACAATGAGTCCTTCGACATTTTATTGAACCACCTCTAGGTGAGAACATAAAGGTGGTTCCTGCCCTCAAGGAACTTACCCTCCAACAGGAAAACAAAAAATGACAAATGAAATACATGTTCTTTGGTGCAGAGTTTGAACCATTTCTTACTAATTTATGAAGAATGTAAAAGACTGTGCTGGGTTTACTATGTCATTTCTCTGCAAATAAACACCACCACCTATATAAGGACAATTTTTTAAAGGCCGATGAAAGACAACACTTCAGCTCCAAGGGAAAAAAATAGTGTTACAACTTTAAAATGTCACTTAAGGCAACTGATCTACCTAAAAGATAGGAAAGCATGGAAAGCAACCAATGTTTTTAACGTGCATGTTTATTTCCTAACAACAAAGGTGAATGATGTATTTGATCATTTTAATAAATTATAAGTTATGATTTAACTCTGCTTAGTGTTTCAACGCTATGCTTCAAAAAAGAAAAAAAAAAAGGAGAGAAATCAAAGTAGGAGTCTACCCTTCTTGCTGCATCTTTCCTGCCTTATGACTGGTAAATGCTCCAACCCTAAACATTTAGGTTGTATCTGGTACAAGTTTAGCAGCCTTGACTCACTCCAGTCTACTAACTTGATTCTAATTAGGTCTCTTACTTAACTAAATGCTTGTAGTGTCATATACTCAGTTGTAAATTTATTTGAGAGAAGTCCTAGCATGGTCATTATCATTCTTAAATAACAAGACCATTTTTCCCCAAGGAAGCCACTCTTCAGATTGTGGCAAAGAAAATGTTAACGTTCATGCCACCACAATCAACCACTGGCAATATGCATGCAGAGGAGAAAATGAGCCCTGCGCTATCTCACCCATCTGTGCTAACTGCCTGGGGCTCAGCCATGGCGCCCTCAGCTCCCAGGTGCACTGAACCACATCTATCAAAATATTTACCCCCAAAATAGCTTTGTCATAAGAGTGGAATGTCCTTTTTGATGATTTCTTTTCAAAAATACATACGTATTTAACTGGCAACTGTCAGCTTTTAGAGCTGGTAGATCACATGAATCTACTTATTAAAAAAAAAAAAAACAACTCCCTTCATTACAGATGATATATTCTAATAATTATACAAACACAATGTATACAAACACAATGGGCTTGACATTTTCACCTCTGGCTATAGTCACCCCCAGGTGACTGCCTCAATTCCAATCCCAGCCTGGTTCTCACTGTCAGTTGAATACCTGCTGGAGGGTCAGTAAGAGCAGGTGCTAACCTTTAGCATCAGTAACCACACAACCATTAGGCATAACTAGTGAAAGCTCTGAAGGTCTACTACCGTTTTTGAACAAGTTAAAGCAAGCATCAACCTCTGGGGTGGCAATTTATATTACAGAACAAAAACCAAAGGAACAGCCCACCCAACCAAAAACGGGAAAAAATCCCTCCTCATCAAAGCAAAAGCATGCCGAAAATCTACCTAACATTTAAACACCCAATATTCCTTGCTAAGGGAATACCTCTACCATACTGTCCGCAGGGAAGCTGCATAATCGGTCTCTAAAACGATGGTTCAGGTCAGCACCCTGAGTCACCCTAACAGTAAAGGGCAAGGCGAGAGGTCGTTCTCACACGTGCGAACGAGACGCCTGCCTCACTGCTCCCAGGTCCCGGCCTCAGCATCACTCTGCTTCATGGGTTCCAGCATTGTGCCCTCAAGGCTCTGTGCTGCCCATCAGCTTTCTCTCCTCGGAGGGCACCAGACAGCGTGGCAAGTCAACCTGAGAGCAGGGCCAGGGGAGCATTCAGGAAGCTCTCACAGGTACCACCCGAGGGCCCCAGAGATTGCTCAATGTCTCCATAGGAATGTGGCGCTCATTTGGCATGGGAGGGGAGGGGGGAATTCCTTTCACTGTTTCCTTTTTATCAATGTGACAAAATAAAACAGAACAAAAGTAAAATAACAAAATATGTGCACATCCTGCCCTCCATAACAACCAAGCCACCATCATTTAACTGCAATCAATTAAAATCCAGTAAATATATCTAGGGCATTTCATGCAAACCCAGATAATTTCTTTTTAAGATCTCAAGTATGTTTAATTTTTGGAGCCCCCAGCCACAACTTCATATCAAACATAGTAAAAGTTATATTCATAACCCACATTAAAAATAATTTTATGGCCCAACATTTTTGAAAGAATTTCTGTAGTTTTGTTCTTTTAATTATCTGGCCATTAGTTTCTCATTTATAGTTTGCTATGACTTCTCAGTAATCACTGCTAGATTTAACATTTTATGAAGATGACAACATATCTGGTTTTATATTTGTTTGCCTAAACACTTACTTTTGATCCTGTACTTTTTTGTGTTTGAGAGCCAATAATTTTCTCAAGATCCCCAGCATTTTTGAGATTCCTAAAAAGTACAGTATCATTTAGTCATCGTGCCCCTAGTGCCTAATGAATACTGTGACAGCCTTGACCGCGACAGCTGGAGAGGCCATCTGAGAGGAGAACGTCCTCGGGGACTGGGGGGAAAGATACAGCGTGAACACAGAGGAAGAGGATGGCTGACAGAGCTCATGTCACAGAGGTGCAGACTCAGTAAAACAGCAGACAGGATATCTGACCACTCAACGGGCACTGTGCGTATTCCCAACAGGAGACACGGAGGCAGAGGGCACCTTCTCAGCCCTCAAGGAATACGCGACCTAGTAGGGGAAATTGCACTTTGATACAGGGTGTGAGGGAGAGTGTGAAAACTGTTGTAAGAAAGGTCTCAAGTACCATGAAAACATGGAGGAGGGAGCTGTCACCAGAGCCACCAAATAGCACAGCTCCAGTGGGCGCCACTTACAGTGCCTATGTGAATGGGGTCCCCCACAGTGTGTAGTGCTCTGGTTGTGGCTGAAAGGATAAGAAAAGGCTCTCCATAAGAGAGGTGGCCTTCGCGTAGGTCTGTGAAAGACATATTTCACAGGCTCTTCCATTTACTAGTCAGATTCTAGGAGCTTCCATTTGCTCATCTGGAATGGAGATAATAACACTGACTTCACTGGGTCATTAGGAGGAAAGAAGACACACGTGCAGTACACTCCCTGTGCCAAGTCCGTCCTTCCATTTTTCTTTCCTTCCTTCTTTATTCAGATGTTCACTGTGGTTCTGCCATGTGTCAGATGCTTTAGCAGGCACCGTATACACAATGAGGGACCATACACACGAGTTTGCCTTCATGAAACTTAAAATGAGACTACTCTACGTCATTATTAATTACTCTACAGACGGATAGGAGAGGTGGGCACAAAGAATGTGTGAGCAAAAGAAAAGGTGTGTCCAGGAAACAAGGAGGCACCCAGCTTTTCAGGAGTAACGAAGAGGGTTTTAAGGTGTTGAGTTACTTTGTTAGCGCCGAGACTAACAGAGAAGAGTGGGAAAATGACTCAGGAACAGCAAGTTCAGAGGTAGATTAGAGTGGCAAGTAGGTTTTATGTCCTATCTCAATTCTCATCAATTGGTAATGGCTTCCCAGGAGGCTGTAATGAGATGCACTCATGGCTGTTTATCACTGTTCATGGTGGGCACTGCAGGGGTCAGGGGAGGGTTGGACATTCTTTATCTAAATGAAATTGGCAGCCTGTCTCCGGTAAAAAGCCACGTCTGGAAGAATCTGCGTCATTTCTTTAGCAGAGATCTAGAGCACTAGAGCAGGATAGGAGCCCCAGACAGGGAGGGAGACCTCCGGCTGACTGATAGCACGGCAGAAGGCCAAGAGATCAAAGGAGTACTGGGCGGTGGTGATGGCTTTAATGAATTGTCTTAATGTGGAAATCGCATTGGGCTGAGTCACCAAAAGGGGGCCAAGAGATTGAAAAAAATTAAAGAGGTTGGGTTTTGGAGACAGAGAGTCCCGTGTTCAAATACTAGGTCTTCCAATAAAATTAGCTTCTCTTCTTTCTGAACCTTGGTTTTTCATGATTAAAAAATATGGATATTAATACTTACCTCACAGGGTTGTGGGCATGACTAAAACCCACTGTACAGCACCTAAAACACAACAGATGCTCAGCAAACAGTACGTCCCTTCCTCTTTTCCTGAAGTGACTGGAGATGGATACAGAGATAATTGTGTAGGTCTAGACAAAAGGAACTCAAAATCTGAGATGTTGGAGGGTAAATACCCAGGGTGGTGGGCTTGGCAGCAAGAGAGAAAACACATGTGACTAGAGCTGAGGACGTCGAGGAGCGACACGAGGTGAGACGAGGACAAGTCACTGCGCTGGCTGGCTGTCCACGGGCACGGTCCTGTGCGCAGGGCACCACGGGCAGATACAGGGAGCAACAGGGGTGGTTTGCCTCTGGGGGGGTTCACAGCCCACTGAGGAAGATCGTTTTTAACCCAAAGTTATAACGTACAACATTAAGTATGCCTAAGACGGTACAAATGACACAGGAGTCAGGGGACAGGGGACAAGGTAGGAGAGAAATTGGAGAAAGTTTTGTGGAAGCTGCAATGACAGTTGAATTAAAGGGCACCAATTTTTTTCTTAATGGCATGAAAGACACTATTCTCTGAAGAAGTATATGTGAAAAAGAAGAGGAATTTGGGAGTCCTTTCCAGCTTAGCCATCAAAATCACACAGGATAAAAGCAAATATAGGGAAAAGGGGAAAAAAGAAATGGGTCAGGGGCTGAAGCCACCGGGCATAACTTATCATTCTATTGCTATCTTTATTCACTTCAGATTGGCCAGAAAAATGTCGAGACCAATCAAGCACAAACAGATTCCTATCATTAGAACTCTAACCCTAGTCAATGAAACTAATTCATTTATCCTATAGAAATCAATCTAATCAGGCAGATAAACATAACCAGAGCTGGAAATGTTATGGCCCCCAAAACATTTGCCCCATGGAAACCTGGTAGGTGACATCCAGTTAATTGAGAGAGGAACTTGCCTCACAGTTCAGAAAGCGACTAGTTTTTATTGTGTGTATGTGTGTGTGTGTGTGTGTGTGTGTCTTTTTGGGGCCACACTGGTGGCATATGGAAATTCCCAGACCAAGGGTTGAATCTGAGCTACAGCTGCCAGCCTCCACCACAGCCACAGCAACACCAGATCCGAGCTGCACCTGCGACCTCCACCACAGTTCACGGCAAGATAGGATCCTTAGCCCACGGAGCGAGGCCAGGCATCGAACCTGCATCTTCATGGATCCTAGGCTGGATTCGTGACCACTGAGCCACGACGGGAACACCAGCAACTAAAACCTAGTCTTTAAAAAATTCAGTGAACTAAAAATAAAATCATGATGTTGACAGGAATTAAAATGAAATTAGTACTAGGAACTTTCACTGAATGTTTAAAAACCCTGTTTTGCTACTTGATCTTGGAACTGCCTCAGTTTTAGTAAATGAGTTAAAACATTTTTTGGTTTCATTTTCATTATTTGTCTGTTTTGAAATCTTGAATGCTTGAAGTTTTCCACTGCGCTCAGGTTCTCCCACCTACCAAACCGTAGGGGTTAGGCTTCACCTGGATACTGGGGGCGAGCAGGGATGGGTCACAGGGTAAAGAAGCCTTTTGGAACCCAGTTGGAGAGGCCCCTGTCTCAAGAGCTCTGGAAGTCCCTGGAGAATGACATCATCTTGTCAGTGAATCCCTGGCAGTCCCATCCATCTTGCAAAAGGAGAGGAACTTGAATGCAGCATGAGTTAGGCTGAACAGGGCAGCAGAGGCACCCAGGGTGGCGGGGGGTGAGGGGTGGGGGAGGGCTTGAGAAAACCAGGCACCTGCTAGCTCCAGGTGCCATCAGAGCACCATCAGGTTATCAAGAAATGACCACATTCAAGAGATCTCCAATTCTAACACATAATATAGCAACCCAATTCCATGGGTATAGAAACTAAGTCATGGTAAGGGCACCAACTGACCCCAGTCCACCAAGTGAGCCAGAAACAGGGCCGGAATTAAGAAACTGGCCTCCAACCTGACTGCCCACTTTCTAGCCCACTGTGCTAACCTGAAAGGCACACGTCAGAGGATAATGATGAATCACGATCACACTGCGGTAGAAAGACTTAGATAAAAACCAGGTGCAACCTCAAATATGTCCACAAACTGTAAGTTGGAAAAGTAGTTTTAAAACACACTTTCTAATTCTTTTGAACTAAAATCAAATTTCGGACGCTGCAGAAAGGCAGTTCAAACAAAAGCCAATTTTGTTTAATGAACTAACCAGGAAGGCATTGTGAAAGTCTTGTGCAACTAAATGCTTAGCTAATTACTGTGAGATCAAATAACTGTTACCATAGTTACCGCACACTGTTTTCCATAATAACTTTTATCACTTCAATAAATCTTTGTGACGCAACAAATATAAAAAGTTTACTGTAACATGACTATAATGTTTTGGAAGGCACGCACTGATGACTGACCTTACCTGCCCATATTTGTCAGTGAACAAGGGCTGATACAGTGTGTCTAGTTGACTCAATATCAAAATGTTTCACTGGTTTCTTTTAAGAGGCTGTAATTCCTCAAAAGTTGAATTTACCCGGTACAGTCATTCAACGGAAAAATCAAAAGGCCCTTAGAGTATTATTACATCTTGTCTCTGAAAGAGAATAAAAATGACAGTGACCGTTTATGAAGCCCTAATTGTGGGGTTCCAGGCCAGGCAGCTGACACATATCATTATCCATCTAATCCTTCCTACTCTGCTGCTGGAAAGCACCTAGTGGGGTGTCATCCAGCTTCCTCTTGGGAGAGATTTCAACCCAGGTCTACTGAGCTCCAAAGCCAGTTTTCTCTCCACGACACCACCCAGCTTCATAGGTATACAAGACCATTTCTATAATAACTGTTTTCTTGCTGCTATGTGTAGTGTGAAAGTTACAGCAAAGTGCCACAGAAGACTCTCTAACACAACGCCTGGCTGATCTGTTAGCTGCAATGATGTCATTTCACTGGATGTCACTGGAAAATAGAAAAATTCCTTCCCTGGAGGTACTGGAGTTGAGACTTAGTTCTGTGACTGTTCCCAGCAACATCCCCCAACCTCTCGGGGGCCGTGGGATTTAGTCATTTTGTTACTTTCACTTTTTCCCGGATCTTGCCCTTTCCCAGATCTAAATGCTAAGGTTTTGGAATAAGTGAAGTCACAAACATGGTCTAATAAGTTAAGACGGATAATAAACATGCAATACGAGTACGATAAGATAAAGGAAACTGCAGGCTCAAAATTCAGTCCGGTCGGTGTGAGGCTGTATAGCCTTGCGCAAGTCACTGAGTACCTCTCTGGGTTTTCCCATCTGGAAAATGGGGCAATAATCTCCACCTATTAACTCACAGGGTTATTATGCAGATTAATTATTTCATGTGGTTGAGTTCTCTGAAGACACAAAGTGCTAAGTAAACAAACATTATTGAAGTGAAATGCAGAATATACATATGACTACGGAGGATTAAAAAGCAGGACTGAGAGGGGAGGATAAATTAGTAGAATCGGATTAACATATACAGACTACTATATATAAAATAGATAACCAACAAGGACCTACTGAACAGCACAGGGAACAATACTGAATATTTTGCAATAACCTATAAGGGAAAAGAATCTGAAGGAGAATATACCTCTATCTATACGAATCAGTGTGCTGTAGACCTAAAACTAACAGGACACTGTCAATCAACTATACTTCAATAAAAAACTAATAAATAATAAATGAAAAATAGTTGAAATAGAAAAATATTAGTTGATTAAAATCTCACCATATATAAATTTTAAAAAATTAAAAATAAGATTGTGAGAAAAAAAAAAGAGTATTCCACTGCAATAAAAGCAAGAATGTGCTCTCCAGAACCCTGGTGTGGGATCTCTGGGGCTCCTACCTATGAAACCTGATTCATACCTATTCAGCACTTGTTACAAAGGTCTCAGTTTTAAGAAGTCAAAGTCATTTCATCATTGGTTTCAAAGAACAGGTAGGATTCGTGTCAGGAACTGAAGCAGTCTTGGATGACTCAGTTGGAATCTCCCTCCTGTCAGAGATCGCCAAAGGCTGACACCTCTGTCTTCTGTCATCTGTTCCCCCCCCCGACTCCCCGCCCTGTTGCCTTGAGAATTTAAGTTGGAATCTTGTCCTTGACTCTCTCCTGTCTCCCTGTCTCTTCCATCCAGTCGGTTACTGCTGCCTCTCAACTATCCCTCAAGTTCAATCCCTTCCCTCTTTGCCCACCTTGATAGTGCCTTAAACGAGACCCCATCACTTACCACAATGACTACAACAGGCCCAGAACTGTCTTCCTGCCTCCAACTTTCCCTCCCCTTTAAACTGGTCATCCTACCCAGCGTGGAACATAACGCTGATAGGGACTTGCCTCTGTTTAAAACAATTCAATGCACGCCACTGCTTTCAGGATAAAATTCAGAGTCTTCAGCAAATGATAAAAGACTTTCTCTACACTGTCTCCAGCTTCATTTTCCCCCCTCTTCATCATCCCTTGTTACTCTCTTCCTAGCGCTCCCTCTGCTTGCCGCTACTACAGTATCCACTACACTGTATTGACATTCTTGTTCCTTGTAAAGATACAGGTCTTGAAGAACCCTAAGGGCAGTGACTGGCCTTTACCTCAGCCTGTCATAAACTACACATGTACCTAATAAATGTTAAATGAATCACTGAACGAATGAACAAAAGCTTCCGGAGAACAGGGTAACCAGTTATGTCAACTTTTTTTTGTTATGCTCATAGCCTGGTAAAAGGCTTAATTTGAATGATGTTTTTAACTATAGATGATGATGATTAACGGATGCAGGATATCTTGCTATTAAGACTCAAGTGAACTAAGTTCTCCTTTGCAATACAGACCTCAACAGATTCAAGACTGCCCTTTAAGCTCTCAGATTTGGTCAGATTCCATGAACTATTGCCAAAAAGCAAACACTCGAAGCATAATACAAGAGCCTGAATGATTCTGCAGAAAGCTGTGATCGCATAATGTTCACACCTATCAGAACTCCTGCTGCTGTTAAAAAAAAAGTTCTCTTCATCAGTTATGACAGGGACAGGAAATAAATGAATCCAGCAGTGAGTGGCATACACAGGACTGTCATTTTAAAGTGGTATGGTTTTTGTTTGCTCTCTAGATAGAGAAGAAAAGGTGAAAGAAAAACAGCATTTTACTTCCCTGCTCTGGAATGCTACTGGACACATGAAACCAAATTCGTCATATATAAGCCAGCTTCTCTTACTCAAAGTCAGAGCGCCAAGTGTATCTTAATCCATTTTGGGGAAGGAGCAAAGACAGCTGTGCATAAGAAGTTATTTTGTGGAAATAAAAAAGAGAATTATGAAACTTAAAAATACATAAAAATAAGACATGATCTCTCCCCTAATGCCTGCCAATTTTTTTTAAAAAGTCTTTGAAATTGATAAAACACGAACCATTTAAATGTGCACCAGAAACCATATTACCTATCGCGTTAACTTCAATTAAAGTTCATGCAATGGTCATCCAAGAGAATCACCTCTTATTTAGCTTCCTACTTTTTGACACTCTTCCTCCTCCCGGATCTCAATTTTCATCTTCTAAGCTCAAGACAACTCCTGTGATTACTCATTAGTTTCATCTGCAGGCTTTGGCACTGCTGGCCACATCATTCTTCCTGAAATTACTTCCTCCCTTGGCTCCTGCACTACTATGGGACTTGCACCTCCTCCAACTCAGACCATTTCTCCTATGACGTTTCTTCCTCTTTTTAGCCAATGAATGTGCATCCATCTCAGCCTGTGTTGTTCCTGCTAAAACACCAACGTGATACCTGGATACGCAACTTCTAAATAAGTCATTTTTAGCCTTGATCTTTTTTGTCAGTTCCAAGTCTGCATCCTCAACAAACTAAGGGATATATATTTTTTTCTTTTTATGGTCATATTCACAGCATACAGAAATTCCCGAGCCAGAGATGGAATCCCAGCCGCAGCTGTGACTCAGCTGTGGCAACTGCGGATGCTTTAACCACCATGCCAGGCCAGGGATCGAACCCGCGCCTCCACAGCGACCCGAACCGCTGCAATCGGATTTTTAACCCCCTGTGCCCCAGTGCGAACTCCCCTAAGAGATATTTTAATTGCTCATCATAACACTGCTTCAGAGAAAAGATGTTTGACATTGAATGTGCCATCTTTCCTTCACACTCCAAACAGTTCTTTTTGCATTTTTTGGTAGTGGACTGACCATTTTCTAGAGCACTAGTGCCAAAACCTTGGGTCCTCTTTTTTTTTTAAACCTCTTCCTCCTTCTAACAACTAATACAAGTCCCAGTGCCTAATTCCAGTTTCCTCTGCCACATATCTCACTGCCATCCTTTACCTGCATTTCCAATCCTACCAACCAAAGACACTGCTCAAAGACACTTATTGTTTCAACACATAAGTAAGCATTCTTCCTGCCTCCAGTTTCTTCTCTTTCCTCCATCATGCCACCAGGTTAAACTTTTTAAAATATTAATTTCATTAAGCCCTCCCCTATTCAAAAGTTCTTTTATTGTTCAATATCACCTTTTTGAGATAAACTACTGATTTCTTAGCCTAGCTTTCAACTCCCTTGGCAGACTGGTCCTGAACTTCTGGTCTCATTTCTTATCATCTTCCACAAAAATACTGTAAGAATGAAAGCTCCCATACAGAACTATTCTCACTCAAGTAAAGCAATAAAAGAACATATGCCTTTAGAAAAGGGACCCTTTCCTGCTTCTGTGTCTGGTCTTCAAAGCAATGTTCAATGTTTTTATTTATGCATCAGAGTTTTTATATGATGATATTCCCAGAGACACAGTAACTCCTAACATCTCTTCTCATCCTTCTTAACAAACACTGGAGTATAACTGCAAGGTCTGTTTCCTTGCCCTCAACTTCCTTAACCTCTGCTAAGACTTAATTGGAGAGAAAAACAAAAGTCTCCTGCTGCTCTGGCTTTTATTTCTCCTCCTACTTCTAATCTGAAACTCCCAGTACTTTCTTCTTTTGTGTATCCCCGACAGGCATACTGGATCTGAAATTCTCCAGAATACCTGTAAGTTATTCAGAAGTTAAGGCCAAGTATAAGGAAAATGATCCTTGGAGAGAGCTGGATAGTTTTTTCTTTTTCTGTTCTTCCCAACTACATAGAAGGACCCACTGACATGCACTTTAGAAAAACAAAATCCTTTTTTTTTTTTTGTCTTTTCAGGGTTGCGCCCACAGCATATGGAGGGTCCCAGCCTAAGGGTTAAATTGGAGCTGCAGCTGCCAGCCTACACCACAGCTCACGGCAATGCCAGATCCTTAACCCACAGAGCAAGGCCAGGGATTGAACCTGCATCCTCATGTGTACTAGACAGATTTGTTTCTGCTGAGCCACGATGGGAACTCCAGAAAAACAAAATCTTAAAAGAAAAAGATAATTTGCACCTCCATCTAGTCCTACACACCCTTCTCCCATAGATGGTGAACACGGATGGTACTCTTCATCTTTATGACCACAGACTACTTTCATTATTTAAGAAACTTCACTAAAGGAGTTGCCATCGTGCTCGGTGGTTAATGAACCTAACTAGCATCCATGAGGATGTGGGTTCGATCCCTGGCCGCGTTCAGTGGGCTAAGGATCTGGCGATTCTATGAGCTGTGGTATAAGTCGCAGACGCAGCCTGGATTCCATGTTGCTGTGGCTGTGGCTGTGGCTGTGGCTGTGGCTGGCGGCTACAGCTCCAATTTGATCCCCAGCCTGGGAACTTCCATATACCACAGGTGCGCCCCTAAAAAACAAAGAACAAAAAAGAAAAGAAAAGAAACTTCACTGAACAACAAAGGCTGTACAGATTTTGACTTTATAAGACATGCCGCTGAATTCCTAGATGCTATTCTAATCACTTCATTCTATAATTTGATGGTGTTTGAAAAACAGACCCCTTATCCCGGCTCATGCTGAGCTGGTTATAGTCATAGTCTTGATTTGAGTCACAGAATTTAGTTCTAGGTAAGGTAACTATTTTGTACTGTGCCCTTGAGATGAGATTCATTCAGAAATACTTAGAAATCAAATACTTTAAAACAATAGAGGGTGCAAGATCTGCATATACAGGAAAAAACTACATGGAAATGTTCTCAGTAGTGAAGGCATTCTCAAGTAATGGGGCTTAAGAGCCTAAGAAAATTTAAAGAAGAACAAAAGACCAATAGATATTTAGAGACAAACGAAATTAGATATTTTAAGTGGCTATGTGGAATGGAAAGAGCTTATGATGTGGAATGAGAAAGCCTTGCTTCAAGTGCAGGCTCTGCTTAAAAGCCACCTAACCTGGGGTATTTCCTCTCTAAAGCAGGGATGGGACCTGGGTGAGGCTAGGGAGGCACTGGCTTCAGGGCTGAAATTTAAGAGAGTGCAAACCACCTCCCCCCCAAAAAATGTTCAAACCCCCTCATCAATCAGGTATTTTAATGAGACATTCTAAACATCAAAATTAACACACAAAAAAAATCCAGGATGAATAAAAATAACATTTTAAATTAAAACAACCAACCAACCCTGCACTTTACTTTCCCGATTCAACCCACTTGCCTTACCTCTGTCCTGGCCCTTTGGGATCCCTGGAAGAACTTTAATTTTCTTAGTGTTGTGGAAAATATACTTCTCTTGATTGCTGAGTCTTTTGGCATTCCCTTACACTCTGCACCTGCAGAGGGTGCCTCACTCGCCCCATGCTGGGTCCAGCCCTGCTCTTTCCTGGTCTGAGATTTCTCATTTGTGCAAACAGTAACACTGAAAACACAGAGTTCCCATTGTGGCGCAGTGGAAATGAATCCAACTAGTATCCATGAGGATGTGGGTTCGATCCCCGGCCTTGCTCAGTGGGGAGCGTTGCCGTGAGCTGCGGTGTAGGTTTCAGATGCGGCTGGTATCCTGAGTCAGTTGCTATGGCTGTGGTGTAGGCTGGCAGCTGTAGCTCGGATTTGATCTCTGGCCCGGGAACCTCCATACGCAGTGAGTGCAGCCCTAAAAAGCAAAAGAAAAAAAAAAAAAGAAAAAGAAAGAAGAAACAAAAAGAAAACAAAGGAACACTGCTTTCCTGGGGTTACTGTGAAGATCCAACGGGACAGCTGCGTGTGTCAAGGTGGTGGAGGAGGTAGGAAACCTGTTGGCATTATTATTTTAGAAAGAGACAGAAGAGCGATGAGGCTGAAAGATGGCATCATAAAACTCCTGGACATAACTCTGGCCAATTGTTCTACTTCTTTCTCTCATCCTGTGCCAGTTCTCTCTGGATCTTTCGTTTTCTTATGTGATTCTAAAGTGACTTCAAGATCAGCCTGCCCTGGAGTTCCCTGATGGCTCATTAGATTAAGGATCAGGTGTTGTCACTGCTGTGGCTCAGGTCACTGCTGTGGTGCGGATTCTGTCCCTGATCCAGGAACTTCCACATGCCACAGGCACAACCATAAAAAAAGAAGAGCCTCCCCTGTCCTAAGCCACGCTTCACGGACAAGTGACAAGAGTCCCTGGGGACCAGAGACACGGATGGGACTCAGGAAGAGTCCATGCACACGGCATCTTCTTCCAATATCAATTTTATCCATCCTCTTGCAGGTTATTTTTTGACAGGAACAAGACGGGAATAAAAACTCTAAAGTGTACAGAACAGAGAAGATTAAAAAAAGAAACTTCAGTAAACATTTTCACATTGGTAGCAGGCCACTGGGCTGTTCCTCAGACTTCCTGGGAGCAAGTCCCATTCTTGCTCTCAGGGTTTACTCAGGGAGAGAATGGCGAGTCCTGATCTTGGGGCATCCACCGTGCTCTGTTATACTTGTCCATGTGTTCTTCCGGCAAGCACCCAGAACGCCAACTATGAGCCAGACACTGTAAATCCAGAGACCAAGCATAGCCCCTATATTCGAGAAGCCATCTGCCTGCAGGTGTCAGAGTGTCAGAGCGTTACAGGTCAGGAAACTGAGGCTTTCGTTCCTTCAGTGAGCGTGATTGTTAAGCACTGTTGTAGGCACTGGGGAGAAGTAGACAATAAAACACAAACATCCTTCTGTTCTCTAGAGCTGATATTTGAGAGGGATTCTTGAGTTTCCCCCAGACTGGACTTGCTCTAGGAAAGATCAGGCCTCTCATCTTGTTCTAGAACATCAGAATGTTCTAGACCGACTTCAAAGAAGAAGCTCTCCTAGATCCAAATCCTCACTTCACAGAGGAAACTCAAGCCCAGAGAGGGATCTGACCGACCACACGTTAGGTCTACCACACGGTAGGCCTAAATCCTAACAGTAAATCAAACGTGAAGCTTGAAGTAATGCTTTTCATTTTCTCGTATGATGCTCTGCCCACGATCCAAGAGGGCTAAATGGGCATTCCAACATCTGAGACATTATACGACCAAGTGGACATCTCAACTCAGTACAAATCCTTGAGAAAACACAATTAAGGTAATGATCTATATCCGGCCACTTGGAGTTTTCAAATCCAAGCCTAGGCTTTTTGAAGACAGATGCCATGTCATACCTTATCCCTTTCTCTGCCCATGAAATCTTATCACTTAACACTTGTTGACGTAATGCAATATGTGGTTTGAATAACATTTTCTTTCTTTCTTTCTTTTTTTTTTTTTTTTGCCTTTTGTCATTTTATGGCCGCACCTGCGGCATGTGGAGGTTCCCAGGCTAGGGGTCTAATCGGAGCTGTGGCCACTGGCCTGCGCCGCAGCCACAACAATGCAGGATCCGAGCCGCGTCTGCAACCTACACCACAGCTCACGGCAACGCCGGATCGTTAACCCACTGAGCAAGGGCAGGGATCGAACCCGCAACCTCATGGTTCCTAGTCGGATTTGTTAACCACTGCGCCACGACGGGAACTCCTGAATAACATTTTCAAATAAGTTTTACTAGCTAACAGGTATCATTCCCTTGGCTCCATCATTATGAAGTCTCCATTCTGCACACAGGAAGCAGGGTACTAAAGGAGATCGCAAAGTCCGACCGTCAGAAACATAACAAATCTAGTTCCAAAGAACAATGAACGTGTACTCATCCTCAGCCCTTTACGAAGAGGCAATGAAACGGTCACAACCACTACCACAGCCTCAACACAGCTGCTACTTGTCTTTATATAATGCCTGATGCTTTTCAAAGCTCTTTCCCAATCACTATTTTGACTCTTACATCAAAGCTCTCAAGGAAAGAAGGTAAGCATTACCACCAGCTCAGAGATGAGGAAACAGACACAGAATGGGATCCCCCTAAAGTCGTCCAGCTGACAGTGAGTTTATGGGTCCAGTGCAAGGCCCCCACCGGACTGTGGAGCTTAGACGCACTTCCGAGCTTCAATGTGCCTGACCCGGAACTGGCACGAGGTCGAGTGTGGCTGCTGCTTTATGTCTGTTACCCCAGTGTCGAGAGCAATACTGGGGGAAAGAAGGGATGAACAATGGATGGATGAATAATAACGGATGGAGAAAGAGTGGCTAAATGCAAAGAAGGTTTGACTCACACTTGAAATGTACAGACAGCGACTTTCACAAAATTACATAAAATTGATTTCACAAATGCTTTTCAAAGCTTCTAAATTGCTCCCCCCCCCAGTTACTTACCCGATTAGCTTTAAACCAAAGTAGATGGTTTTCCCTGACCTATTTTCAAAGCTAATCTTTAAATCCCTTCATTACAAAATCGTAAGGATTAAATATTTGTTCTGTGAAAAAGCGTAATGACTCAGGCAAGAAAAAATTTTATAGTGTTTAAGTATACTGATTAAATTTCCAGAATTCAAGATAATAATAAAAGTTACATTAAAAGGCCCCCAGTGTGATGAATCTCCAATATTTCAAAAGCTTCTCAAGTCATAAACCCAATTCCATGAAAATAGTTAACAGCAGAGCACAGCAACCAAAATGAAAAAGTGAAAAACAGATGCTTCCAGAAACAACAGAGGCTTCTGATGTTGAATCGAGACTAGAATTTGAGCTCCTAATGGAGTTTTCTGATAGAAAACCAGAAGTGCAGCCCTGGCAGCCCTGTGAACTGGATCACCCTTCCACGCTCTCCCCAGACTGGCTGGGGTTCATCTTACACACACACACTGGCTCTGCACGGTTTCCAGCACAACGGCGACTGTTGATCCAAGTCAAACAATGAACTTGGATAATTCCTCAAAAACCTGCAGGTAAGAACAGTTCTGCGTTGACGGTGGAGTACTGAGGCTGACCCACAAAACAGAGTTTTCACCCCTGCTTCACTGCAGTGTAAATATCAGGACTTCTTGGCCGGCGCTGCTGAACACTTCGGTCTGCAGGCTCCTTTCAGCACCTCGTGCTCCCTTGTACGTGTGGAGTGAATAAAACCATTCATCTGTGGGCTAACCCAGCCAGGCTTTGACTCAGAGCATCTATGCTGCATGGTATTATCGGGGAGTAAAGAATTAAACCCTGAGAGAATAGTGGCTCCCCTAGACCCCAAATCCTCATGTCATACAGGAAGCCCAAGCCCAGAGAGGGAGTGTAGCTTATCCTTGGTTGGGCATCCAATAAGCAACGGAGCCAGCAGGACTAGAAACCCGATCTGCTGGGGACACACACAAAAGCAGCCTCATGAATACAGAAATGCACTATTATATATTATATTTAGCCCCAATGAATCAAAGTCACCAAACTATAATTATCTTTTTTGCCACAGTGCTGATTTGGTGGAGTGCTGCTACTCAGATGACTTCATCTTTAATTTTATCCTCTTGGTTCCATTCTGAAAAACACATTTGTACACTGGGCTAACACCGATGACCTGGCCCCAGGAGTGACTCTCCCAGGTAGAGTCACCTTCATGGGCCCACTGCCTTCCTCCACACACTGACTCAGTGCAGAGGTACCCGCCCCTGTCCCGGACTCCCTGACGTGCGGGCTGCACTCCAGGGCAATGCAGTCTGATGCATTCCAGCCCTGGCTCTGAAATTGACTTTTGGCCTCTAGGAAGTCACTGAATCTTTCTGGAACATTTTAAAATATTACTGGAGCAACTTTCATGGCAAGTATTATGTATCTGGCACCGAACCATGATGTGATCATAACCCTAATTTTCTAGAAGTGACAGGTACTCCGGTAACTTTATGATCTCACCGGATCCACCTAACAACTTTCTCTCAAAGACAGTCCAATTCTTCCTTCTTCACAAATAAGGAAATATAGGCTTAGTGAATTATCAGGGCACTTTTCCTATTTTACAGCAGAGGACCCTGAGACTTCAAGAAGCTTACCCAGAATCTGCCTAACATTAACCAGCTAACTGAGCGGCAGGGACAGCATTCAAGCCCACGTGTGGCTGACCCTGAAGTCCCCCGTGGTGGGCACTGTGGGGTGCCTCCCAGGTGCTCCTTAGGAACGGAGCTGCTGGCAGGAAACCCTCTGCTCCCAGCTCCCTCTGGGGATCAATTCAGCTGAGGAAAGTCACCTTGCCCAAGACCATGGCTGCTTCCTGGGGTGACTGGCATCCGAGGGCCAATCAATAAGGTTATACGGGCCTGGCCCTACTTCCCTCAATCAGGACAGCTCTGAAGGGTCATCCATCTTCAGAACTCCACGCGGGACTGCCCAAAGCTTTTGTTGAGACTTTATCAATCCAGCTGGACAGTACACTCTGCCCAGTCCTGCTTCCTTCCTCCCCCTGGATCGGGAGCTGGTCCCCAGAGCGCTCCCTGGCAAACTCCTCCACGCTCGGTTCCACCTCAGAGCTGGCTCCCCGGGAAACCCGGCCAGCAATAGCTACGTTCCTTTCACTTCGCCAGGCTCAGTTGTTTCATCTATAAAAGGGGAGATCAGATTCGATGAGCCCAATCTAGTTTCAGCTTCAGCAGTGCAGCATAGGGGAAAAAGGTTCGGCGTCAGAAGGTCTGATTTCTAGCACAGGCTCAGCCACTAACTAGCATCTCGACCTTATCCGAGCTTCACACTTTCTGGTCTGTAAACTGGAATGACATTAACTACCCTTTCTCTCAGAGGTGTTGAGAGCACCCATTTAGAAGGTACAAAGCCCATATTAACATAAGCTATCAGTTTCATGGTAAGTATTACTGTTAAATTTGAGGGAGCTGTCACAATAGAAGCAGACCAGCGATGACCAAAATGCTGCTGTCCTACAGTTCTTGGGGACAGCTTCCCCCGACCCAACCAAGGCCCTTGAATTGGAGCCATAGCCACCAGCCTACGCCACAGCCATGGCAATGCCAGACCCCAGTCATGACTGTGACCTACACCATAGCTCACAGCAACGCTGGATCCTTAACCTACTGAGTGAGGCCAGGGATCGAACCCAGATCCTCATGGACCCCAGTCAGGTTTGCTACCACTGAGCCATGACGGGAACTCCTTCATTTGCTCTTTACAAAGCTCTGAGACAAGCCAGAAACTGCCTGGGACCACAGGTCAGCTGTGCTCCCACAATGCCTTGTGCCAAAGGTCTCTCCCAAACAAGTCTCTCCTCCTGTGTGTGACCTCTGGCCACCGAGTTTGAAAGGCACATCACACTCTCAGCACAACCTCTATGTGAGAACGCCCAACCTCTCTCTTTTAGCCCCAACTTCTTACTCCTGGGAGTTTTCTCATCTGTGCCTTTTCTCATTCTTGATTCCTTTCCAGATCTTTATTTTTTGGCTTCTTTGTTTAGGGTCACACCCGCGGCATATAGAGGTTCCCAGGCTAGGGGTCTAATCGGTGCTGCCGCCACAGCCACGAGGGATCCGAGCCGCGTCTGCTACCTACACCACAGCTCATGGCAACACTGGATCCTTAACCCACTGAGAGAGGCCAGAGATCAAACCCGAAACCTCATGGTTCCTAATTGGATTCGTTAACCGCTGCACCACAATGGGAACTCCTCCAGATCTTTTTCTATCTTGCCTTCTGGAACCCTCATGTGATTATTAAAAACAAACAACAAACCAGGACTAGACATTTTGCAGTTTTACATAGAAAGCTCTAGCTCCTTAAACAAAGCTTTGTTCTTCCTGACGGCCCTGCTTCCTCTTCTGTGGAGACCACCCATTTTAGGGGGATAGGCGGGGTGGGTGCAGGCATTCCCTTAGATAAAGTCACATAACCAGGCAGATGGTGCTAGTACAAATCTGTGGCCTTCAACATCACCCAGGCCTCCAAAGCCATCTGTCCCCCCCCTTGCCTACTTGCCTATTGTGAGCCAACCCTTGTTTCCACTTCCCTAAAGATCATTCTAAAACACACGTCTTTTTTTTTTTTTTTAATCTTTTTAGGGCTGCACCTGCGGCATACAGAAATTCCCAGGCTAGGGGTCGAACTGGAGCTGCCAGCCTACACCACAGCCACAGCAACTTGGGATCCAAGCGGCATCTGCAACATACACCACAGCTCTTGGCAATGCCGGATCCTCAATCCACTGAGTGAGGCCGGGATCAAACCTGCAACCTTATGGATACTAGTCAGGTTCTTAACCCACTGAGCCATAATGAGAACTCCTCATTTGGTTTCCGAGACAATTCCTTCTTTTTCTCCTGTAACTTCTTGGATATTTTTTTTTTTTTTTTTTTTTTTTCCCTCAAATCTTTTGTGGGCTTCTTCTCCTCTGACCATCTTTTAAACATCAGGCTACTCTCGGGCCTTCCTCCTCAGTCCGCTCTTTCAGTGAACATTCTTTCTCGGGTGAGCCCATCCATTAATAAGTTCAACTATCATTTCTGTGACTGTGACCGCCAAATCTTTATTTGTGGCTTAAATCCCCTCTGATTTTTGGCTTGTATAACACTCCTCCTTACCCTCTCCTTCACTCCCTCCTCTGCATCTAGCCAGTCACCTAACTTAGCCAATCTAAGAGTCTTCTTTTACTTTGCCCTTTCTCCCCACAATCAGTTTCTATTATCCTTTTGCCTCCTAAGTACTTCTTATTAATCTGCCCTAAATATTTCTTGAATCTATCTTCTCCTCCCACCACCACCACTGCAGTATTCATTTAGGCCCTCATTGTTCTTGCCTGCACTTCTGCAATGACCACCTAACTGGTCTTTCTGCTTCCAGTTTTAAAACCCTCAAAGCCACTTTCTCTGTAGCTGATAGAAGGATCTGTCTAAAACACAGATCTGGTCAGATTGCTCTAGTGCTACCTAGAACAAAACCAAAAATGCTAAATTGTATGTATACAATATGCCTTCGTTGGCAGCTTGCCCTGATTTACACTCTGCCAACCGCTCCAGCTACATTATCAGCACTTCCTGCCCCCAGCTTTACGCTCCTGCAACAACTCAGTACTCATAATTCCTCACGCGTACATGCTGCTTCGTGCCTCTACTTCTGACCACACTGTTGTCTCTTCTGCGCAGAACATCCCGCCCTTTCCCCCTCCACCTGGCTAACCCTTACTCATTCAAGGCTCAGTTGACTTGTCATCTCCCTAAGGAAGTCTTCCTTGATGGTGAAGGAAGGACCAGGTGACTGTCGTCAAGGTTCCTGTGACACCCAGTGCAATTTCTACATTGCTTCAAAATTGCTTATATGTCTACCTCGTTCTGACCAAAAAAAAAAAAGAAAAAAGATGTTGTTTAACACAGCGGTCATGTATTTTGCTCACAGATCTTCAGTCTGGGCAGGGCTTGGTGAGAATGGCCTGTCTTTGCTCCATGCAGTGTCAGCCAGGGCACCTCTCCTGAAGCTGGAGAATCTACTTTCAAGATGGTTCATCCTGAGCGCTGACAAGCAGGTGTTGGCTATTAGTTCCTCTCCATCTGGGTCTTTCTTCACAGCCATTTAGGCTTCTCAGCACAGTAGCTGAGTTCCAAGAGTGATTGTTCCAGGAGATAGGAAGTAGAAGCTGCTAGCTCCTTAAGGCCTGGGCCTAGAAACATACAGTTTCTGAGTAAAAACAGAATGAACTTCTGCTAATTTCTATCTTCAGGCAGCCACGGAGCCAAAATTCATGGGGATGGGGTACAGCCCTACCAGTTGATGGGAGGAGTGTCAAAGAACTTGGGGGCCATGTTTTAAAACCACTGTACTCTTGTATTGGACCACAGGTCTTTCAGGACTCAAGGTCGTGCCATGTGTCTGCTGAATGAATATATTCATTCCTGGACCAAACTACCTTCACAGAACTTAACAGTGATTTGTACCAAGGTGGTTGATTCCAGACACCTCGGCCACATCAATTAGCATGAACATTAAGGCTCAACGGAAATTAGGCTGAAAGTCTTACAGCATTTTAGAAGTTGGCGGGATTTATAAGCTAATCAAAATATAGTCTTTCATTTTACCAGAGCAAACCAAACCAAGCAAAAAACCTGAGGAGCACAGATAAAAGAATACAGCAAAGACTCTATGTGGGCTAGTTATATAAAAAAAATAGCAATGATTCATAATTTACCACACATAGGAAGTAGATGCTCTTTATTTGCTTACTTTCTTTTCTTTAGCAAGTCAGAGCTAACTAAACCTCGGAGTCTGAATGATGAACATTGTTAATTTTCTTTCTTTTAAAGGGAGACACTATTTACTTCTGCAAATTGGGTCCCATTTACAGCTATTCTTGTAATCCAATCATTTGATGACACACTACATGTCTTGGTAAAATGTTCTGTGGCACCAAAGACTCAAATACTATGCACTGACATGCATCAGACATTAAAAAGAATGTGCAAGACCTTAGTTAGGAGACATCCTTAAACATGACTGATTCAAACACAAATGTGAACAGCCGAGGCATCTGAGTTTGAATAATGAAATGTAATTATTACGGCCAAAGGAAATGAATCAATACGAAATCATTAAGGATCAAATTACAAACCTAATTCTAAAAGTTAAATTCTGATAAGATTTAAAACAAAAGTTTGCTGAATACGGAGAGATAACTAACTATAGTTTTAGAAATACACATTTAGACCTGAAAATACTTAATTTCTTCAAAGCTTTCTGAGGAGCTTTCAAAATACCAGATGATCTTTCCTATAGGGGAAGTTATAATGACTACGACTACCAAAAAAAGCAAAAGAAAAAGTTGGTGGGAAGTGTCAATTCACTGAACACACAGAAGCGTTTACCAAGAAAGTAAAATCAGTTTTCCCCAAAGGGATGAACTTTTTTCTCAGAATTCTTTCCTGTGTGGCAGAACATTTAGGAGAGGAAATTTAGCAAGGGTAGTTTCCTAAATACAATTACCTTATAAATCAGACTGCCTATATGACTTCAAGTTAAGCAATCTGGAGGAAGGGCACAATACGAATTTAGCAAGTCTACAATAAAGATAAGTCACATGGGATGCTGGTTTTACTGGACAAACTAAGAGGTACATTTATAACATTATCTGTGCTCCCTAGCCAATGTTTATGCAGTGACTAGGCCTTGCCCAGTACAACATCGGAAAAAAAGGAAAAAAACGAAACAGAACACACACAGCAACAAAAAAACCAAAACTCTTAAAATCCATCTGGGACATACTGCAAAAATTCCCTAAACACCCATCTACAAAGACTCCATCTTTTTTGTTTTGAGCAAAAAGAAAGGCTGCCCCTTGGGATTATACAATTATCAATCAGTACTTAAACATTATCAATCATAAGCAAGGCTTTGGGCTGGGCACAAGGTTCAGAATCTGTGTACACCTGCTAATTCATATTCTTTAGCAGATAACAGTTTAACCTCCTTCAAGACAAGACAACGTGGAGCTCATATGAGCTTAAATAAGCTCCCAACATATTTGCCTATTGCAGCTAGAATCCAGCTTTACTTAAAGAGACAGGGCAGTACCCTGGGATGCGAAGTAAGGGGTAGTTATTTCTTTGCAATCTGAAACAGCAATTCAGGGAACAGTAATCATAGCTACGGTTGACTGACAGCTTCCCATTTGCCAGGCACAGCGGTAAGAGCTTTATGTGTATTTTCCATTTACTCCTCACAACAATCTTTAGAAACAGGTACCATTTGTGAATCCTTGTTTTACAGATAAAAAAGGCTAGTAGAGAGATTTGCCCAAGGAACAGGTAAGGATGTTCTGACTGGCCCTGCTCTGCTCCAGAGCTTGAGTCCTGAACCTTATTATTATTTTTTTCTTTTTATGGCTGCACCTGCAGTATGGGAAGTTCCCAAGTTATGGGTTGAATCAGAATCCCTAGCTATGTTGCCACAGCCATGGCAACACCTGATCCGAGCTGCATCTGTGATCTACGCTGCAGTTTGTGGCATCACTGGATCCTTAACCCACTGAGCAAGGCCAGGGGTCAAACCCACATCCTCACAGAGACAACATGGGGTCCGTGACCCACTAAGCCCCAACAGGAACTCCAGAGTCCTGAACCTCTGAATTGCCCATTACACGTGTAATTACCCATTTAATCTAATTTATGTAGTTTAAATAAACTATACATTTGAAATGTATGCTTTCATGATAAAATAATTTTGAAATGGATAAATACAATTGATTTTCAAACCATTAACTAACAGATTAAAATACAGCTGATGCTTGAACAACTTGGGGGTTAGGGACACCAACCCTCCACCCAAGTGAAAACGCAAGTATAAGTGGACTCATGAAGTTTAAACCTGTGTTGTTCAAGGGTCAACTGTATTTCCTCAAATTTTAAAATGCCCCATTATTTTACATGCTAAGAAAAAAGCCACCCATTTTAAGATCTCATTGACAGTTAGACATATACGAATTTTAAAGATATTAAAATGTGAAATTAAGTTGGAAATTTGGAAATACCATCTCCTAGCTCTCATTCAAGGTCCATTATCCACTCAGGCATCAAAGGCTATTGATTCTACTTGAATATTATTCCTTCTACTGTGTGAAAAACTTAACTTTCCTCTTTTTGCATTAGAATTTAAACATATTCAAGCATCTCCCATTTTAAAAACACCACCTCTTCCTATTAATGGCTGTGATTTAATTTTCTGTTGTTTCAAGTACCTTAGAAAAATTTAAATTTGCTTTTTGAAAAGATCTACATATTTCTTAAGTTCACTTCTGGGCATTTTCTACTATTATTGAGAACTGGATTATCTGCTTATTTATTTTGTCCCTCCCTCCCATTATACTCGCTAATGGGTATGATTGGTATATCATAAAGCTACTGCCATTTGTTTACTCTGTCCTGTAGGTGATTGCCTTTCTCCCTTACAACACTTTCCTTGAAAAAGACACCTGCACACGCATGTTCATTGCAGCACTATTCACGATAGCCAAGACGTGGAAACAACCCAAATGTCCATCGACAGATGTTTGGATTAGGAAGATGTGGTATATATATACATAATGGAATACTACTCAGCCTTATTAACTTTTTAAAATTAGGAAATAAAACATTTTTATTACAAAAACTTTGAACATACATACAAATAAAAATTTAGATCACTTGTAGTTCCAACATAAAAGATAATCTTTTTTTTTTTGGCTGCGCCTTTGGCATATGAACATTCCTGGGCTGGGAATCAAACCCAGACCACAGTAGTAGCCCAAGCCTCTGCAGTGACAACACTAGATCTTTAACCTGCTGTGCCACAAGGGAACTCCAAAAGATAGTCATTTTTAATAGCTGCATTACTTATTTTTTAGATTCTTTTCCACTTGGCATATCAGAAATTTAAACCTATCTTATAAAAATGGGATCATATTGTACATACTTACCATAATATACAAATTTAGTATATGCTGGCTAATATTGATGTTATAAACAACACTGTTAACACAGTCAACATAAACCTCACTATTTAAAGGTCAAGATTCAGACTGATTTAGGGAGCTCCTGTCATGGCTCAGCAGCTAATGAACCTGACTAGTATCCATGAGGGTGCAGGTTTGATCCCTTGCCTTGCTCAGTGGGTTAAGGATCCGGCGTTGCCCTGAGCTGTGCTGTAGGTCGCAGACACGGCTCAGATCCCAAGATGCTATGGCTGTGGTGTAGGCCGGCAGCTGTAGCTCCAGTTCCACCCCTAGCCTGGGAACTGCCACATGCCGCAGGTGCAGCCTGTAAAAAGACAAAAGACCAAAAAAAAAAAAAAAAAAAAAAAAAAGAGAGAGAGAGAGATTCAGCTTGATTTAAGATCTAAAAGCCAAGAGTTCTCGTCATGGCGGCAGCGGTTAACAAATACCGACTGGGAACCATGAGGGAGCCATAAGGTTGCAGGTTCGATCCCTGGCCTTGCTCAGCGGATTAAGAATCCAGCGTTGCTGTGAGCTGTGGTATAGGCTGAAGACAGGGCTTGGATCCTGCATTGCTCGGGCTGTGGCGTAGGCCGGCAGCTGTAGCTCCAATACAACCCTTAGCTTGGGAACTTCCAAACGCTGCACGTGTGGCCCTAAGAAGCAAATAAACAAAAAAACTGTGAGCGTCTTTACCTTTCCATACTAGTAAACATACACAGGAAATAGTTCCTTAATGTTTTTAAAGTCTCAGGCCACCTTTAAATAAACTTAAAAACTCTCAATCCTATCTTTAATGTTTAAAATAATTTTTTAAAATCCTAAACTTAAAATACTAAAACAATGGCAGATTTGTGGGAAAAAATTTTAATTAAAGTAAGAGTGACCTACAACATCATGTTAGTTCCAGGCATACAGCACAGTGGTTCAATGTTTCTATCCATTACAAAAGGATCACCACCTAGTCTAGTTACCATCTGTCACCATACGAAGTTATTACGGTATTATTGACTGTATTCCCTAGGCTGTACATTTCATCCCTGTGACTCATTTATTTTTTAACTGCAAGCTTGTACCTCTTAATCTCCCTCACCTATTCCACTCATCCCCCCACACCCCAACCCTCTAGCAACCACCTGTTTGTTCTCTGTATCTATGAGCCTATTTCTATTTAGTTTGTTCATCTGTTTTCTTCTTTTAGATTCTACATATAAGTGAAATCATATGGTATTTGTCTTTCTCTTTCTGACTTATTTCACTTGGTCCAGTCATGTTATTAAAAACTGCAAGATTTCACTGGCTGATTAATATTCCATTACATATCTATAATATATATTTATATAATATATATGTCTCTATCCATTCATTTACCAGTGGACAGTTAGGTTGCTTGCATATCTTGGCTGTTGTAAAGAATGCTGCAATAAATACAGGGGTACATACAGCTTTTTGAATTAGTGTTTTTTTTTTTTCTTCAGAAGTGGAATAACTTAAATTAAAATTAGTTTAATTTTTAATTTATGAAGAACCTTCATACTATTTTCCATAGTAGTTGCACCAGTTTACATTCCCACCAACAGTACACAGGCTTGTCTTTTCTCCATATCCTCACCAACACTTGTTATTTGTTGTCTTTTTGATAAAAGCCATGACAGATGTAAAGTGATATCTCATTGTTGTTTTGATTTGCATTTCTCTGATTAGTGATGAGCACCTTTTCATGTTCCTTGGCCATCTGTATGTCTGCTTTGGAAAAAATGTCTACTCAGATCCTCTGCCCATTTTTTAATTGGGCTGTGGTTTTTGTTTTATTTTTTGATGCAGAGCAAAAATTTTTTTTTGCCTAAAAGCTTTGATCAACATAAGCACTGAGTATTCTTGATGAAAACGTTTGCCTTCTAAGTGGTGTGGGAAAGAGAATTCAGTGAGAGCCAGCTGATCAAACTGCTTTGGTTTTGCTTTCATAGTCACAAATGGAGAAAAACCAGCCTTGCAAATGTGAGTGACATTCAAAGTCTACTAACTTGTTTTGTTATAAACAGGGAAATATTTTACTCAAAAATTCTTCAGAGTGATTTTTCTGAAAGTTATTTTGGCAACTGAATAAAACTTCAGTGCTAATAAGGACCCCCCCTCCCAGAAAAGACAGGATGCAGGTGAGAAGCGTATTCCTCCCAAGCTCCCAGCGGATTTTCCGCTGCTGGTTGGGAAGTATCATCCAAATGTACTTTTCAGACAGATTAAGTTAAATGAATCCCCTCCCCGAACCAGTTTTTCTGCGAACTTTAATAGGTCAGAAAATTAAGAGACATATTTGGTACAACGTAATGGTTAGAAAAGTGGACTCTGGCACTAGACTGGCTTGGAAAGCTGGTTCTGCCAATTATTAGCTGGGTGCCCTGGGGCAAGCTACTAAGACCTTCCTGTGCCTCTGCAAGACCTGTAACATATGTAAAATACCACCTGAACCTATTTCAGATGACTGCTGTGAGCATGGCATAAACACATGTAACACATCAGAACAACATCTAGCTTGCCAGAAGCACCCAAAAAGTCTCAGTACAGCTGGTCTTTGGCTGCAAAAACAATATATTAAGTAATGATGCTAGGTTTTACCCCTTGAAGTTTCAGTTCTTTGTATATAAAACTTTCAAATACATCTTCCTAATGTTATGCTTTGCTGCAGGTTTGTAAGTTGGAAGCAGTTATTTTTGTCCTTATTGTCTCAGAAACAGAGTGACATTATCTTTCAGCTCATAAATCTTTCCAAGCACTTTTCCCTTGGATGGGACTGAAAAGATCTAACGCAACATGAAGCAATAAAAATGTTCACTGATGATTTCTTCTCATAGTTTGCTTTCAATTTTTTAACATTAAAATCTTTATTTTGGAGTTCCCGTCGTGGTGTAGCAGAAGCGAATCCAACTAGGAACCACGTGGTTTCTGATTCGGTCCCTGACCTCGCTCAGTGGGTTAAGGATCTGGTGTTGTCGTGAGCTGTGGTGTAGGTTGCAGATGCAGCTCTGATCCTGCATTGCTGTGGCTGCGGTGTAGGCCAGCAGCTATAGCTCTGACTGGACCCCTAGCCTGGGAACCTTCATGTGCCATGGGTGTGGCCCTTAAAAAAAAAAGGCCAAAAAAAAAATATCTTCAATTCATCTGGAATGTATTTTAATGTAAAATATAAACTTTGGATTTAAAATAGTGTTATTAAAATATTAACCACTGGTTCCATTTTTTTTCCCTTTTTTTGGGGGGAGGCCGAACCTGCAGCATATGGAAGTTCCCAGGCTAGTAGTTGAATCAGAGTTACAGCTGCCGGCCTACTCCACAGCCATAGCAATGAGGGGTCCGAGCTGCATCTGTGACCTACACCATAGCTCGAGGCAATGCTGAACACTTAACCCACCGAGCAAGGCCAGGGATCAAAACCGAATCCTCATGTATACTAACTGCGTTCTTAACCTGCTGAGCCACAACGGGAACTCCCCCAAACATTTTTGATAAGCCAGTTTTCCCCTACTGATTTGAAAATCTATCATACACAACAATTTTACATATGCTTATTACAATATCTGTCTGTTTTTTTAATGTTCTCTCATTGGACTTATGTTTCAAAAAGAAAGGTACCTGGTTACTTTGGTTCACTGCTGGCTCACCAGAATAATGCTTGACTCATGGAAAGAAATGGCTGGAAGAGGCTTTCTTCGTTTCACCTCTCAACATGATTACCAATTAATTGATTTTCTAATGATAAATGCTATATTAATAAAGCAAATCCAAATTGATCATACATATAATTCTTCCAATATGCTGCCAGATTTTATTTGCTAATATTTAAGATTTCACATACGAAGTTTTAAGTACTTTTTTTTTTTTGTCTCTTTAGGGCCTCACACCGGTGGCATATGGAGGTTCCTGGGCTAGGGGTCCGAACCGGAGCTGCAGCTGCCTGCCTACCCCACAGTCACAGCAACGCAGGGTCAGTGCTGCATCTGATCCAGCTTAGGACAATGCTGGATCCTTAACCCAGGGAGGCCAGGGATCAAACCCTCATCCCCATGGATACTAGTCGGGTTTGTTACCTCTGAGCCATGATGGGAACTCCAAGTACTCTTAACTTTTAAGAGAAAGACAAAACATGGACTTTGGTCATAAGTCATCCTAGTTTCCTAAAACGAATTGGGAAAAATGTTCCATACTTTCGCATGCTTTAAAACAGATTAGTGAGCACAGAAAATGTCCATTCCTTTAAGTTTGGACAGAATTTAACAATTAGTATGTCTAGGATTTGCACCTCTGGGGAGGAAAGACCATTCTTTTAGTCCTATTTTTGTAAACATCATTCACATTTTAGCTATTTTGAGGCAATTTTGGTTGTTTTTGTTTTAAATCTATTTTTGCTCATTCAGTTTGCAGATTTAATTTACTGTCATAGGTTAAACATATTACTCTTTTCTAACCTATTTTTAAAGAACTTCTTCTGCATCTATGGTTATAGATCCCCCTGCTCCCTCTCATTTTAAAGCTGTGCCTCAGGATCATATTATGGTTGGATCTCCACCCCCCCACCCCCAAGCACCCGCAGAATGAGGAAATTCCTGGGCCGGGGATCAAACAAACCTGCGCCACAGCAGTGACAACACCGGATCTTTTTTTCTTTTTTTTTTTGACTGCACATATGGCTATATAGAACTTCCTGGGCCAGGGATCAAATCTTAGCACTGCAAAGAGGCACCGCAGCTGAGGCCATGCCGGGTCCTTAACCCACTGCACCACTGCGGGAACTCTGACAACACCGGATCCTTAATCCACTGAGCCACAAAGGAACTCCATAGTATGGCTGGATTCAAATTTTTCTTATTTTCATTTTTTAAAGTTTTATTGAAGTACAGTTTATTTACAGTGCTGTGATAACTTCTGCTATACAACAAAGTGATTCAGTTGGAGTTCCCATTGTGGCTCAGCGGTTAACGAATCCAACTAGGAACCATGAGATTGTGGGTTTGATCCCTGGCCTCGCTCAGTGGGTTAAGGATCTGGCCCCCTTGCACGCTCCCATCTTCCTTCTGCCTTCCAAACTGCTGAAATACTTTACAACTGCAGATCCCCATTTTTATTATTAGTTACGTTATTCCTTTTTGAGGGTTCATTCATCACTAGTCTTATGGTTTACTACTATATTAACAACTGTTACTCACAATTAATTCTGTACCACTTTAAAAAAAATACCCTCCTATAATTTCCCTCCCTTACTGGGCTCTTTATTCTTACTAATTACTTATTTGGCTCCTGCATAATTTTTTTTTTGGAGCAAGGACATGAGTGGAATATTTTGCAAGTCATTCAAGGTCAAAGATGATCTCTCTACTGCCCTATTAAGAAAAGATTCCTCAGAATTCCTGCTGTGGCTCAGTGGAAACAACCCGACCAGTATCCAGGGTTTGATCCCTGGCCCTGCACAGTGAGTTAAAGGATCCAGCATTGCCGTGAGTGTGGTGTAGGCTGGCAGCTATAGCTCCAATATGACCCCTAGCCTGGGAACTTCTATGTACCGTGGGTGCAGCCCTTAAAGCAAAAAAAAAAAAAAAAAAAAAGAAAGAAAAGATGCCTCAGCTGGCTGTAAAATTTGAGTAGCAACCTTTCTCCTCTAGTTCTAAGGTGATGATGCTCTGTTGCTTTTTGCACATGGGCCACCAGGTAACTGGATACAAATTTACTCTCCTTCTTTGGTGGATAATATCTTCTCCCTCACTCCAGTCTACCCCAACCCCACATATCTGAATGCTTATAATTTATTGTTTATTTTAATTTTTAATTCATTTTTAAAATACAACAATTTTGCTAGGATACATTTAAAGAGTGAATTTTCATCATTATACTCTTCACTTAATAACAGCTTTCTTCAGCTATAATTTAGAGTATAAAATTTCTTCATTATCTTTGGCTGGCCACCTTTGATAGGAAGATTCATGATTCCATACTAAGGTCGTGATGAACTTATGAACTCTAACACATAAGCTCAGGTCATCATCTTGAACCAGAAGCTTGTCTAATGCATCGTGAAGCTGCCTGCTGCTGCCACACCACTCCTCCCGTCTATTCCCGATTCCATCTTAGAACATGCTTCGCATTCTTTACATACTCCTGGTTTTCTCGGCAGGGTCCTCCTCTTTCTCCCTTGTCTCGCTGGGTCCAATCCTCATCCTTCCTCTCCTCTCATTCTATACACTCTTCCTGCGTAATCTCATCCATTTCCTGACCCCACTTGACATCTCTGTCACTGGTTCTCAAGCCCCTCCTCAAATACTGTTTATAAGGAAACATTCTCCCATCAGTAGCACCTCTCATTAGACACAGTGATTCACAACTACAGGGACTTCCTAAAATCTCAGGAGGTGCGATCATAGCTTGAGGAATTACTTCTCCTCTCCAGGGACCTTCAGTTAGAGACACGTGTCTGTTCCATCGCTAGAGGACAGCGCCATTAACCACTGAGCTTCAGTCCTGAAGCCTGGAGGTCATCACCACTAGACCTAAAGGCAGAGATGATGTCTCTGTAGTTTCCCACGTATCTCAGAACATCTCAACACACAGCAGCACAAGTATTTGCTGAGGAATGAATTCAATCACTGAATTCGGTGATTTCCAATTCATACCCTTTCAATGCACCTTCTTTTCATCCACACTGTTAGTGTTTTCGTTAAAGCCACTATCATTGTCTCCTGGCTACCAATGAACTTTCCCAGCCTCCAGTCCTCTTCCCCAATCCATTCTCCACGCTCCAAGTCAGAGCTATCCTTTTTAGTTATAGATCCCTCAACTTAAGGCCCTCTGAAATCGAACCCAAATTGCTCAACATGACATTCAAGTCTCTAATTCTCTTGACTTTGTACACAGGATTCCTTCTACTTGAGAGAACAACTACGGTATCACTGTAAGAAGAATTTCTTGATGCCCCACAGCTGAATTAAATACTCATCTTACACACACTCTGAAGTATCCTGTGCTGTCCCTACTACTGTACCTATTCTGTATTATAATTGTCTGTTTATCTGTCTCCTCAACTATGCTGTGAATTGATGCGTAGGCCACTGTCCTTCTCACCGTATCTCAATGCCCAATATAGTTCCTGGCACAGAGTAGGCATTCGATGAGTATCCTGTGAATGAATGTATTTTCAAATATCACCAATGACCACTGAAGTAGATAATTCTGTAATTTCATCATGGGACCGGGATTCTGAACCCAGATGGGATCTATAAATAGGTACTAAGAGAGCATGAACATCCTGAAATTGTACCCAATATTTTATGTGAATATACACTTTTAAGGGTAATTTTCTAAAGAGTCAATAACCCTAAAAACTTAAGAAATACTGCTGTTGGAATTTATTTGGTTAGAAAGGAACATTCTAAAGTGTACTGAAAATGAACAAAACCAAAATGTAGATACATACAACACACAGACCTATAGATATACAGAGACTGACTTAATGATATTAAGCCTTATGGTAAACCTTTTACTGAAAAGGGACAAGAATCAGAGAAGTCAGAGGGCTGCAGGAGGACAGAAGAAAATCAGAGGATATCAGAAAAAGAATTTAGAAAGGTAGAACAGAGAAGCAAAGGAAATTCTGTCTACTCTGCCATTTTGTATAGGGTCCTTACGGAGTCAGCCTGTGAAAGGTTAGGGCTTTGGTACAAAGGATGTCATGGTCTAAAGATATCTGTATAGTTCTAAAAACTGCAAACTTCACCTTGCCATAAGGCCGCTCAACTTCAGGAGAGTTCTGTCTAGTTGTCTTTTCAGTGCTGTTCAGTGAAGCCCTGTCTAGACACTGATGATCTTCAACAGAAGAAGAGAATGAAAAAGGAAGGCAATGGCTTGGGCTTATGAGAAAGAGGGGCAGGAAGAGGAGTGGATCAAACACTCACTACTTTTCAGGTGACCATCTTCTTTCTCTGGCTCACTCTATTCCTCTGTCTTTATTTAGGATACAGTTTACGTACTTTCCTATTTGCAGGAATATGATGCACTTTGATAAAATAAGGAAATGTATGTAAGTTCTGAAAAATATTGGTAGCTTTGAGAGCTGCAGGGGTTTTATAAATGTTGACCAAGTTCATTCTTTTCCCACTAATTAAGCATTTAATAGAGCTAGGGAATATGATTTATCTTTCCTTCTTTTTTGGAGGCTATCTCCTCACAACAGCATATAGCATATTATACTATCTGGTTTGCATTAGAAAATTCCAACTTAGTAAAAATGCTGTTACTAATCCACTAAAGTTGGACAAGTACTTCAGAGGAGGTGACAGACTTGATTTTGAGTGTTTCGATGCTACCCAGCCTAACTTTCACTATTGCAGAGTCCACACAGTGTAGCTACTGATCTTACACCCAAGATGTCTCTGGCTGTGAAACAAACCTTACTCACATGGGGATGAAAAATGGATCTTTCCTCATAATTATCATCTTTCATTCAAAGAAAATGAAAGCCAGAGGAAGGTGAATTTGGCCAAGAGGCCTGAAGAATTCACTGATTGGTTAATCAGCATCTAAATAATCAGGAATGGCCCACAAACCTATACAGCAGTTCATCCCCGTTTCACTTGACATCAACATACAGGAACAGCTCTGAGTGATGGACAGGGATGGGGCTTCGTGAACTTGTCATACATACAAATCATCCAACAGTGTCTTATTTTCCTGCAGAACTCCAATTGTATAAAATGGAGAAAACTGTGACTGTCAAAACAATAATTTTTAAGAACCAAGTTTGTAAAAAAATAAGTCTTAGATTTTATATTAACTTGTCCTATCTGAAAATCTTTGTGAGGCCCTAATCTAGTAATAAAAGATGTATTATTTTAAGCCAAACTGACAACTGAGGATTGATCTGGGTGCATTCCTGATAAATTTATGGTAAAATTTAATCTGGCTGGAAATGGGGGTGAAAGAAGAGGAATGGGGGAGGAAGGGGGAAATGCAACAAAGTCCTAATAATCTACTTATTTTATGCAAGAATCAATTTTTTTTTTTTAATTCCACGGTTCACTTAAGAATTGAAATGAGTTTGGCCCTATTGTCTACTATGGTATCCTTTTGGCAAGAAATTGCTGTTGCTGACATATTGAAATCTGGTTTACGTTCCATTACATTCACAGATAGGCAGAACTAGTCACTGAGAATTTGTCTTTTACTCATTCCATAGTAGTGTGTGGGATTCTGAAACCCTTTCAAATGCGACGGAGATTGTTGTGAGGAAAGAGAGAAAGATGAGAATGGAAGAAAAAAAGTCTGTAACCTCGTTCATTGCCTGCTCTACTTGCATCCTTATTCTTAATCTTGCCGAACTCATTGTATCCTCCATCTTCTTTAGGTTTCACTGCTGCAAGAGAGACCCAGGTTAGGAAGTGACTTGAGCATGACGCCAGGATCAATGTTGACAATGAGATGAGAGCCAGAAGTGCAGTCATAAGAGGATGTGAAGCCAAAAGTGGACATGAGTTTGGGGGTCCTCATGATGGGGTGTCTATAATATACATTCCATTCGGCCATAGAAGTGTGAAATTTACAAGACCAAACAAATAATACTCACCCGGAGGACAAGGGTCTACTGTCACTGACATCATATTTGCTACTCGCTAACTGAAATGTGCACATTCTCAGGATGCTCTTAACATGACTTCTGGGAAGAACTTTTCTGGTGAAGTGTGGAATGGAAAGGGAACGTGGAGCAGGACGACACGGATGGGCATCACCTGGCAGATCCAGCAGTCCGCTCCAACAGATGCCCACAAGGTAGTGTTTACCTTGATGAGCCTTGCAAGACTCTGATACCCGATCTCATTGCCTGGACCCAGGACTGCAGACTCATGCTAACAAAACTCACAAGACGCTGATGTATTAAAAAAAAAGAAGGCGACTTTATTATTGACAGTGAACAACAGAGGAAATCAGGCATACTGAATCTCTGCATCAGTCTGTACCAGGCTGATAGTGAATGCTCTCCTCAGGAAGGTAAATTACAAGAGAGAAGCTTACTGTGCACGGAAGCAGAACAAGTGGAGTTAATTACGTGGGACTCCAGTGCAAAATAGCATAAGACCCTGTGGCTCTGTACCACAGGGAGATCCACCTGCCAGGCAGGCCAGAGGCTTGCCCTCACCTGGCAGGTGCTATTGGCCAGAGGTATCATGACAGTTACTTTAATAGTTTTTCTTCTTCTCTGTGTCAGAGACAGAGAAAATGCTCTTCTGATGGAGATGTCATATGTTTGTTTGTTTGTTTTTAAGATATCAATATGTTCAATTAGGTTACAGACAAATCTTTCTGCCCAAGGCGTCTTTAGGTCTCATAAGATCACACTGCCTCTCTTGGCTTTAATATATTAGGGGTTCATTTCTTAGTTTAATTTTCAGAGAGTATTTTCATTTTCCTGCTTTCTGGGATCAAGAGGGGCACCACGTGGTGGACTCCACATTTGCCTACAGGTTCCACAAAGCGTCAGTTAAATTCAAATCAGCCTGTATTCACCATGCTAACTTTATGACCACTGCTGTGCCAGATACAAAAGAATATTCAAAAGTGTAACAAGGGCCTCTAAAGAAATGTTATATCTAGTGGATGCCTATGGTCCTAAGTCCTTCTTAAGGTATATTTATTCATTCATTTTTCACTAGTATTTTTAGGTCCCTGCCTATGTACCCGGGTCAACTTGATACAAGAAACATAAGATAAAATTGTCTTGTTCCTTTTAAGAGCTTACAGTCTAGCAAAAGAACAAGACATTTAAAAGAAGGTCTCAGCATTGCTAATCATTAGAGAAATGCAAATCACAACTACAATGAGGCACTGCCTCACACCAGGCAGAATGGCCATCATCAAAAAGTCATCAAATGCTAGAGAGGGGGTGGAAAAGAGGGAACACTGTTGGGGTGGAAATGTAAACTGGTGCAGCCACTATGGAAAACAGTATGGAGGTTCCTGAAAAAACTAAAAATAGAGTTGCCATATAATCCAGCAGTCTCACTCCTGGACATATATCCAGACAAAAGAAGATGCGGTATATATACATATGAAATACCACTCGGCGTCAGAAAGAATGAAATCACATTATTCGCAGCAACGTGGACGGACCTAGAGATCATCACACTAAGTGAAGTCGGAGGAAGACAAATACCATATGCTGTCACTTCTATGTGGAATATAAATATGATAGAAATAACATCTCCACAAAACAAAAACAGATTTACAGTGTAGAGAACAGACTTGTGGTTGCCAAGGGGGAGGCAGGGTAGCGGAAGGAAGGATTGGGAGTTTGGGATTAGCAGAGGCAACCTATTACATACATGATGGATAAACAAGGTCCTAGTATATAGCACAGAGAATGGTATTCAATATCCTGTGACAAACCATAATGGAAAAAACATGAATAAGAATACACACACACACACACACCTGAATCACTTTGCTGTACAGAAGAAATTAACACAACATTGTAAATCAACTACACTTCGATTTTTAAAAAAAGATACTATGCCAAGTGGTGAGCCTGGCAGAGGGAGTACTTTTATATGCAAGGGCAGAGACAGAAGCCGTACCTTTTAAAACTATTTAAAAAAAATACGAAATAATAATGATCATTAAAAAAATTAACAACAGTGGCTCGAAGCACAAAGTGTAAAAAGTTTCTCTTACTTCCCCACTCCTGTTCTACCTCTCAAGGCTGTCCTCAGTAGCTGCTGAATACCCTTCCGCATCTTTTCCTAAGTATACAAAAAACATACAATGACATACACATACACACACTTTTGCATCCCCCAATATACATATTTTTATAATACACAAATATAACTTCTATATTTATTATATCAATTGTGTGCATTTATATTGCACAGTCTATGTAACATACATATGCACAGAAACATTTATGTAATATGTACACACGTGTGAGATCATATTAAATATACTGGTTTTGGGGTTTTTTCCCTTCTCTTTTTTTCTTTTTGGCTGCAGCATGCAGTAGTTTGATGCGGGATTTCAGTTTCCAGACCAGGGAATGAACCCAGGTCACAGAGGTGAAAGCACAAAATCTTAAACACTAGACCACTAGGGAACTCCCTGTATATTGTTTTATAACTTGCTTTTTTACATTTAATTCCTTGTTATAAATTATAACATGAATATAGAAAAATACACAAAGCAAACAGACTTAGTTTAGAAAATAAATTATTCCCATGCATCTCCCTCCAGGTCAATGGAGAAGTCTGAATACCCTAGAACCTCCCTGTAACTCCCCCTGAAGCATTACGTTAAATTTTATGTTAGTCATTTCTAGCAAAAACAGCTTTACTTTTCTAAGCTTCTCACTTTCTCTTATGTTTCCTTAGATTTTCAGCTCTTTGCTGCTCTGAGGATGCCTTCTTATACATATTCAACAGTTTTGATAATTTCTAGCAGGAGAATTGTTTAAATAACTTAATCAGCCACATTTCCAATAACAATAATTGGTGTCACATCTCAATTTCTTCCTGTGTCACAGTTCTGCATATAAATGTAGATCTGGACCTACTAGATCCTAATCCTAAGGGGTTATGAGAAGTAAACATCTTTGATCTCTCACAGCACAGAGAGTGAAATATGTAATAAATGCACACAAAGAGTAAAGAAATGGAAAAGAGAACACATACGTAATTACTCCTGCTCTTGAGGAGTTTCCACTTTCTTTTTGTGAAAGAAGATGTATATGCATAAAACAATTTGAGGAGTTCCCTTCGTGGCTCAGTAGTTAACGAATCCGACTAAGAACCATGAGGTTGTGGGTTCGATCCCTTGCCTTGCTCAGTGGGTTAAGGATCCGGCGTTGCCGTGAGCTGTGGCGAAGGCCGGCGGCTACAGCTCCTGTTAGACCCCTAGCCTGGGAACCTCCATATGCCGCGGGTGCAGCTCTACATAAAGGCAAAAAGACAAAAAAAAAAAAACAAAACAATTTGACATGGAACAATCTGAGGCAATAAAGAGACATGTTTACATGAAAGCACTTGTATTCACTGTTATGAAAAGATTTCCAAGATACATTTCCAAGTAAAAAAGGAAAGCTGCAGGATGATGTATGTGTGTAAAATGAATCTTTCTTTTTTTCCTTTGGTGGAGCCCATGGCATGTGAAAGTTCCTGGGCCAGGGATTGAACCTGCACCACAGGAGTGACCCAAGCCACTGCAGTGACGATGCTGGATCCTTAACCCACTGCACCACAGGGGAACTCCTGTAAAATATATCTTAATCTATAGCTATCTCTATGTGTGTAAACAGGTGTGTGTGTATGTGCCCGAGCATATTCTTGCTTATACATAGAAATTAGGACTGTAAAGACTCATAACGATGGTTACTTCTACAGACTGGGATTAGGAAGTCAAGAGTGATCTTTTCACTTTCAAATAGCCTATATGATATTTTTACAAGAAGCATATATCACTTTTATAGTTAGGGGAAATTTTTAAATTACATTCAGGGGCAAACGTATCTGACAAAAGAAATCAAGAACTAAAAACAGCCAGAAAGTCAGAAATTACTGGGGAAGGCTTCAAAGTGAAAAGGCAGGACTTGAAAGGGGCCCAGAGGACTGGTAGAGTTTAAGTTAGAGGACAGGAGTTGGGGGGAAAGTGGTGAACAGATTACGCTGTGAGCAGACATCAGGGAAGTAATTAGAATGGTACCCAGAGGGGACCATAAGGAAGGTAAGCTAATTCCAGTTTACACTGGGAGATAGGACTAAACAGACATAGAGTCAGAGCATAAAATGTGGAAGGGCATCAATACTGAGTCCATAACTGACTTGATGGGAAAGAGAAATCATTACAGGTTACTTTATGAAGCAGTAATATGAGATAACATTAACCTCAGGGAGTGGTTTGTGCAGAATGACATCAGATGTGAAGAATCCCTGGTAATTTATAAAGTGTTAGATCAGTAATTATAGGTCTTATTAAGTAAGTTATAACATTAAAAGTCCCGTTTTAGGGAGATTATTGGTATTCTTACACGGAATGCACTACAGGGCAAGAAAGATTGAGAGCAAGGAGATTCCTTAGCAATGTAATGTACTTGAAAGCGCCTACCCTGTTTGCACAATCTGAAAAATGCAGATAACTGTCTTACTTCTCAGGCCTGTTTTAAGAAGTAAATGTACATGTAATGGTATGGTCAAAATGTACCAGAGTTCATTTCTTCTCAACTGCTAATTAATGTCCAGAGGTATGGTGACAAAAAACAAAACTGATGCCCTGGTCTTCCTAAATAAATAATTGATTAAGATCTACTTATTGGATGTAGAGAATGAAAGCGGAAAGGATAAGGATTTCTTCTAGGTTTCCAGCAGGGAGGACGGGTGAAATGGTGGTATGGGGACAGAAACTGACCTAGATCCGCAGTCTGCAACCTATACCAGTTCCGGAGTCACGGCACTCTTACCACGTGAGTTTCACCCCCTCCATCTCTCTATCACTCCTAACCCACAACCCTCCTCTCGTGGGGATGGGGCAATCTCCTTGTATGAGTACAAATATGGCATAAAATATTTTTGAATAAAAGTGCATTTATATTCATTTTATTTTGGAAAAAATTTTCGAAAACATTTAAAAATCTCAAAACAATGGAGACATGCAAAGTTACTGAATATTCAATTATTGCAGTGGGCAAAACTTAGCAACGCTTTGTTCAAAATCAAAACAAACTCTACACTTGACTTATAAGGAAGAAAAAGTCTACATAAATAAAAGTTGACAGAATTAAATATCTTTAGAGTTTAAACTTATTTGTACTTGTATTTTTATCATATTAAGGCCCAAATCACAAAATCATAAAAACCAAAAAAGATCAATATAAATTAATAATGTAAGTGATGCTTTTAAAATTCTTTTCTTCTGAGTGGATTCCAACTTCTGAGTGTCATGTTACAACCCTGGGCCATAGTCTTAAAGCAGAATTTATTATAGTCCTACAGTATTCTAAAAGTTTTTGTTGCCTAGCTAGAGGTCAAAAGCTTGAGGATTATTACATACTACAACACAAAAATTCAAAACGTTTACAAAGTAATCTGTCATGCTTCAGACTCTTTACTTTTCTGTAAGGTCACATTTCTGTAGAAGATGACAGAGTTGGCGATTGTGTAACTAAGCCTCCAGAACTACTTACAACTCTGGAATGTGACCATTGTTTTGCAATGGAGTTGGTCACCATCATATGAAAATCTTGGGAAATAAAATATCTTGTTTACCTGCTAGTTCCTGTCAGAGAATGGCTCATTCAGGCAGTACTTTAGTCTAAACGCCCAACTTCCACTGCTTGGTGTTAATGATTCCATTTTAAAGGAATGTTAAGAATACTTCTACCTACTTGAAAAGGTAAACAGAAGGGGAGGGGGTGGGGGAAGAGAGAAGAAGAGGGAGAGTAGAAAAGAAATGCATCTTTGCTTCACAGTAACGTGGGAAGGGGGAGGCAGAAGGCGATGGAGATGGAATTGGCTATGAGCTGCTACCTGTTTGCTGAAGGTGGGGCTGAGTACACAGAAGTGCATCTTCCACTGTGCCTGCATTGTATGTGGAAATGTTCCTAATTAAAAATTAAAGGAAAAAGCATGTACCTAAGTTTTTAAGATTGTGTCCTAACTAGACACCTGCCTAAAAAAGGATAATACAGTACTACTAATAGTCCTGCAATAAATGTCATCTTTAGAACACTGATTTAAGATTTCAAGAGTTCCTGAGGCTTATTTGCCCAATAACGATAACAAAATTTATGCCAAGCCATAATCCTTATTTTGCCCATCGTACTTACACTTTCACAACCATTGTCTTAAATACTCTTCACAATAACACTGTGAAATCTGGCAATTACCATTCTAATTTGTGAAAAATACAGGAAAATACAGGCTCAGAGAAGTTAAGTGGATTTCATTTCTTTCTTTCATTCATTCACTTCACAGACATTTTACTAGTATGTGTCTGCCAAATCTGGCCCAGGTATTAGGAATTAAGAGACAAAGAAACGGGATTCCTTTTACAAGAGATGCATAGTCTAGTAGAGGGGACAGATTTACAAAATAATTATAGGACGAGGTGAATCATATTACAATGAAGTGTTTCTCAAAAATTTTTTAACCATGATCTACAGTAAGAAATGCATTTTACACGACAACCCAGTATATACAAACATGCTTAAGTGAAACAAACGTTTCATAAAACAATATTCTTCCTATGTATGATTCACACTGTGGTATTTTTCTAATCTACCCTATTCAGCATCTTTTCTTGTTTTTAATAAAATGCTGGTCACAACCTTTTACAATTGGGTTGCTGCTTACAAATCTGCATTATTCACTATGGGTGTAACCACAGTGTGCAAAAGTGTTCGCATGAGTATGATCAGAGTTCTCTGTCAACACAAAAGGAAACCAAAACTATTCCAGGGAATGAGAAAGGCCTTAAAGAGGTTAGTCTCTGAGTACTTGTCAATATTAAAATGGCAGAACCAGAACAAAGGTCTTAAGAGGCTTTAATCACTTTGCTCTTGGCAATAATCCTGCTACTTTACACTGGCCAAACCCAAAGCATCAACAGACTGTGCACTCACTGAAAAGCTAGGGAAACAAGTTGTTTTCTTGAAGGCATGTCAGCAATCATTCATTCATTCATATTTACTAACTCCTCATTATGTGGCACAGCGCTTCCTGTCCACAGGATCATCCTGCTACTACCTGTAAAACAGCTATAAACATCCTCAGACTATAAGGTTTACTCTATAACTAACAACCCTAAATATCTGTTTTCTCAAAAATTCTCTGGAAGAAAGACTGAAAAACAAGAGATCAGTATAATACATATTAGATGTAAGCTTGGATACTATAATTTTTTAAATGATTTTTTTCCATTATAGCTGGTTTACAATGTTCTGTCAACTTTCTACTGTACAGCAAAGTGACTCAGTCACACATTCATATATATATATACATTCTTTTTTTTTTTTCACATTATCCCCCATCATGCTCCATCACAAGTGACTAGATATAGTTCCCACTGCTATACAGCAGGATCTCATTGCTTAACCATTCCAAACGCAATAGTCTGCATCTAGGATACTGCAATTTTTATCAACCACAAATCTATACCTTGATTTTGTTCAAGGCCTTAATCTTCTATCACAGACTCAAAAATGTGCTGTCCCTCCAGGCAGTTGTAGCTGCTGTATACAGAGCTGAATGAAGGGAAGAGCCAGAAGGCCGATGGCTCCAGGAGCACTAATATCTCATGCCACTGCCCTCTGCTGTCTAAGAGGGACAGGGGCAAGATCAGGGAGACCCATGGACTTGATCTGGCTTTGCCATTTTCTCCAATAGGAAGATTTCCATTTTCAGGTACCTGTTCTGAGACTCTATTTTGCCCAAATGCACCAAAAACTCATTCTGTAAACTTGACCTAGTCTGATAAGTTCGTTGTGCCTTTTATCCACTAAGCAATAAAGCAGAAAAGGTACTTTTCCACATCAGCATGTTATCAGCTTACAATAATGCTACTATTCATTGGGCATGCAATAAATATTCATCAAGGATACTGATATTGACAGGGAACGCAAAACAGACAAAAGGAAGAAAGTTAATTGGACTTCATGAGATATAGAGGAACTACAGCTGTTTTTCATCCCTACTTCCCCAAAGGGAAACATGGTTTGAATATCAATGACAAAAGATTTTGTTGGCTGAAGTATTCTTAATGGAAATCAAACCAAACTGAACCAAACTAAAAACATCAACTGATATTTGTGCCTTTAATCATATAACTGTAAGGTGTTAGTATGCTGAAAGTATTCTAGGTTAGGCTTTATTGGTTATTAACCCAGCAACAGAGGGCTGGCCAGAAGGAAATGAAAATTACAGTTTTGAGAAAGTTACTGAAAAGCATAGGCCATTTGGAGAGACATTCTAAGCTTTGGAAGAATCCTTTTGTTTGGAAGACATGTTTAGGGTTGATACCTCTGAATATTCTAAAAAGTCTAAATAGGTGAATGAACTATTTTCTAAAAGACCTTCATGTTTTAGACTACACAAAAGATTTATTTTAAGAATACTCACGCTTTAATTTAGACCACCAAGGATAACATTTTCAAAACTCTGTAAATATTTAGTTAGAATCAAATGATAAAACATTAAAACAATCAACCACCAGAACATAAGCTTGGTATCGTTTTCCTTCTATAATCTTTATGACTCACTTCCAATTTCGTACGAAACGTGTTGAGATGACTGCTCTACTTTAGGCATCTCTAACCCATTATGTCCAAAACTAAATGCTAATTCACTTACTCTCTCCTCCTGCCAACCTCCCAGAACACCCATTCTTCTTAATTCCAGTGATCTCTAAAATGGGTATGCACAGAAAAAAAAAATGCACCAGAGAAAGGGATAAAGTATTAAAACTTCTGTACTAGATACAGGCTCAAAAGTATTTAAGGGTATGTGATTTTGAAAAAAGTTGAGATGACTAATCTAATCCAGGCTTCCTCACTGCCTTTAGGCCATTAGTCCACTAAGAGCTTAAATTCTCTCTCAAAGTCTCTTCCACCTTTCCTTCCATTTCCACTGCTTCTGCCTGCAGTAGCTCAGATTCTCCATGTCTTGCTAGGATTTCTGCAGGAGTCTTCCATTTTGTCTTACTTCCTGTAATATCTTTTTCCAACTCATTTTTCACTCTGCCACTAGAAGTATCTTCACTATTCAGATAGTATTGCTCATCCAAAACAAATAAACAAACAAGCAAGCAAACAAAAAACACTACCTACAATAACCCAAACACCAGAATGAGATTTTTTTCCCCATGGTTTTCTATAGTTTTAGCTCAACCCAGGAATGTAGTAGGAAAAAAAGCATGACCTTCAGGCCTAGGTTTGAGTTTTGGTCCTGCCTCTTATGAGCTTTATGACTTTGGAGGCAGCTTCCTGGGCTTTTATTTCCATCTTTGAGTGGTGGTATTAATAGCTCACAACTGTTATGTAAATCAAATGAGATTATCTATGCATTGAGGAGGAACTAAGCCCAGAGAGTCAGGCACACACTAACAGATGATCAATTGCTTGAGCCCTTCTTGCTCTAGGTTCACTGCTACTACTGCCCTCTGCCTTGCTCCCCTGACACCTGACACCCTCCCACCCCCACCCCATGACATTACACACCAATCCGTGTGGAACAGAGGTTTTCCTCAAACATGACATGCACTCTCAGGCCCCTGTGGCTCTGATTACACTACACCCTCAGCCTCATATGTCCTTTCCTGACTTCTCAACTGAAATTCTACCCATGCCTCAAGGCCCAGCTCAAATGTCAGCTCTTCCAGGAAGGCTTCCCTTTATTTCTCTGATCATCACTTTTCCCTTCTGTCCTTCCTCCACGCTGCTTACACCTTTACTTTTGTATTTATTTCTTTGTGTTGTAACATTACTATTGTATTTGCATTAAATATAAAATTATGTTTACATATGTTACCTGCATGAATTATAAGCTTCTTGAAGGCAGAAAGCATGCTTTTCTTCTTCTTAGTCTCAGCAATTAATACCTTGTACTGGAAAGGATTTAATAAAGGTCTGCTGATTAAGTAAACGTATCAAATATTTTCAAAAGGTATATATACATTTTTACCAGAACGAAACACCAATCACTTGTTTCATCTTGTGATTTTTAGAAAAAAACTTGTACTTGAAAAATATACTATTTAGTCTTTCCAATGTATAAATTAAAAATAACAAAGAAATGACCTAAAAATGGTAAATTTTTGGTATTTCAGACTCAGAGAAAAGAACAAGATATTATTTTTAAGCTATCAAACAGATGATATCCATGACAGACTACTAGTGAGTGAATATTAATTGAGGATAATGATTCAAAGAGAAAAATCATAATACATACATACCATCAATTTAAAACCACACTTTCAAATACTTAATGAGCTCACACTATACTGAGTGAAATAATCAGGACACAAAACTGATCCCAATCTTGTAAGTATATAAGAAAAAAGGCAACAGAAATAAAACAGACATTAATATGTGGTTATTTCTTAGTGGCAGGGCTACAGGTGATTTTTATTTTCTTTTACATTACCTAAATTTTCTACAACATACACATTTGTATAGTTAGAAATTTAAAAAAAGATTCAATATCAATGAATTCTAATTAAAGCTTAACCAGATTTAGCCCAGTAAAAGACTTCCTGATATTTTAATATTTAATTACAACACACTTGTGCAGACATCATTAAACACTGAGAGTTAATGTGGTAGTTTAGAAAAAGATACTAACAGAAAACGGAGTCTGCATTGTGACTTAGTGACCAACTCGGTTCCCTTATGAAAAATATCAAATGGGAGTTCCCATTGTGGCAGGGTAGGTTAAGAACCCACCTGCAGTGGGTTAGGCCGCTGCAGAGGTACAGGTTTGATCCCCAGCCCTGCATGGTGGGTTAAAGGATCCAGGTATTGTCACAGCTGTGGTGTAGGTACAGTTGTGGCTCAGATTCGATCCCTGGCCACAGGTGCAGTCATAAATTAAAATATATATATATATATATATATGTAGATATATATATATATATGATATTAATAAAAGTTTTCCTTCATTTTAAACAGAAAACAGAATAAGTAAACATTTGACTAGTTATTCGGTAGGTAGCACAGCACCGGCTGTGGGGGGGGTGGTCAGCTGGCATTCCAGCTCAGCCACTTGTCAGCTGCGTAATTCGCTCTCTGAGCCACAGTCACTCTTTCCACAGATCAGGGAAAATCCCCACACTTCCTCGCTGTTATCTGCAGACCCAGTATCAACATCATCATTAGTATCATCATTAATCTCATAATTAACGAGACCTCTACCCCAATGTCTAGGACAGGGCATGTCCTTTTCTATTTCCTGTCTCACAGATCTGGAGACTGTCCAACCCGGCTGGAAAATGGACAAGGATGAGCACAGCGGCTCGTTCTGACTTGAAGGGCACCTGAAGGGTTTTAAGCTTGCTGATTCTAAAGTAGAGCCTTAGTGACCACAGGCACTGCAGCTGCATGACCCGTGGCTGTGATCGTGGCACTCCCTGTAGAGCCCTCTGCAAAGTGGGATAGGACCACTAGAAGGAAGCTGATGAGAGTGAGTGGGTGGAAATGGGGGCTGGAAGGACACAAATTGATGAGTGAGCAGGAGGAGAGAACAAAGTTTTGGAGGGCAGTGCCATCGAGGGGACAGGGGAAAGAGGAAGCTAAGGGAGAAAGCAGAAATAGCCAGACCGTCAAACAGGGAGGAGTCTGGGGAGAGAGAAAGTTGTCTCTTCCTCTCCACTGTCTTCTTCCTGAAAGTTTCTCCTCTATCCATGCTTATCCTTCTGCTTCTCCCTCTTTACTATCCCCTCCTCAACTTCTTCGTTTGCAAAAGCACGCTATTCTCAAGAGTCACTCCCACTCCCTCTCGGACAAGTGGAATTCCTTTCCCCAGGAGTCAGGGAGTGAAAACCTGCAAAAACACTGATCTAGAGTGGCCTGCAATGTCCAAACTGGCTTCCCAACCCCTCGAGGTCCCCATGCATCAAGGATGAGATCTAGAACTGATCCTGGCTGCAGGTATGAGGGGGCACATCACACAAAGAGCAGCTGTTCACCTCTCGGCTTTCTGTTCCTGGCCACCCCACGTCCTCATTTGCACTATCTTCAATTACAAAGGATGCACTGTCTTCAATTACAAACGACCCACGCAAATGTCCCATGACTAGCATTTATCATCTGATAACTGTATGGTCACCTTCCTTTTCTGGCAAATTTATAAAATGTTTTTTTAAAATGTCAGGATTGGATATATTTAAAAAAAAAATCCAAAGACTGAGCCACGAGAATATTTAGTCAAAAATCGTAATGCCCTCAAGGTAGGAATGTCTTTATTTCTCAAATACATCATCCTGACTCCCAACATGTCAGTTGAATGAGCCAAGAAGAAGTTCAAGACAACATGCTTGATTCCGGTTTTCTTTGAGAAATTTTTATGTACTCTTTTTTACAAATAAACATAAATATTGCACTGAACCAAAAGTATAAAGAATTAAGTGTTACCTACGTGGGTGCTAAGTGGGGGCAACTTCAGAGACTGACAGATATATTTCAATGAAACTGTAACAACTCTATTGAAAATCATCTTTGGATGACTTGAAAAATAAGAAAACACTAATACTGTACCAGGAAATGCATTTGATATCGGGCGAAAGTGTGTTACTTTTATTCCTCAACCGAACAGTATGATAATCTGCCTGCAACTGCCAAAGGCTGTGCTGCCTCAAGTGCAAACTCAAGTATCCTTGCAAACAACTTTGTTCAGCAAATAAGTATCATTTGCTCCCATGTTAAGGGAACACCTCCCTGTAAAATGTCCCAAGAAATAAAAAAAAGGAGCAGCTTACTAAATAAAAACAAATGTACCCTACAGCACAATATGAAACAAAAGAACTACTGGGGACCTCCCTGGAGAAGCTGCTCCTCGGGCTGTGCCTTCAGAGTCTGCTTGTTAGCAGGGGTGCTGGCAAACTACAGGATGTGGGAACAGGGCGAGCAAGGATGATTTTTACTTTCCCTGCAGCTCAGGAACTTGGACAAGGCCAAGAAAGAAACAAGAGCTGCAGGGCTCTGAATAACCATTTCCTAGCGTTGGCTACAAAAAAGAATCGCCTGCTTTGAGGCGAATGCAGTTGAAAGGACAGAAAGAGGTTGTCAGAGGGCTTAAAAGAGCCAAGGGCTGGGAGGCAGCACTGCCTCCCCCTGAAGGAACAAGCCTTCCTGTTCGTGGAGTTGTTTCCAGGCGCTGGCCCCTGGTGCCTCTCTGAACGGCAGAGCCCAACGCTGGTTTAAGAGCTGATTTTAGCCTCTGAGGTAATGTGAAGGAACATCAGGTTCTCAGACTCAGCTCATTTCAGGGATTAGCGCTATGGCCTAAGAAAAATATGCTGGGTATGTGGTCAATCACTCTCAGACGTAACCCGCTTACAAAGCCACTTCGTTTCAGCAACAGATTTTAGCACGAGTACTCCAAAACAATCACTCATTTAAAAAAAACACTAAAGAGATCATATTATCACTGGTGTACTGACCTCCCATTTTCTTCTACTTCTAAGAGTTTTCTTTTCCCTCAGGTAAGCCAGTCAACGAGAGGCAGTTTATGTAATGGTTAAGGGCATGGACACCGCCGTCAAATGTTCTGGGTTTGAATTGTGAATATGAGGTTGGGCAAACTGCTCGACCTCTCTGAGCCTTAACAGCCTCCTCTGTAAAATGGGGATGACACCAGCAGCCAGCTCACAGCACCTTGAACAGAGGTGGCTACACAGGAAGTAGTCAAAGAAGGCCAGTGACTGTTACTGGTTAACAATGTTACTACTGCCATGTAATGACAGCCTTGTACCTCGCCTTTAAAAAAAGCCTATGACTAATGCCTTTAATAACTTGCACATCTGCCTTTCCGAGTTAAGAATGTACTTCTTAAAGGTTTGCTGATTTTTTTTTGTGTCTCAAATATCTCACAGTTTCTGGCATATAATAAGAGCTCATAAATGTCTGAATATAGGAATGAATGAAAGGAACAAAGCTTTGTGGATCAAATAAGGTTGTAATATTTGTCATACAGGTAAATTCAGATTTGATGAGCTTTTATTAAGTGCCTACTTTATGCCAGACCCTGAATAAAGTCTTTATGTTGTTTTAACCATTATAACTCTATGGACAAAACAAATCTAGGTAACTGCATAATAACAGAGTGGCTACTGGGCTAGGCTGAGCCTCATTTAGACGAGGCCACCAAAGTTTACAACCCAAAAAGGGCTGGTTAACTAAACTTTGTGGAGTTAATTTTCAAGCCATACAAATAACTCATTTATATGCCGCCAAAATGTAGCAGAAAAGGGACCACGTGACCAATACACAAGGGAAGGCTACAGCGGACTAGACTGGCATTCTCTCCTCTAGATCTAGGGCAGGGTGATGGTACCCCTTCTGGGGTACAGTAAGCACCCTGGGGATATTTTTAGCACCCACAAAGCCCCAGTCGGAAAGCCCTGCTTTAAAGGATCTCTTTAACCACAGAATAAGGAACTATGTATTACGTTCAAAGCTTGGCAGCAACTCAATTTCCAAGTGTTAGTTTTTCATGAAATCATCACATATCTCAGGGAAATTTCAGCTCGAGCTCAGCTCTTTTTACTTTACTGGGAAGAAAATTCTAAGCCAGCATAAATGAGTAAGTGGATTTCAGTCTTCTGAAAGGGCGTTTTGGGTGTGGCTGAGATAGCTAGCTTTGAAAACTTAGCAACACAGGATACATTATGAGTAATTTCTTTCCCTTTTTTTTTTTCTAAACAATGATGCTAACTCACCAGATCCTTCTGAAAGAGTCCTTTTATTAATTTCAATGAAGTCAAGTAGAGAACAAGTTGTAATATGAAACACAATTTATGCAACTATGTTGAAATTCTCTGCCTGAGTTACATCTCCTAATGCAAGAATTTTATGGTAAAACAATTTCAAAATGACATCTAGCATTAGCTTAGGCTCATTTTGGTTTCAGGCTTTCTATACAAATCACAGAACTCCCGAGGCAAAATGATAGTGCCTTTAAGGAGGGGGAAAAAAAACAAAAAAAAACCCTGTTCCCCACAGTTTATAATAAAAGAGCTGAAACTAAGCCTCGATTGAAATTATACTGTTAGGCAACTCCAGAAACTAAACACAAAAACATGTTAAAGGGAAGATTGCAACATCAAGGGAAAACCATCCTCATCTATATAGTTTTAGATTCCCAGCCATCCCTGACCCAAGCCCAGATGAGATCAACTGAACCTTCAGAGGCTTTCCTGCAGCCAGCCAACGAGCTACTCACTCCTTCCTCAACCACACGGGTTGCCCAGGGAAAGGCACGCAATAATTTAAAGGGCCAATAGAAATCCCGTGGGTGGGTTTGGTCTGCCTTTCAAAACCAATGAACTTCCCATTATATAACCTTTAATACCAAGAGAGAAATTTACAGTCATACACCCAACTAAACTATAAAGCAGGCTACACTGCCTGCCTCGTCGTATTTTTTTTTTTAAGAAGAAGTATGGAAAAGTAAAAGAGTGTCCCAAACGACACAATCCATCTACTCAGGTAGTGTCAGAAAATTAATGAATCTACTTGGTGGTGTGACCTAGGCTTGCTTTTTGTGATGATTTTCAGGGCAATCTGATGTTTTCAATCAGAAAAATGTAGGCAACTAAAACAAAACCAACATGACATTTTATTAATTCTTTATAAAATAAAGTCTTTTAACCGCAGCAGAATTCTGAGAATCTGGCTTTTCCAGAAAGCCCAAGAAAAATACTTTAGTTTCACCATTCTCAAATTCATTTGACTTTGAAACAAAATAAACATATTACTCTATTTAATATCTTGCACAAGCAAATTCACAAGAATGAAATGTGTTCAGAGTTCCTAGAAAAAATGTAGCAATACAGGCTGCCAACTTGTTCAATGTCAAGCTCTAGGCAGTATAGCCACACTAGCAGTAAATGACTCAGAGTGAGTCACGCTTAAGCTATTTTTGCTTTTAAAGTACTGCCAGGCACTGTGTTAATATTCAACCCAGAGTAAATTTAGCCTAACAAGAAAACAAGTGTTTCCATGGCTGCTTCTTCACAGTGTTTATGGTATATATGCAGCCATTAGGCACAGGAATCTAGCCAGATAAGTTAAGTAAAAATGCTCATCTATTATTTATATCCAGGCTTTGGAACACTGGAAACATGAAATGCAACTTAGGCTATTCTTTCAACTCCTTCTGTCTATCCGCACCCTCCAGACCCCAAACAGCAAGGACATAGAGGGGATACTATTAATGATTCATGTAAAAGTTTGTGCCATGAAACTGTAAGTGAACTGTTGTTCACGGATTTTATGTGGCTCTGTATTAAGAGTCACAACCACTCATGTTTCTATGATAGCGCGACCACTGGGAAGTAAAGTGCTTTAAAAAAAGCGCGACCACTGGGAAGTAAAGTGCTTTAAAAACTATCTAGCAAAAACAGCAGGAAATGTGGGCTATAGATACCAAAGAGAATCATTATACAGTATCACGTATAGTGAATAGTCAGTCTGGTAATGTGAACACTCAACAGGTGTTTAAAAAATAATCGCTGTTCTCTTTCAAAAAGATACATGCACCCCAATGTTCACAGCGGCACTATTTATAAGCCAAGACATGGAAGCAATCTAAGTGTCCATTTACAGATGAACAGATAACAAAAGTGGGGTGTATTTATAAAAGATACAACTCAGCCATAAAAAAGAATGAAATAATGCCATTTGCGGCAACATGGATGGACCTAAAGATTATCATACTAACTGAAGTAAGTCAAAGCCAGATATCATAAGATATCACTTATATGTAGACTCTAAAAAAATGATACAAACAAACTTATTTAAAACAGAAACAGACACGCAGGCATAGAAAACAAACTTATGGCTATCAAAGGGGAAAGGGAGTGGGAGAGGGATAAATCCGGATTTGAGGATTAATAGATACATACTATTATACATAAAACAAACAAGGACTTTCTGTATAGCACAGGGAACTATATTCAGTATCTTGTAATAGCCTATAATGGGAAAAAATCTGGAAAAGAATATACATTATATGTGTACACACACACACACAACTGAATCACTTTGCACATACCTGAAACTAACACAGCAATGTAAATCAACTATACTAGAAAAAAAAATATATTGGTGGTGAGAGATGAATGGCTAATCTGACTGATCTAAAAAAAAAAATCTTGGTTTTTCAGAATACGCTCTTTCTATTCCAAATGCACATGGAATTCTTACACTTGAGTAGCACAGTCAATATGAGATGGATGCTAGGACTTTCCCCTAACTGGTCTGTTTACAGCTGTCAGAATCCTCAGCATTACCTACAGAATCCATGCTATAGTCGTATACAGTGATTAGCTATTCTGCTTAGTAAAAAAGTGTCCAAGCTATCTATTCCAGCCCAGGTTTTCAAAATAGGATGCATGAACCTCAGTATGTATCTTGGAATTTTTATTTAGTTTTATTTAAATAATGAGGGAAAAAAACTAGGTTTCACTAACATACATGCTAACATTATGCAGAACACGTATAAATCCGAATAAACAAAATATCAGGTGTCTGCTCCTCTTGAGCAGAACAATCAAAAACACATGGAGACCACTGCATTAGTGCACACACTGCCTGAAGGACGAAGCAGTCTCTTCTTCACGGACTAGTGCTGGCCCACTACATGTGTTTGGTTTTTTTTTTTTTTACATTCGAATGGTCGCTGGCACAAAGGAAGTATAGTGGAAAAGCCTAGGTCAGCAAGCAACCGGAGAAGAGACAGAAATGGTAATCTGAGCAAGGCACGTCTGGAAAACAGCCACACAAAGTACCTCGGCACAGCTGTAATGACAGGACTGGCACAAAGACAGCTGCTCAGAGTCAAAAAAAAAAAAAAAAAAAAACCTGACCAGTTAGTTCTCTTATCAGAACGCCTATACCACCCGGACTGCTTGAAAATTATAATGGAAGCTCAAAAGCTATTTTCGATGAACTTGAAAACGCCTAGCACAAGTGTAGCTACGTAATAGACATCTTTCGAAACAAAGTTTCTGGGGAACTTTGAAGGGACTCCTCCAGTGGTGCAAAAGATGGAAACTCCTAACATCACGCTAACTTGCCTGAATGGCATCATTTTGCCTGAATGGCATCATTTGTTTCCTTGGAAAGCAGCTAGCACACGGCTTGACCTACAGTAGATGCTTAAACTTCTACGCGATAAAATATAAAACCGTATGCTGACAAACATCTTATTTGAAACCCATGGATTCTAAAGCTCTGTATTTGCTACTTCTGTGTTTACTGTATAGGTAACTTGCAGAATCTAAAAGCCTAAGGGCCAGAAAATAATTTAACAGAATTTCTTACTTTCTGACTCCCTTGATCACTAACTCTACTAATATCCAGGAACCTGCTCATCTCTACCTGCAAGTCCCAGATTAAAGGAGGTGTAAACACTAGTTAAATCTTCATAGAAAGACCATACTAAAATTTAAGCAAAGATGAGGAGAGATGAAGAGTTGAAGCATGAGATTTTTAGGGCAGTGGAACTATTTATTATAATATTACAATGGTAAATACACGACATTATGCATTTGTCGAAAACCACAGACCCAATTTGATCCAGTAATTCTACTTCTAGGTATAAAGAATTGAAGGCAGGGATATGAACAGATATTTGCTTACCAATGTTAGCAGCACTGTGGCCCTAGAGTGGAAACAACCCATGTGTTTACTGATAGATGAATGGATAAACAAAATGTGGTATATACATATGATGGAATATTATTCAGCCTTAAAAAGGAATGAAATGCTAATACGTGCTACAATATAGATTAAACCTTGAAGATATTGTGCTCAGTGAAATAAGTCAGACTCGAAAGGACAAGTATTGTGTAAACCTACTTAAATAATATATCTAAAATAGTAAAATAGGAGTTCCCGTCGTGGCTCAGCAGAAACGAATCCAACTAGTAACCATGAGGTTATGGGTTCGATCCCTGGCCTCACTCAGTGGGTTAAGGATTCGGCAGTGAGAATTTTTAAAACTACACAATGTGCTTCTTGCTTCAAAATTGGATAGAGGAAGTCTACGTAGGGGAAGTCAGATGTGATTTCTACTCTTTATTAAACACCCATATGTGAGAAGGAAAAAAGAGGCAGTGAAGAGAACCCTTAATATTACCCACAAGGAGAAAAAAAATAAAAAGTAATAATGGAGTTCCCGATGTGGTGCAGCAGAAATGAACCTGACTAGTAACCATGAGGTTATGGGTTCGATCCCTGGCCTCGCTCAGTGGGTTAAGGATCCAGCATTGCAGTGAGCTGTGGTATAGGTTGTAGACGCGGCTCGGATCCCACGTTGCTGTGGCTGTGGCATAGGCCAGCGGCTGTAGCTCTGATTAGACCTCTAGCCTGGGAACCTCCACATGACACGGGTGTGGCCCTAAAATGACAAAAAGGAAAAAAAAAAAAAGGGAACCATGAGGATGCAGCTTTGATCCCTGGCCTTGCTAGTGGGTTAAGGATGTGGCGTTGCAGTGTCAACTATAGACGCAGCTCAGATCCTGGGTTGCTATGGCTGTGGTGTAGGCCGGCAGTTGCAGCTCAGCTCTGATTTGACCCCTAGCCTGGAAACCTCCATAGGCCACGGGTGTGGCCCTAAACAAAACAAAATAAAAAAATTAAAATAGTAAACACACTGAGACAGAAAGTAGAACAGTGCTTACCAGCGGCTGGGAGTAGGGATGGGGATATTTAGTGGGCACAGGTTCAACATGAGGCAATGAAAAAGTGCCAGAGATGGACAGTCGTGATGGCTGCACAACAAGAAGTATGCACTTAATACCACTGAACTTATGCTGAGAAAAGGTTGGAATGATAGATTTCATGTTATATATATATCTTACCACCAAAAAACCCCGTAGAACAGGATAGTACAAAGAGTGAATTCTAATGTAAATAATGGAGTTTAACAGGAACGTACTGATATTGATTCATCAATTGTAACTGACATACCATACAAACACGCAAAATGTTAAAACTTGTAACTGTGCAGGGCAGCGGCGGGGGGGGGGGGAATCAAAAATCTCTGTACTATGTGCTGATTTTTGTTACAACCTGAAATCTGCTCTTTTTAAAAAAAGTCTATTAATTTAAAAGAAAAATCTAAACAAAGGAGGGTCACTCTGTGGCAAACACCCTTCTTTCACGTTGTACCCTGCGCTGACTTCCTTATCTGGGCCCCGCAGTCCCTTTGTCTGGACCCAGGGCCCCCCACCACCACTCAGCCTCTTGCCTGTTTCCAGTCTCCTCTCCTGCCAATTCTGATCTCATCCCTTTAATATTCATGTATTTCCTGATGTCCTAGAGGCCTGGATTCTGGGGTTTCTACTCTCATGGGTCCTGGCTGCTATTACAGTTTCCCAGTCTGTCTACTTCGCTCTGCCCTCTGACTTGTCTTGACCTCACCGTCTGTGTGTATTCTGGCTGCTCCTGACCCTTGGTACTCTAAACCTTGATACAGTTCCCTAATTCTGTCTACCAACCTTATGTTTATCTTGCTGTGAGGCCTAGACCAGCCTAACAGAAATTAAATTTGAAGAGCGCTTGGGGGTATGAAGAGTGCTTGGGGGTACAAAACGATAATATTTAAAAACATTTCTGAAAACCAAAAACAAAAATGTCGTTTATTCAATGTAAAGTGCTGCTCTATGAAACTCTTAGGGGCAGATTTTTATTCTACCTTCTAAGTAAATGCTTTAATTCTACAATCGCAGTGTATCCTAGTCGTAAGCAAGAATTGCAAACTTAGGAGTTCCCACTGTGGTGCAGCAGGTTAAGAATCCGACTGCAGTGGCTCAGGTCACTGTGGAGGTGGAGGTTCAATCCTTAGCCCGGCACAGTGGGTTAAAGGATCCAGCACCGCCACACGATCCATAGGTCGCAGCTGCAGCCTGGATTCAATCTCTGGCCTGGGAACTTCCATATGTGGTGGGTGCAGGAAAAAAAAAAAAAGCCTATCAAGGAAACACAGTTAAAGTATACCAGATATAAGACACAAGGAAAAGGTCAGAACTGTGACTAACTGAGAAGCACAGCTCTTATCTAAGTGCATTTAAAAACAACACTGTGTGTCAAATGCCAACACTGTATGAGCTAAACCAAACCACATTTCAGGCTCATGTGGCCTACAGACCTCCAGATCCCTGTGTGATTTCGAAGATTTTAAACAGAGAGACAGACAAACAGAGAAAAGAAAGGGGGAGCATGAGTGTGTTATGTAGACTCTACTGCTTATAACATTAAATTTGAGCTAAATCACTCCATAAAAATCTGTATTTATTTAAAAAAAAAAATCAGGAGTTCCCATCGTGGTGCAGCGGAAACAAATTCGACTAGGAACCGTGAGGTTGCGGGTTCAATCCCTGGCTTCCCTCAGTGGGTTAAGGATCCAGCGTTGCCGTGAGCTGTGGTGTAGGTTGCAGACGCGGCTCGGATCTGGTGTGGCTGTGGCTGTGGTGAAGGCCAGCCGCTGTAGCTCCGATTTGACCCCTAGCCTGGGCACCTCCATATGCCGTGGGTGTGGCACTAAAACGACAGCAACAACAACAACAACAAAAACCAGAGGTCTTTAGGTCTAGGAAGGAAATGGGCGTTCAAATCACATTTCAAAATAGTTTACCCTGGCTAAGTGAAAATGCATTTAATAACAGGACGAGTTTCATCACATTGTTGAGATGGAGATCACCCTACAAAGGTGGAAGACCCATTCTTCTAAGGCCTGCTCCATTCTGCTTCCAGTGTTCTCAAAAAGAAAATTGTATGGATGAGAATGAAAGCTTAAAAAGAAAAAAGGGCATAAATGTTCAAGATTTCTTTTTCTTAAAGTAGTCTACACTTTCGAAGGCGAATACTTAAGTTTTTAAGTTTCGTTTTATAAAAGGGAATTGTTATCATTTACTGCTAAATGCAATATTTGGCTTAGGAAATATTACTAGACTTTGATCCCAAGACTTTTAAAAACAGCTTAGAGAATGTTCTTAACATTAAGTACAAGACATGAGATAGATGGAAAAAGCCTCTGCTTGCCTGCCCCGAGCATTTAAATGAGCAGATGAACTAGAAAAAGGCACACTTTCCTCCAGGTCCACTGGGTACATGCCTTGGACATTAGAACACAGGCTGGCACTTAGTCACCCCTGCCACCTCAGCCAGGTGCTTTGGTGTGGGGTGTACTGTGTGAACAATGGTACACAGCAGACCTCGCCTACCCCACAGTTAGAAATGTTATTTTAAAAAAGGAATTATTTTGATTCTGTGAGTCAGTACTTTCCAGCCTGCTGTGTCTCTTACCTGGTCAACCATCTCAAATTTCCCAAGTGTCTAAGATGTCAGAATATTTCATACCCTGGCAATGACTTTCAATGGTCTGACACTGAACCACTTAGCTGAATCCTTCCCCTCCTCAAACTTCAGCCTGGCGAACAACCTCACTGCTCACTCTCCTCCTCTCCCTCTGCTGTCTGCAGAAGCGTCTAGAGAAGGCCCTTCTGCACAGTCGGGGGAACTCCTGTGGGCTATACTCCGAGAGGGCACCCTGTTAGCTCAGCCAAGTCCCTAAGCATCTTCGTTATCCAAGGAAGGCACTGTTTATGAGATTCTTCCCATCTAACTCACCCAGCTCTGCAGAGTAGACACAGAAAGGCTCTATCTAGGGCTTCTAGGAAATAAGCCACAAAATCTTATGGGTATCTTTAAGTGAATTTTTTTTTTATTAAATCAACACCCCTAACTTTATTTTTTTTTATTAACAATGAATTTTATTTCAGTTATAGGTGTACAAAGATCATAAGTCAATTCGATAGATTTTGTGTCCTAAACCCACAGTGCATCCCCCCACCCCCCAGATTTTTTTTTTTTTTTTTGTCTTTTTGCCTTTATGTAGAGCCGCACCCGTGGCATATGGAGGTTCCCAGGCTAGGGGTCTAACAGGAGCTGTAGCCACCGGCCTTCGCCATAGCCACAGCAACGCAGGATCCGAACAGTGTCTGCAACCTACACCACAGCTCACAGCAACGCCGGATCCTTAACCCACTGAGCAAGGCAAGGGATCAAACCCGCAACCTCATGGTTCTTAGTCGGATTCGTTAACCACTGAGCCACGAAGGGAACTCCCCCCCAGATTGTCTTATTTGAAAAACCAAGGTTTTCCAAAATCTGTGAGTCATTGTCTGTTCTTCAAAGAAGTTCATTGTGTCTCTTTAGTTTCCACAGGTAAGCGGTAGCATTGGGTGTTGCTGTCTAATTGTCTCACTGGTTTCACTTCGTATGGTAATTTCTAGGTTCATCCATGTTGCTATAAATGTTGTTATTCCGTTCCTTTTAATGGCTGAGTAATATTCCATTGTGTGTATGTACCATATCTTCCCTAATCACTCCTCTGTCGATGGGCATTTAGGTTGTTTCCATTACCTGGCTTCTTCCCTCTCTAGCTGCTTTAGATGTAAAGTTAGGTTGTTCATTTGAGCTTTTTCTTGTGTCCTGAGGTAGGCCTGTATTGCTATATACTTTCCTCTTAGAACTGCTTTTGCTCCATCCCAGAGGTTTTGGAGTGTCGTATCTTTGTTGTCATTTGCTTCTAGGTATTTTTTAATTTCCTCTTTGATTTCTTCAGTGATCCATTGGTTGTTTTCTTGTTTTTGTATCCATTCGGCTAGTCTATGTCTTTTGGTTGGGGCATTCAGTCCATAAACATTTAAGGTAATTACTGATATATATGTTCTTATTGCCATTGTGTTAACTGGGGTTTTTGTTGCTTTTTTTTTTTTTTTTACCCTGAAGTTTTGATATAGGAGTCTATATACAAATGAGATTGTTTGAAGTTGTTGGTTTCTTAATTGCACGGGCATCTCCAGTGACCTGCATTTGTGCTGTCTTCTCACAATTTCTGATTTTGGTAGCATAGTTCTGCATGGATGATTTAGTATCTTTATTGTATATATGCCTTCACTGGTGAGCCTTGTCATTTGTGGTGTTTTTGTTTCTGGTTGTGGCCTTTTCTTTTCTGACTAGAGAAGTTCCTTTAAGATTTGTTCTAAAGCTGGTTTAGTGTTGCTCAAATCTCTTAGCTTTTGCTTATCTGTAAAGGTGTCGATCTCTCCTTCAAATCTGAATGTGAGCCTTGCAGGGTAAAGCAATCTTGGTTGGAAGTTTTTCCCTTTCATCACATTAAGTATATCATGCCACTCCCTTCTGGCCTGTAGAGTTTCAAATGAGAAATCTGCTGATAACCGTATTGGGGTTCCCTTGTATGTCATTTGTTTCTTTCCCCTAGCTGCTTTCAAAATTTTCTCTTTGTCTTTAATTTTGGTCATTTTGATTAATATGTGTCTCGGGGTGTTCCTCCTTGGGTTTATTTTATATGGTACTCGTTGTGCTTCCTGAATTTGACTGAGTGGTTCCTTTCGCATATTAGGGAAGTTTTCAGCTATTATCTCTTCAAATAGTTTTTCTGTCCCCTTCTCTCTCTCTTCTCCCTCTGGCACCCCTATAATACGGATATTGGTGCGTTTAACATTATCCCAGAGTTCTCTGAGACTCAGCTCATTTCTTTTCAATCTTTTATCTCTTTTCTCTTCCACATTAGTGATTTCAACTAATCTGTCCACCACCTTGCTGATTCGTTCTTCTGCCTCCTGTATTCTACTGTTGGCTGCTTCTAAGGAATTTTTTATTTCAGTGATTGTATTTTGCATCTCTTCTTGTTTAATTTTTACAGCTTGTATTTCTCCGCTCAGTGTTTCCTGTAAATTATCAATCTTTGCCTCCAGTTTATTTCCAATGCCTTGCATCATCTTCAGCAGCAACAGTCTAAAGTCTCTTTCTGAGAGGCTGATAATCTCCTCATCACTGAGCTGTTTTTCTGGGCTTTTCTTTTTCTCCCTTATCTGTGTTATAGTCTTCTGTCTTCATTTTTATAGGTTTTTGGTGTGGTGACCTTTTTGCCAACAATAGAGTTGTAGCCTCTCTTAGTTCTGGCCTTTGCCTCCCCTGTGACTAAAGTTGGTATGGGCGGGGCTTGCTGTAGGCTTCCCAATGGGAGGGAGTGATGCCTGCCCACTGGTAGGTGGGGTTGATTCCTATCCCTCTGATGGGTGGGGCTTTGTCTCTGGATGAGATTAGAGGCTGGCTGTGTGTCTGAGGGGTCTTTAGGCAGCCTGTTTACTGATGGGTGGGGCTGAGATCCCACCTGAATTGTTGTTTGGCCTGGGACTTCTCAGCGCTGATGGGAGGGACCAGATTTTTCCCAGAAATGGCCACCTCCAGAGAAATGCAGGCTGCTGAATGTCCCCGAGAGCTTCACCTCCAATGCCCTTCCCCCTCAACAAGCCACAGTCACCCCTGTTTTCCCAGGAGATCCTCCAAAAATTGCAGTCAGGTTCCACCCGGATTCCTATGGAGACTGCTTTGCCCTGGGACCCAGTGCACATGAAAGTCTGTGTGTGCCTTTCAAGGATGGGGTCTCTGTTTCCCCCAGTCCTGTGGAGCTCCTGCACACAAGCCCTGCTGGCCTTCAATGCCAGATGCTCCGGGGGCTCTTTCTCCCTATGTCCGATCCCCATGCGTGGGGTTTTGACGTGGGGCTCAGAACTCTCAGTCCTGTAGCTGCGTCTCTGTGATGCAGTTACTTTCCAGTCTGTGGGGCATCCCACCCGGGAGGTATGGGGTTGCTTCTATTGCGTAATTGCCCCTCCTACCTCGATGTCATCTCCTCTTTGTCTTCTGGAGTAGAATATCTTTTCTGGAAGTTTAGAGTCCATTTGGTTGAAGGCTGCTTGGCATTTGGTTGTAGTTTTGCTGTTTTTCGGGAGAGAAGTTGAACTCCAGTCCTTCTATTCCGCCCTCTTAATCCAGTCTCTTTTTAAGTGAATTCGTGTTAGCATCTCTAACGAGGTAAAAGCCAGTAGGTAAAAGAGGCTGGGTTTGAGAACTGAGAATGAGTCATATGTACAGTAACAGATACCAATAAGGTCAATTAAAATATTTAACACAAAGATAAGAACTAGTATAAAATATTTAGAAGGCAACAGCCCTCTCTTCTTCAAAAATCACATATATAGATATTCTGTCCACTAAGGATACTGTGACATGTGAGTAACTGTGGGGGAAAACAATGCAAAGATGAATGAAAGAATGACTAATTTTCATGCTAAAACTTGGGATACACGGTCTGATGATGGAATAGAACATTGGAAGTAGAACTCTCCTAAAATACAAGAGCATTCAAAACTGCAAAGAGTTGATAACTACATGGGAGACAGAAATGTCCTAAAGGATAACAAACACCATGAAGCAGAATAAGAGCAGTTTTCCCAGGCTGTGTATGTGACAAAGACCAAAAGGTTTAATGACACCTGAGTTGGCCAGCATGTAGGAAATGGGCTCTCTCATACATTTTTGATGGGAATTTAAATTAACATAATCTTTATGAAGAGCAATTTGTCCTCTAAAGTCAAAATTTTTACATTCACACATCCTTTGACTCAGCAGTTTCCTAGGATTTATCTTACAGACACAGACCTATTTGTGTGGAATTTTGTATATATAAGAATATTCAGGAGTTGTCATCGTGGCTCAGCGGTTAGCAAATCTGACTAGCATCCAAGAGGTTGTGGGTTCGATCCCTGGCCTCGCTCAATAGGTTAGGGATCCGGCATTGCTGTGAGCTGTGGTGTAGGTCGCACACATGGTTCGGATCCCGCGTTGCTGTGGCTGTGGCTTAGGTTGGCGGTACAGCTCCGATTTGACCCCTAGCCTGGGAACCTCCATTTGCCTCTGGTGTGGCCCTTAAAAAACAAAACAAAAAAAAAGAATATTCACCGCAGCAGTGATGGTAACAAAGAACAATCATTTCCACCAGTAAGGGCCTAATTAAACATTGTGAGGTGTCATGCAGTCATGAAAAAGAACGAGGAAGCCCTAATGTACTGATAAGCAAGAACACCCAAAATCTATTAAACGAAGAAAAGCAAAATAGAATAGTGTGTCTAACATGCTACCACCAACACCCCCCCCCCCCACACACACAGGGATACACAGAAAAGAGGCAACAGTAACGTCCTCTTAGGGAGGCAGAGGCCCTTTTCACCAGAGTCTTGTACTCGGCACATATTACACTGTGTATGTATCACCCAATCAAAAAAATAAAAGATTCAAGAGGGCCAGAGGATCCATATATGCAGGGTGCATGGAGAAAAACAGACAGTTCGGGGCAGGAGTGGTTACCAGAGCTTTTCCACTAGAGCGAAACCAGCCCGGAGCAGGGCAGCCACGGGAGGCTGGGGGTTTCCAGGAGGACAGACGGGAGAGGCAAAAAGGAACAAGAGGAGCTATTTTTTTCTTTTCCTTTTTTTTTCTTTTGTGTTTTAAAAGTTACATTGAAGTGCAGTTGATTTACAAAGTTGATAAGTCATTTTTTTCTCTGCAAAGAGAAAGGGGACCAGAAAGAGAGACTAACAGTACGCAGACACTGAATGCTACTCTCTCTCCCACGCTTCTCCTATAGTACTTCTCTCTTAATAGGTCATGTGTGCAGATATATAATATAATCTATTCATTACTGAGTGCCTATTATGAACGAGGAACTACGCTAGATGCTGAGGACGTGAAAATTGATGAGACTGAGTCCTTGACCTCAATAAGTGTTCTTATTTGATAAAACTGCAAGTTACACAAAGAGAAATTCCACAGAGAAAAACCTGATTAGCATATATCTATGAGCAATTATTCATTCTACACGATGCGGTGACAATGATGGTGGTGAGGAAAATAATAGCTAATACATGTAACACTGACTGTGTGCAGGACACTTTTAATAGATGATTAACAAGAAGAGTTTAAATTGTTTAAATAGGACAAACTAGAACAGAAAGTTTGAAAAGCAAATAAATTTACTCATCAAATTTAGGAAAGGAAATTCCCCAATTAATTTCTACCAACTAAGCTCTTAAATAGATCCAGAAGTGCTTGTAGAAAGTACCAGCTGACATTACTCAATGGGGGTTTCCTTACTTTTGATAATTTTTGATTTCCTTGTCTGCAGAGACACACATTTGTTTCTAATTTTCAAATCAATACATAACTACAGTTAGCACTACTCAGTGAAAATGAAGTGTATCCAGCCCTTACAAAGTATAATAAATATTCTCCACTCGATTTCCCAACCAAAGTACACACGTATCTGATGAAAGAAAATTAAGCCTTGGTACCATTGGAGGGAAAAAAAAACCTGCCAGCCATCTTCCCAGCACAATGTTTTTGTGTCTTTCTACAGTATCATCTCACGCTCTTTAATAGCTGCCACTTTAAAAGGCTCTCTTTAATTAAATAATTACCTTCTTGGGAAAATACAACTTCATCCTAAATTGAATAAATAGGATTCTCACCTCTCCAATTATTCAAATTTGACCTCTTCTTCCAAGTCTTGTTCAAAACTCATTTTCTTTATGAAGCCATCACCCTCTGGTTTCAAAGACCCCTCCCTTCTCAGGTGTTAATTATATGAATCACATATCCTGGCAGCTGATCATCGGCCCCTCCCATTCTTTTTCAAATTCACTCGGGTCACAGTTCTCTCATGGCTCACATTATTTTGCTTTGAATTGCAGTGATTTTAAATATCTGTTTCTCTGCTCCACCAAAAGGACTAAGTCTTAGCCATCTGTGTACTATCTTTGATTAAAGCCCAGTCCCTGACACATCAATAGTAAGTGCTTGCTGGATTAAGTGAATATAAATTTTGACCATCCTGTAAGAATACAAACTTCCTGAAAGAAATGTGCCACGTTTCTTTTCTCTTTATACCTAGATGCCTACCTAGTGTCAGGCACTAGACAGTCCTTTTCAAATATCCATTTGTTAAATGTATATTCAACATATACCATAAAGGGACACCAGTTGCAGCTTAATTTTACTTATACTAAAATATCTCTTGAGTTGCTTTGATAGCTGAATAAACATGTCCCTGATCAAAGGGATGACCCCAAAAGTGAATTACTTCAATTACCCCTTGTTTTGAAGGTTGCATATTGAGAAGAAAGGTTAATCTCACACACACACAAACAGACACACAAACAGACACACACACACACACAGAGCCAGTGCTGTTTCAGTAGTTACAACTGAGATTTGAGTGTTTAAAATGAACAAACATGAGCTGGGGCAGTAAGACTGAAAACCTGGCCACAGTACTTTCTCTCTCCTCCCATCGAGAGGCAGAGTCCACTCTCCCACTCCTTAACCCTGGGCCGCCTGGTGATTGCTTTGACCAAGAGCCTATAGCAAAAATCACATGGTGCCATTTCCATGTTGAGGCCTCAGAGATCTGCTTCTGCTCTTGAGGATCTTATCTCCCTTCTGCCACTCTGTGGACAAACCTAAACTAGTCTGCTGGAGGATGAGACCAAATGGAATGGGGACAAGCTGTCCTAACTGGGGGCGCCCCAGACCAAGAAGCCCCAAGCCAATCAGGCTGCTGACCGCAGCTGTGTGGCTGGGTCCCCAGCAGGACCAGCAGCAGAATCACCCAGCTAAGCCCAGTCCAAATGGCCAATCGACAGGATCACGAGCCGAATAAATGGTTAGTTAAGTCACTGCGTCCTGGGGTAGCTTGTTTCACAACAAAAGCTGATTGAGAGAGCTGAAAGCCCAACACCATTTTAAACTAAACACTGACACGGTGTTGCAATGCCAATTTCTATTCCACAGCAGTTCTGCACCTCAGAGCCAATGCAAATAATTTCTATGTTTACTATTTTTAAATAATCTTAAAATTCTAAATATAATTCAATAAAATATTCTAATTGCGAGGAAAGCAACTAAAAATTGCTAGCATTTTGTTTTTCTATTACTGACTAAATGCGTACACCTCAACTCCATTTCCTTATGCACCATGAGAATTTTTAAAACTACACAATGTGCTTCTTGCTTCAAAATTGGATAGGGGAAGTCTACATAGGGCAAGTCAGATGTGATTTCTTCTCTTTATTAAACACCCATACGTGAGGAGGAAAAAAGAGGCAATGAAGAGAACCCTTAATCAATATCACCAACAAGAAGAAGAAAAAAAATCAAAAGCAGTAACGGAGTTCCTGTTGTGGCGCAGCAGAAACAAATCTGACTAGTAACCATGAGGTTACGAGTTTGATCCCTAGTCTCACTCAGTGGGTTAAGGGATTCAGCACTGCAGTGAGCTGTGGTGTAGGTCACAGAGGTGGCTCGGATCTGGCATTGCTGTGGCTGTGGTGTAGAGGCTGGCAGCTGTAGCTCCAATTAGACTCCTAGCCTGGGAGCCTCCATATGCCTCAGACTCAGCTCTTAAAAAAAGCAAAATAAAAGGCAATGACTAATTTCACCCCTCCATGTTATTAGACTATGGAATTTAGTTTTTGAAATATGAAAAATATGAATAACATTCAGTTTAAGACTGAGAGATTCATGCATCCTTGGTAATAGGAAATTGAACTAAAAGAAGAAAATGAAATGATACTAAGGAAAAAAAGCCTCTTTCTCCCTTTAATGTTTTTGGTCCATATGCCACTTGGTCCTCCTCCCAGCCACTGGAGCTTTCTTTGCTGGCTCCTCCTTTTCTTCCTCTCTGACTCCCTTGGACTCGACACCTTGCACGGGTCACCTACTCCCACAGCTCCAGCCTGCACCTGGGAGCATGTCAAGAGTCTTTCTCCCCTTCTCCTTAGCCATCCATGGTCTCACACCAACGCTTTCCTCATTTCCAACCATTTGCTGAAGATCTATGCCAAAACCTGGAACCTTAAATTCAATACACTTGACATTTAACTCTTCCTCCCCACCCAAGGACCAGCTCTTCCATGAGATACCTTGCTACTTTTAAGGATCTCATCTTTTCCCCAGTTACTCAAACTAGAAACTTCAGAGCCATCGTCAACTCTTTATTCTCCTGTGTCTGTTATTGCTTTGAACGAGTGGACAAGTCCTACAGATTTTGCTTCCACAACACCTCCTGCATTCATCTTCTTTTCCAATCCCCCCGTCATAATTCAGGATATCACCTGCACTGAACTGGACCACTGTAACAAGACCTCTTCCGACCGCAATTTATCCTATATACCGTAACCACATTTAGCTTCTTAAAGCTTGAATATAATCAGATGGCTCACCTAAAACTTAATGCTCCCGATGAGCTACTATAATTAAACTGTCCTATTTAAGGCAAGAAGAACTCCATAAATCAGCTCCAGCCTGGCCCTGTAATATGTCCTAGGCACTTATGATCGAACTGGATTACTTGCTGGTAATCGTGTCCTGTGCCTTTTTCTACTTCTGTTCATGGCTTACAGCATTTTCTTACAGAATACATTTGCAATATTTACATTGCTTTAAAATTTAACACTATATGATATAGAATTTTTTAAACATTTCATCTTTTAGATAAATGATCTCCCAAATTTCTTGATTTGTTTCCAAAATTTCCCATTTGAATAACACTTAGAAATAGCTTTGTATAGAAACATTTTCTCTTTGGATTATTTTATTAGAATTAATTCCCCAAAGTAAAATTACCAGGAAAACATTTTAAAGAGTCTCACTATATATTCTCTACCTTTAATATTCAGCTGATTATATTTATCTTAAATTACCATTGCATTATCAAGGCTTAAGCTTGATTCTCTGATACAACTGGTATATTTTATTAACTACAATGCTGGAATTTAAAATTTATCATTTTAACACACTTCTCCCAACCCTCTGCTCCTCAGGGGCCTCCTCCTCTCCCTGAGCTTCAAACTCCAGCCTCCAGCTCATGCAATCAGCAGAATTCAGCTGCGGGCCCACAGCCATCAGTGCAAAAAACAGAAGAGCTTACTGCTTCTCGAAGCTAAGAATTCTGAAAACACAATAATATACTTTCTATTTTTAGAGGTGGGGCAGCAGGGGAACTTGCTATTCGAGTCAAATGAGTCAGTCAAGATGAGAAAGTCAGTATATTTCAGTCGGTATGCCTGTGCTGGCATGTACCATCGCCTAAAGCAGTGCACACACTCTTTCAGAGGTGCCCTGTGCCCTCCCAAATAAAGACCCTTCTGGCCATCAGACTCCCCCCCCCCGCCCCTACTTTCTCGGTACTCTCTTCTCTACCCTTTGATCTAGGCACTTGCAGTTCCCAGAAAGTGCTGTGTTCTCTTTCCCATGCAGACTTTCACACTTACTAACCTCTTGTGGAATATTTGACTTAACCCCTCTCTCTTCACTTGGCTATTGCTATCCGTCTGCCTGCACGCAGATATCACTGACTTCGTGGAGTCCTCCCCAGGGTAGAGGAAGTGCACAGCCATCGTGTGGGACAGTATTTTAAACAACAGTTTCCACGTTTGAATGACAGTATCCGTTCATGTACAGATATGAGATTATAAATAAGACATTCCAGGACTGATTTCCATTTTGCACACTATTTAGACAAAATAATCAGTCTACTTCAAAGACATTCTAAACTTTACTTCCAATTCCTCTTCTTGCCAAACACTGTCACGTGCTAATCTTCCCAGCCTTTGCTATTAGATATCCCTCCCCAGATAAAAACATCCTTAAAGGTCCCACAGTAACCAGGCGAAGAGAGAGGGGTTAAGTCAAATATTCCACAAGAGGTTAGTAAGCGTGAAAGTCTGCATGGGAAAGGGAACACAATACTTTCTGGGAACTGCAAGTGTCTGGATCAAAGGGTAGAGAAGAGAGTACCGAGAAAGTAGGGGCAAAAAAAAAAAAACCTGATGCCAGAAGAGTCTTTATTTTGGGAGGGCAGAGGGAACCTCTGAAAGAGTGTGCTGGACAGGCGTGACCAGACCTGTACTTTAGGATAATCAGTCCCTCTGGCAGAAACAGATAAGGGGAAAGTCTGGAGCAGGGAGCATGAGGGAGGCTGGGGGTAAAATCAGAAACAGAGCAGGAATAGCAGTGGGAACACAAAGAGATGGAGGAGGGCTTGGGAGAGGCTTTTAGGAATGGGACTAGACAGTATATCTTGTTAACTGGCTGAAGATTCTTACTCATCTCTTTGTAAGAAAAAAATTTTGCTTTTGGTAAATGTAAAATAAAGCCACTGTGCTCTGAAGCAGAAGGAAAATAAACCTAAATTAAGCAACTACTATGTTTTCTTGATTCTGTAATACTATCAAAGGTAAGAAGCACCGTCAGCTTAATGCTCTGTGTGTGGGTGGAAAAATCAATGTCACTGAATAACAGGAGAGATGGAAGTTACTAAGGTTGATGGTTGCTGGAAGGAATTAAAAATCCTTGAGTCTAACTTGGAAGTTTCCTGCTTCATGCAGTTCAAATGAAGTCAAAGCATAGTGTCCCCTAGGAAAAGAGGAAGGAAGTGCGTTCCACCAGTGAGCAACCAATGGTCAAACTGGGCAAGGAAGGTTGCCAGAAGTCTGGGAACACCTCCAACCAATTGGCAGCCACACTTTGTACTCGGAGCACTGTTGCTGCCAAAGCGACTTTGATGAAAAGGAACACGACACCTCACCCTATACTCTGATTCCCAGGACTAGTGTGCATCAAAGGACCTACCAGGGAGTATTTGTCCCCCGGGGGAATAAAGTTTCCATAAACTAAGTTCCGACCCCTCTTTGTAGTCCTTCAATCTTTCCCCAAATATACATGAAGCACTGGTTCGATGCCAGGTGTAGGCACCGCAGACAGTACCAAGGCCAAGTGCCTGCCCTCGCTCAGCTGATATTCCAACCAAACGCAAGATGCGAAATGAAGACCAAGCACCCCACGCTGAGGAAAACTGATTAATTTAACTGACCCAGAAAACTCTATTCTTTTATTTTAGAAAACAAAGTATATTTATTTTGGAAAGTTCTACTCAGTGCCTTTCATCAACCCCTAGGCCACTCTCATTTCCTCTCCAAGTTTGGGGAGTCAAGTTCCAGGACCCCGTGATCCCAAGGGACTGGTCTCCTTTGCTCTCACTCCCCGACATTAAGTGCCTGCCCACAGTCCTGGTGCCCAGCCCAGTGCTCTGTGTAGCCGAGGTGCTAGTTCACTGAAGAGTATACTCAAGCAAGTCAGCAGGTGATTTTTTTTTTAATGCTAAATCAAATTCAAAGCGGATCCTCTGCGGTTAAATCCACTGGGGAGCCGTAAGAGGAGCCCTAGGATAGTCAAGGCTCATTCAGGACACAGCAATAATAGCTGCAACGCCACGCTATCTGCTCATGTGAATATGTCTCACCAGACACAGCGTGGTTCAACAGTGACTAGGGCTGTTTCTGACACTTCACTCTCTGTTTCCCTATCAAGAAAAGGTTGCCAAGCCAAAACCAATATTGTACTGAAAAATGATTTGTTACTTTATCACCGTTTTTTGGTTCACACCCTTGTCCGCGACAGAACACTCCTTATCTACTTGACAGCCTATTGTATCCTTTATTACAATCTTTTAATACTTTTACAGAAGGGCTAAAATACTCAGTTTGTTTCCTTGCACTTGAGGATTTATGCCAACTGCTAATAATGTATAAAATGCATAACCTTTTCATAAAATATATTAAAGTTAATGCCTTTAGGCAGCTAAAAGAAAGACTGGGAAACTAATATTTGGAGGATTATATTACACTTTAAAAGACACTTTCACTTTTCATTTTAAAATATCTGGTTTAATCCCTATATAATTCTGTGGGCTAAAAAGCATTATTATTATTGCACTACCTACACTTTACAGAAATGTAAAATTCCATTGATTTGATCAAAAATACAAATTATTATTTGGTTGAGCCAGAATCTGAATGTATATTTTCTGATTCCAAATTCCAGGATCTTTCCAGGATTTTCCCTTAACGTTAAGCTGATTAAGTAAATGACTTCAAAAAGTTATCAAGAAAAAAGGATTTCAGAATAATACAAATATTAACAAATACATGGCAAATAACCTGGAAGGACAATACTTGAATATAACAAATATGCAAATATTATCATTATTAAGGCTATCAATTATGCACATGAACAGACAATTTTGTTTTAGAGCTATTAAGATGTGTGCCGTATTCCACCTAAATACTACAAAGTGAGCAGATGCTAACAAGGTGCCAAAGACCTGAAGGTATGCTCCAGGAGCACAGGGACGCGTCTATTTTGTTCACTGCTACATTCCCAGCATACTCAAAAAACACTTGTTGATTGAACGAATACAAAGTACAAGATGGAATACAAAAATGAGGCTCTCAGATACAGAATAAGGTTAGTTTATATTCAAACCTAGGACACCAAACATAATTTAATTCATTAGGTAATTTCTGAGTAATTTACATGTGCCTATAACCACGCTGTGTATTATTTATTGGGCCTTTCCTTTTAGATAACAAGTTGCATGAGATCTGAAATTAGAAGTCAGATTTGTGTCCTCTGGAATGCCTAGTTATACTAATCTTTGGTAGATTAGTTATTTTCAACCTTGGTTGTACATTAGCTTCACCTGGAGAACTTAAAAAAAATGCCTAAGAGTTCCACCGGACACCAACTAAATCTGAGTCTCCACGTGTGAAGATTGAGCTCTGATTTTATTTTTAAGGTTCACAGTCGATGCTGATATCCAGTGATGGGTACATGTCATTACTGCAAACCGAGAGTCCTTAAACTCTGGCTTAGAGGAGAATCACCTGGAGTGCTTGTTAAAATTCAGCTCCATCCCCAGAATTTCCAATTCAGTAGATCTTGAGTGGCACCCGAAAATTTGTTTTTAATAAGTTTCCAGGTGATGCTGATGCTGTTGGTGTGGGAACAAACTTTGAGAACCACTGCCACAAACCACCTATAATGATGTTTAAGTGAATTAAATAATAAATGTAGGAGACATATGACTAGAAAAAACACAAACACTATTTGAAAAATTTAAATACAAAAAAATGGAACTGCATGCTCAACATCACCGGTCATTAGAAAAACATCAATTAAATCCACGACGAGGTAACATTACCTGCTTATTAGAATGGCTAAAATTAAAACCAAAACCAAAATAGCCTAAGTGCTGGTGAAGGTGCACAGCAGCTACAGCTCTCCCACACCGAGATGGGAAGCAGGCTGGTACACCACACTGCAAAACAGTCTGTCCGTTTCTTATAACTTAAATATATACTCACCATACGAGCCAGCAGTCCCATGCCTGGATATTTATCCAAGAGAAACTAAAACTTTTACTCACATAAAAGTCTGGACATGAAGGCTTATGATCGCTTTATTCACAATGGTTCTAAACCACTGAAATATCCTTGAGGTGGTTACTGGACAGATGAACAGACGCACCGGGGTATCTCTAGACGGCGACTGCTACCCAGCAACACAAGGCGACAAATCGTAATACTAGCAACACTGTAGATGAAACTCAAATGCATTCTGCTCAGTGAAAAAAGCCACTTAAAAGGCTACATGCACAATATTGTAAATCAACTATACTGTCATTTTTTAAAATAAAAAAAAAGCTACACACTGTTATGATTCCATGTATGTAACATTGGGGAAAAGTTAAAACTATATGGAGAAAAAAAGGAGGGGGCTGGAAAAGGGGGAAGTGCTGACTACAAAGGGGTATCCATTATACGCACCTAATGATTATAAAACATAAGTCCTTCTGACCTCAGACTTAATGACTTGACAAGATAATTCTTAAGTATGATGTGCCCTGTCCCCAGGACATTGATTCCTGTGCTAGGTTTAGGCTGCTTTCTGGGCACAGATGGCATCACGCTCTCTCAAAATAAGCCACCAGCAGAGAAACACCCATAGTTCACAGTGCGTTTAAACTTACTGCTGACTCATTTCTCCCTTGATAACTGAACCTTCCTTTCCTAATAACTTTAATTAGAGCCATTTCTCATCCTAAAGCTTCCCCTTTCCTCAGCAATGTATTTATCCTTGTGACCTCCTGACTCTGAGACACTGGGTAAACATGTCACCTCCAGGATTCAGTCACTAAAAACAGAACCTGCATTTTTCACACATTCTCCTCCTGCACGTGGACATCACAAAGATTAAAAGGGATGACGTACGTGCATGGGATTACTGCTGTTACACTTGAAATACATTTCATGGAACTTGTTCTAAACTTCTGGCTCAATAAATATCCTGCTTCCCTCGGCCACAGCGAGGTAACTATTCACACCGGAAATGGCATTCTTAGGCAGTATTTACTGAATGCATTGCCAAAACCATGGGATCTGGCAGAGGAGGGCTCAATTTTGGGTCTCGCTCTGTAACTTACCTTGTGACCAAACCACTTCCTTTTATAAGTCTCACTTCTTTATCTATAAAATGGACTTCAGCTGCTACATATTTCTCTCAGGGCTACACTGAAGGCAATGTCAGGCACCCATTAAGTGCTATCTAATGCCTGATGTGACTCCGGCTCTCTGAGCTCTATATGGAAGTGACTAAGCAAAAGATTCTCTCAGCCAGATGAAGCAGCTTCCACCAGTGTCATCAGAGGATATCAATGCAGATCAATGATCTGGGAGATCAAACACACTGTTTTCTACTCAAGAGTCCTATGACACATCAATTTTTTTAAGAGATGAATGAGATGCTTGCTTGAGTTGAGAAAAGAAAAACCATGAAAGTGTTTTCAAGCACTGGCATGGCCTACAGGAGAAAGAACATGAATTTTGGTGTCAGGAAAACCTGGGTTTGAATGTGTGCACTTAGGATCTTATGGAAATTGTATTATCTCTCTTTGCATATTTTCTGATCTATAAAATGGGTATAGTTCTCTTGCAACGTTGTGAGAGATAATAAAGTATACACTTGTGTATAATAACGTGCACAAATACCATACCCCTTGCATAGGCAGGCCCTCAAACAATGCCTGTACATTATTCACTAATTCAACAAGTACTGATTAAGTACCATATTTAGGAGGCACTATACAAAGCCTGGTTATTACTTCTGTTTTTGCTGTCTTCGAAAAAGACTAGGGAAAATCTAGAGTGAAGGCAGAGTAGATGGGCATCTTTGCTGTTTATTATAATGTACTTGTAGAAGAGCCAGTTTTTCACTACCAAAGAGCTCCCTGAACGCTTAATGGCCTGACTAAAACTTCACCGCGACAGAAACAATCTAAACTGAATTTATCTTTCTTCTTCACTAATCCAGTTATTTATTTGGCATCCCAAATCTGCTTTAAAATTCCTAGGAAATAACAACTTGATGAAACAGAAGAGAGAGGAAGAGTCATATCTCTTCCTAATTCTCCCTCCCCCTGGCATCTTCTGTCTTCCAATTCTGCTGTTTACTTGTTTTGGAACCTCGGGCATATCACTTAATCTGTCTGAAGCTGCTTCATCATTCAGATGGGAATAGTAGCATTTAGCTACCACTGATGTTAAGTAATGCCCTATGGGAAAGAGAAACTGTCTGGGGTGGGAAACACAAAGAAAGCAGAAAGACACAGGAATCAGACAGAATGACTCAGAGAAGAGGAAGAGGGAGAGAGGCAAATACACAAAGAAGAATAAAATTGCATAAAGCATAGATTTCATTCAATGACCATGAGTCCTCAGGCCAGGGATGCAATTTAGCCTGAAAAAGCCAGTGTTTCTTATGAAATATGACTTTTAGCATTTCCCAACAATGAATGGTCATCCACCAAATGATGATGGCTTCATCAACATCAAGGGAAAAATGAAAAACAACTGAGCGCCACAGAGAGGATACAATTGTCTATAGAAGGACCACAAACTTAAATTTTCATATGTTTGCTTAAATGTTCTAACCAACCACAAGAAACGAGCCATACTCAATTTCTGAGCATGACGCTACTATGGTATTAAAAATTATATTACTGCCTATACTGTACATTTACACCAACATATCACTATAACAGGTTATAAACACAAAACCATGTATGTTGTCTTTTTTGAGTAATTTAAAGGATTTTCAAAGACAATATAAGTTGTTAATCTTTGCTCCTGATTTTAGATCCCAACCTTGTAAGTGCTAATGAATTTCTTCCTCTTCTTATTCTCTTCTCTACTGATGATACAGTATTGAATGGAAAAGTTTTAGCATCAAACTACCTTAACTAGGTTCTGACCCTCTTTTTCTAGTTGAATGATTCTGTTCCATAAATACTACCTGGCTGATTAGGTGAGGAACAAAAGGAACACAGAGATGAATAAGATTATTCCTGCCTTAAAGGGTCTTGGGCTTTGGTTAATTTCAGACCAGCAGTACACACTGTGTGGACAGACAGTTATACTCTACGACAAAGAGATTTATAGGTTGAAGGGTTTCAGGATTAAGTCAGGTTGGTCACAACTCGGTGTAGTTTAAATGCATTCCACATATTTCTAGGCACAATTTCCCTCCTGGCACTACCTTTGCTTCTCCCTCCTCTCTTTCCTCCCAGGCTTCAAGACTCACACACACCTTCTCAATTTTCAGAGGTGCTCATCTTCTCTATAACTCCACCTTCCACCTGCATCTGGGTGAGGAGCTCCCATACCTGGCCCCTCACCATGAAGTCTCCATCTGCTTTTCAATAGAAACCACTGGGTTTCTATCATACATTCCCAAAAGACATGAAATGCACGTTTTGGCTTTACATTCCCAAAAGACATGAAATGCACGTTTTGGCTTTACTTTGAAGTATCCTGAAGCAAAGCCATCTCTTTCTCTGAAGAAATCATGATCTACGGTTAATTGGTCAAACGAATACTGATGTCCCTCCTTAAGTGTCTAACAAGGCACTGAAAATGGCATCATGAGAAGGCAAAATGAGAGGTCACCAGCTGACTGTTTTGTTTGCACCACGGTTTAAAAATTTAGTAACTGAAAAATAATCATCTAAGTTTCTGGGTTTTCCAAAAGAATCTGAAGATCTGGCAACATTGGGTCCACCCTCACTCACAGCAGCAAGGGACTGGCACAGCTGGCAGGGGCTCCTTTAGGCAGGGCCTAAGCTCTCAAGCAGATGACAGTTCTCCTTAAGATTCCCGTGACCATCAAGGACCTGTGCTATATGTACCATATGCCCTGACCTCAAGGAATATAGCAGCAGGCAAAACACAGAAGTCCCTACCCTCGTGGAACTACACTATAGCTTTGAATGGATGCTGAAGGAAGGGGTAAGCAACCCACAAGGAATAGTAAAGGTATTCGAATTTTCCCAAGGAACTATCTATCATCTGCCTGTCTGCCTGCCTGTCTGTCTGTCACGGCATGCAGCAAGTTGATGTGGGATCTCAGTTCCCAGACCAGGGATTAAACCTGGGCTGCAGTGGTGAAAGAGCTAAATCCTAACCACCAGAACATCAGGGAACTCCCAGGAACTCCCTATTTAACAGGATCCTTGAGTGAATTCTTTTGTGAAGTGAATGACCACTCCCTATTTTATCAGTTGTGAGATCTATAATGAGCATGTTTCAAGTGAAGGTACAGAGTTTATTTGTGAATTCATATAATTACAAGATTACACTGAAAATTCCTATGCTTGGATATAAATATCATTATTACCGAAATTGATTTCTGAGTTTCACTCATGGATTCAAATATCTCCATATTTTACATTCTGCCTATCTCATGTGACCTAAATATACTGTTAAGTTTGGGATAAACATTTTCAGATTCGCAAATGTGCATTAAAAGATATGTTCTCTTTTAACATTTACAGGTACCATCAAAATTAAATTTCAAATTAGATCATTTTAACACTAAAGATCTCAGATTCACAATAAATTCTATTTTCATCACAAAGTGAATCCCTTAAATTGTAAAGGTTTCTAAGCATGAATTATTGTCAAATGCCCTCAATTTCTGCCTTGCTGACCTACACTAAAACTTCTGATGCTTGCTAATCATATAATAGGTATATGAATAAAGGAGGCCAGAAAGATAACTTGATGAAAGTGTCTATACAGAGATGTCTACACATTCTCATTAAGTTCTCCTGAGGTTAAAACTGCAGGAACCCATGAGTTGTAACAGCGTAAGGACTTTTAAGTAAAAAGCGGAAGGACTAGAGTATTGTTCAGATAAGTTAAATTAATTTCATCCAACACAGTATGGTTCTGTCTGCCCTAAACCAAGTCATATCATTTATTTTATAACTTGGGTTAGTAAGGACATGATCACCATTCAGAGAAACAGAATTCTTTTCTGTGAAATTATTCCCTAATTCATTCAACACTACCACTGCCAAGAATAAAAATTATCTTCAATCAGTCTTGATTTGTATGACTCCAAAAATCCAAACTAAGAAAAATGAGTGGCACTGGTAGGGAAACCAGGCTATCAAGTGACTCAAACCCAGGTCTTCTGGCTACTAAGCTCATATTCTTTTCACCATGCTATACTAGCTCTTTCTCAGTAACTTAAACCTCAAGTGAGCTTTCAGAGTTTGCAAAGATCTGCTATCTCATTTAATCTTGGTAGTAATCCCGGTAAGTTGGGGCAGACATAACATCTCTAATGCACAGGACACTGGGGACCCAGGTATAAAATAATTTATCCAGTGAAGTCGGATCTAATGCCTTGCAATATCCATAAGACATAAATAAATACGAAAAAAGACCCATGTTGTGTACAACTGAAGTATGTTAGCTTTAGTGTGATCATATCCTTAAATGTGTATAACGTATCTGCTACTATGGAATTCTAAGTAAGGACGGTAAACACCCGCTGTCCGCACTGCCCCTCTTCTTTCTCCCCATACCCGTAAGGCAGCACACTTTTTCCTGCTAGGCCTGAACCCTGCCTCAGTATCTTTTTCAACACACAGCTCCAAGAAGTCCCTATCAACTGACACAGATCAAATCTACATTCCTATCCTGACTTTCTCCATTATGGCCTATGTTGTTATATAATACTGTTTTGAGATTTTTGTCTTTGCTTTTGATCGGCTATTTGTTTTCATGGTTCTCGTATTATTTCATGTTTATGTATACTGCTTCTCCAAGTACCGGGACACTGCCCTGTTTTGATTTCAGAGCCCCAGCTGCAATGATTCACATACAGTAGGCATACAAGGTGTTCCCAACATACCTGAGACATACCTGGCATTTAAGAAAAACATTTAAAGTTAAAAAAAAAAAAAAACGACAACAGAAAACCTTTCCTTGTTTCTAATTATAGTTTAGGCCAGGAGTCAGTAAACTTTTTACGTAAAGAGCCAGATAGTAAACGAGTTTTGTGGGCCAAATGGTCTCTGATGCAACCATTCGACTCTGCCATTAGAGAGTAAAGCACCCACAGATAACATGTAAATGAATGAGTGTTGTATTGGAATGAGTATTCCAATAAAACTTTATTTACAAACAATGAAATCTGAATAATTTTCACATAATATTTTTCTCTTGACTTTTTTTTTGTCCCAACAATTTAAAAAGGTTTAAAAAAAAAAACTATTCTTAATTTGCAGGCCATAGAAAAACAAGTGGTAGGATGGACTTGTCCCATGGGCCATAATTTACTGACCCCTGGCCTAAATCTGTGGTTTGCAAAGTAAGAACTTCAGTGGTTTGCAAGATCCTTTCAGCAAGTCCAGCTACCTAGATGTGAAGCCAGATTTTCTCTGTATGCTTCAACTAAAACAATGTACAACAGGCTGAATGCAGAAGGAAATATGAGGATCTAGCTGCCTTCTATTAAGCCAGAAACTGAACAGATCTGCAAAAACGTAAAACAATGCCACTCTTCTCATTAATTTTTGCTTGGAAAGAATATACTTATATTTCATAATGTTCTTTATATTAACATGTAATGGGTTATGACATTTTTTAAAATAGATTAATATTTGTTAAAGTCCTCAGTTTTGATTTCTAATAAGATGGATGCCAATACCCATGGAAACAAAAGCTGTCTGGGGGCCCTCAGTAAATGTGAAGAATGTAAGGGGCTCTTGAGACCAGAGTGTCTGAGAACCGGCTGCTGAGTTACAACGGGTTGAGGGACTCCTGCACCTGCACGGGGCAGCCTGAGAGCGGGTCCTCAGGTCAGGGCACCTGACAGACCACCTGGTTTCAATCTCCATCTCGCCGCCCCTCCTCCGCGACGCCCACCTAAGAGCTTTCTGGCATTTCTTCCATGAAATCCTGATTTAATTTAAAATTCAATACCAGGCAATTTATGTTCTCATAACGTCAAGGTGGTGACAATGTGAGGTGACGTTCAGGAAAGAGCTCTATAAAAACGTGTTAGCCTTTGCTTTGTCAAAATGGGCAACTTGAAGCAAGTATCTCTCCCTGGCTTGTCTTTACCAATCTTTAAAAAAGAAAACTGCGACTCTAATTCCTTGCCTTCAGAACATATCTCAAAATAAACAGATTCACTGGCTTCTTTATAAATCACAGTCCCTTTGACTTGGCGCCACAAAAACTGCAGGAGCCCACTGCTAATCAGCATCCTCACTAGGCTGAAATCTCAATAAAATCCAGTGGGCGTCACGCAAGTTTCATCAGCAGTGCAAGTAATAATGCGCCAAAAATTACATTTTGCAAGTAAGGCAGACACACCTTACAGAGCATCTTAAGATGGTATTATTAGTATTTTGTTAGTTCTATCATTTGAGATTTTAAAACTTTTTAAAAGATTCTTTTAGGAGAAATACAAGGGAAAGTTGTCTTAATTCCAGTGTTACCATATGTAAGGAGACCTTATATAACGAAGATTTTCTTCCCATATAAATGTATTTTTGTTCTAAGGTTTCACTGTCTAGACAAATCATGGGCACTGCTGGCTTGGGGAAGCCTTTCTCCTACCCCCCATTTTCCAGAGAATTAAAGAAACAATAATCATGACTCCGATAATTATCATTCTGCTGAATTATATATTCTTAACTAGAAAGTGCTCCTGTGAGTATATGATTCTAAAAATCTTTCTAGCATAAAGCAGGAAGAAATTTCTGTTTTTGGATATTTGCCCTTTAATCTGTATTATAAAACATCTAAAAAAAAATCAAGAAGTATGATCGGATGCTAAACCTGCCATAATCTGTGATTATTGGCTTCAAGTAGAAAAATAAAATACACTTGGCTATTTTGACCAACACCAAAACAGCAATCACTAGCATCTTAAGACCAGAAAAGCACTAGCTAATTATTATCTGTTTGGGAAATTACTACCCACCTATTTAGGGGAACAATGCAAATTATATTAGAGAGATTTGGGTAGCTGCATTGTTCAAGAACAAAAAAATTGACTTAAAATGTGGGAAAAAATGCTTACTGTTTAAATCTACAGTAAAAGCAAAAGTCTCATCATGATTGCAAAACATTCCAAATTGTGAAACTTGAGTTATTTGTAAAATAGACAAAAGTAAAGCAGCTTCCTCAGTCATTTTTGAAATCTCAGCATCAATTTAAAGAAAATGCTTATATTTAAAAGAAAGCCTATTTCAAAATATGAATCCCTATCCTGAGTACAAATAAGAGCATGAAGTAAATTTACATCTTATATCATGCACTCCTATTCCGCACACATGCATATGAAGGTAATATTAAAGTTTTAAAAAAAGTTATTTGCCTCTTTATTCCTTAAGGAAGAAAAGTGCCTCAAAACTAAAAGAACAACTGATGCTAGTGTAAAAACAATAAAATTAGGTAACATTGTTATGTGGATTCTATGGAAGAAGAGGTGGAGGACATTTGTACTTCACTGCACAGAAAATACATACTTCTATACAAACTGCCAAATACTGTCTACAAACTTTTTTTAGATACTCCTAATAATGTTTTCCACTCTCATTTTTAAATCAAAATTATGTTCATTAAAAATCTCCGTATAATAAATTTTCTCAGGAAGGCAACAAATCTAAAAATCACGTGGAATTTATACTACTACCAGGAGAGAAGGGATCAAGAGACTTTCAGTCTCATATTTGACCAAAAAAAAAAAAAAAAAAATTGCTCCTACCACTTTAAAGTACCAAAACTAGAATCAAGGTATGGTTAATTGTAAAGCTTGGCACAGCAGTTTAAAATTTGAAAAAATACCATTGTTATTTTAATAAAAGTGCTTTCAGTTTTACATTCCCAAGTCCCCTCCCCGGCAGTGGGACAACAACAGTGTGACTTTTCTCTACCTGCTGAGGAATTTTCTTAGCACTTTGTGGAAACTGTTGGCTTTCAGAAAGGGACAGGCTGATATGAATCAAAAGTTAAGACAGAATACAGAATTGCAGCAACAATAAAAAAGCAATTTAGAAAGAGGATCAAGCCAAGCAGATAAGCAAACTCTATAAAAATCAGTTTTCTGTGAATGTTCATCCAGTTCCCTAATTTCAAAAAGCCAAACCAAAGCAAAGCATGCTGACTTACATTGCTTCTTTAGTTCTTTCAGCTGTTGTTTAAACTGCACAAATTTTTCATTACTTTGGAAGTCTGCCTCGGAATTCTCATTCTGTAAGGCCAAAAACTTCTCCTCCACTAATAATTTTAGATCGGGTATTTTTTCTGGCCGGTCTTCTTTTACCTGAGGAAGACAGTAACATTACCTTATTTAAATGTTAAAAACGACATAGCTCCCTCGTTTCATTCAAATAAAAATATAATGAGGTAGAAAACAGAATCCTGCCACCCCTACCCCCAACTCAGCAACAGAACACCAGCGAGGCTGGGACTTGTTTCAGAAAAGATGGCTAGTAAGCACTGGAGGGAGTCATTCATCCCACTTACCCTTCCCTTCGCTGTCTTAAACCATCCCTTCAGGGCCCTATTAACCTGTTGTCTCCTGATAACTACCACGGTGGGGGGGGCGGGGGGGCGGGGGTGGTGGTGTCTCACACTGGGGCGACTGTGTCCTCTGCCTTCCTCAGAACCTGAGCACAGTGGCTTCCTCTTACTTAGGTCTGTTCAGTCCCCTCTCCTACTACAAGGGGGCATTCCATCCTCCATTCTCTTTTTTTCACTTTTTGGAGCCACACATGTGGCATCTGGAAGTTCCTGGGCTAGGGGCTGAATCGGAGCTGCAGCTGCCTGCCTACGCCACAGCCACAGCAATAAGGGATCCGAGGGGCATCTGCCACCTACACCACAGCTCACGGCAATGCCGGATCCTTAACCCACTGAGCAAGGCCAAGCATTGAATACGCATCCTCATGGATACTAGTCTGATTTGCAACCCGCTGAGCCACAAGGGGAACTCCTATCCTTCATTCTCTTAAGCACTCCTCTTCTCCGGTCCTTGTCCCAGAAAGTGAGAGGGGCTCCTACTTTACAAAACAAAGTGAGACTTTAACCTTCAACTCCCACCATTTGCTGCCACAAGGAATAAGTGCCTCGTTCTGTTCAAGCCTAAACTCTCAATCTTTATTCTTCTTCCCCCTCTTAATAGTTTGAAACATGCAAAAACTTGGACCATCATTAACAAGTCCACAAACAACAAATGCTGGAGGGGGTGTGGAGAAAAGGGAACCCTCCTGCACTGTTGCTGGGAATGTAAGCTGGTGCAGCCACTATGGAAGACAGTGTGGAGGTACCTTGGAAAACTCTACATAGAATTACCATATGACCCAGCAATCCCACTCTTGGGCATATATCCAGACAAAAATTTCCT
>PVHT020000230.1:20867690-20934631 GCA_004024745.2 Catagonus wagneri | reverse complement strand
CACGAACTTGGGGAACAGACTTGTGGTTGCCAAGGGGGTGGGGGAGGGGTGGGAGGGAATGGGGATAACTAGTGCTTTAATGATAGAATAGCAAGGAGCTCCAACTGTATTGCACGGGGAACTATATCTAATTACATGTGACAAATCCATATATGTACATGTAATCGGGTCACCACATGGCGCAGTTGGAAAATCTGACAGAAATCTGTAAACCAGCTATAATGCAAAAATAAAAAAAAATAAAAATAAATAAATACATCTTCGAGCTTAAAAACAAAAACAAAAACATGGAAAGAATTGTATTTTACCATTCATCTACCTCCTAGACACCACAGATTCTGCTGTTTGCTTTATAACATACCTACTACTCATCTAGCTCTCCATCCATCTTCAACCTTATTTTTGTTTTCACTGTAACCATTATCTTTAATACACAGATTAGGTCCCTAAGGGCAGATACACAATAACATAAAATGACAAGTATTTTCCCCTCTTTTCATTATGTGACATAATTTCTTTTATTCTATCACACCATTCCTTGGAGCCAGAAATAAGAACAGTACACTGCCTTTGCAGACACTTTTCAGTGTGAAGCTTAAGATGCTTTAGTTTATTTTTTTACACTTTTAAAAATCCTCTTTTAGGAGTTCCTTGGTGGCTCAGCAGGTTGAGGATCTGGTGTTGTCACTGCTGTGGCATGGGTCCAATCCCTGGCCCAGGAGCTTCCATATGCTCAGTGCAGCAGAAAACAAACAAAATCCTTTTTTAAAAATTAAAGTGTAGCTGATGTATAATATTAAGTTACAGGTGTATGGCATAGTGATTCTTACTTTTTAAAGGTTATACTCATTTCTAGTTATTAAAAATATTGGCTGTATTCCCTGCAGTGTTTAGTGATTCAGAGTGCTGTCTTCCCCAATACAAGAACCTGAAGAGAACTGCTATACGCACATAAATTCACTGCAGCAAATATTATTCTCTGGAAATTTGATGCTGCAGTTGGCATCATCTGCAGCATTTCTTTGCATATCCACTGCAAAGAGAACTTACTGTACTCTAGCTATCAGAAAGAGAGCCTGGAAAATACTAAACTCACTGTCTGTTTAAATCAATGCAATAAATGGGGATTGACTATATTTTTAATGGTTTCTTGCTGTTTGTATTTTCAAGATAAATAAATAATCCTAAAAGGGGGAAAAAAGTCATTATTTGGAGTTCCCGATGTGGCACAGTGGAAATGAATCTGACTAGAATCCATGAGGACACAGGTTCAATCCCTGGCCTTGCTCAGTAGGTTAGGGATCCAGCGTTGCCGTGAGCTGTGGTGTATGCTGCAGATGCAGCTCGGATCTGGCATTGCTGTGGCTGTGGTATAGACCAGTGGCTACAGCTCCAACTGGACCCCTAGCCTGGCAACCTCCACATGCCATGGGTGCAGCCCTAAAAGACAAAAAAAAAAAAGGGGAAAGAAAGAAAAAGAAAAAAGTCATTACTTGAGTAGTTGACCATAATTGTTGCCAAACCTGAAAAAGGTAAGGATGGCCGCTCTTTTCCTAGGACTAAGGTAAAATACCTCACGAAAATTTGAGATGGGAACAGATGATCTATATATTGGATTCTTAGTTTGTCCCTGTCCTAAGGAGCCAAGACTTAAGACCTCAGGTTTAAGTCACCGAGTGTGTTAGTTTGCTAGGGCTGTCATAACAAAAGTTTCACAGACTAGGTGGCTTAAACAACAGAAATTCACTCATAATTCTGGAAGCTAGAAGTCTGAGACCAAGGTGACAGTGGGGTTAGTTTCCTCTGAGGTCTCTCTCTTCGGCTTGTAGATGGCCATCTTCCTGTGTTGTCACACGGACTTCTCTCTGCATATGTCTGTGTCTAAATTCTCTCTCTCTCTCTTTTTTTTAAGGCCACACCATAGCACATAGAAATTTCCAGGCTAGGGGTCAAATCAGAGCTACAGCTGCTGGCCTATGCCACAGCCACAGCAATATGGGATCTGAGCCGCGTCTGCGACCTACACCACAGCTCACAGCAAGGCCAGATCCCTGACCCACTGAGCAGGGCCAGGGATTGAACCCACATACTCATGGACACTAGTCGGATTCATTTCCACTGCACCACAATGGAAACTCCCTAAATATTCTCTTCTTAAAAGTTCACCAGTCACTGGATTAGAGCCTACCCACGTGACCTCATTTTAACTTAATTTACTCTAAAGATCCTATGTCCAAACACATTCGGAGGTACTAGGGGTTAGGACTTCAACATATGCATGTTGGGGGAACACAATTCAGTTCATATACTGGGATAATGAATTTTTAAAACAGAATTTAAATAATAGCTTATAGGAGTTCCCATTGTGGCTCAGCGATAACGAACCCGACTAGTATCTATGAGGATGTAGGTTCTATCCCTGGCTCCACTCAGTGGGTTAAGGATCCGGCACTGCCATGACCTGTGGTGCAGGTCACAGACACAGATCTGGCATTGCTGTAGCTGTGGCGTAGGCCAGCAGTTGCAGCTCTGATTCAACCCCTCATGTGGGAACTTCCATATGCCGCGAGTGTGGCCCTAAAAAAAATAATTACGAAATAAAAAATAGCTTATATATTGTTAATCTTTACACCAATTTTTAAATTATAGAAACTGAGAAGTAAATTTAGCAGATGTCATACTAACAGAATGGGATTTCAGTACTGCCCTTTCAGATTTAATTTTAAATCTGAAAAAGTGAGATTTTAAAAAACTGCCCATTTACCCAGCATGTGCCCTCTTTGTGCTAAACATTGCAGCTAAACAGGACAGAAGACCAGAAAACTCGACTGGGAGTAGGTAGTGAATAGTTTTGGGAGCCAGGTTATGGAAGTGAGGCCTGACCTGACAGGCAGCAGGGAAATGCACTAAAATATTTTAAGGAGGAAAGTAATAATACCACGGGAGAAAAACAATTTTAAGTGATTGCTGAAGTTAAAGCACAGAGGATGCTCTAATACAGCATGGGAAAAGGAGGTTATTGGTCTGTGTTAACTAATGGCAGAGGGGCTGGTAGCTTGATCAAACTGTAATGCTATTCTTGAAGCAGAAATGCCACGTCTTTCTATGATAGGAAGATAAGGAACTGATAATGACTCCAGGATTTTTAATATTTAATATGAGCAAAAAATTAACATTTTCTTGAGGAAAGAGGGGCAATCCTGAATGTGTGGACACCATTTAAGTTGAAAGATCTTGTAAGCAGCTGGGGACACACTTAAAATGAGAGCATGTGAAGAAAAAGAAGAGAAATGCAAAAAGAACTCAAAAAAAAAAGGCAAAGAAAACCAGGAGAGAGAGAGAGGAAAAGAGAAAATTTCCTTAAGAGACGCTTGTCCTTTGGAAAAAATGACTCAAGAGAGTTCAAGTAAGATAAGGGCTAAAAAGAAACCACCGGCTTTAATTACCAGGCACTGAGTACACTGCACTGGAACTATTTATCTGTTTCAACCTACCAGCCTTTGAAGCTTCTCTTGGGCAAGAATTATTTCACTGGTGCCCAGCGTACTCTCTGTTGTACAGTAGGTGCTCAAATGATGTAGGCGAACTAGCGAATTACAAGGATGCCAAATACTACTGAGTCAACATAAGAGGGACCATGGTGGGAGTTCCATGTGAGCAAGTGAAGTTGACGTGATGGAGGAGTATGAACAGGAATCTTGGAATCAGGCATGTCTGGATATACCCTAAGTTTTAGATTTGGGGACAACTCTTCTAGGTCCTCGAATTCTCTCATTTCTTAACTAGCAATCAGGAAGACCCACAACAGTGTCATGAAGACTTAATTACATCATGTCTGTGTTTAACTCTGGCTCAAGAAGCTTTTATTCTTAAAAAAATAAATTAAAAAAAATGAGTTCCTGCTGTAGTGCAGTGGGTTAAGGATCCGACTCCAGCAGCCTGGGTGGTTACGGAGCACAGATTTGATCCCCCAGCCCAGCACAGTGGGTTAAAGTATCTGGCACTGGCCCAGTGACAGCATGGGTCTCAGCTGCGGCTTGGATTCAATCCCTGGTCCAGGAACTACCATGTGCCGCGGGTGCGACCATGAAAAAAATATTTTTTTAAATTCTTTCCTTCCAGCTTTAGCACAGAGTCTTCAATATACTTGTTGCCTGAGAAGGAGGAGCCAATGGAAACACTAAGAGAAAGCAAGTAACAGATTTCATTTGAGAAAAGCCTTCAAGCACTTGGGCAAAAAAACTAGAGAGGGGAAAAGATCAGCTGCAGAAGCACAACAGTCTTTAGCCGGCGTCAGAAATGTCCACAGGGTCAGACCAAGGGATCTGAGGGAACCCCCCGGACACAGCGAGAACAATAGGAAGTGGGAGGACCAGGCGCAAGCAGACGTGGCACCTGAAGATACTGCTGCACGGCTCCGGACACCTGCTGCCACGTGAGAGTGAGCCTACGTTCTTCTGGACAAGTTAGCTACCTAGATTCTTCGGAGACACTTTTTAAAACAACACATAGTCCAAACAATACAATGGCCTGAAGCCATGAGTTTGAAACCTGTTTAATGCAAATAAGATATACTGACATAAGAAGGCAAGTACTATTGTAAGCACAGTATTTGGGAGTCTGGTGCAATCCCCAGACTTCTACTTTAGAGATGAAATACCATCCTTTCCAATAGGATAGAGAATACTGAGGAAAGATGGGAGTGGGGGACAGAAGGATTTCGCTCTGACATGCTAATCCCAAGTATTTATGATGAAAAACTTGCGCTCTAGATTTGAGATTAAAAATGAGGCTCTCGGAGCTCCCGTTGTGGCACAGCAGAAACGAATCCAACTAGGAACCATAAGGTTGTGGGTTCGATCCCTCGCCTTGCTCAGTAGGTTAAGGATCTGGTGTTGCCATGAACTATGGTGCAGGTGGCAGACGAGGCTCAGATCCTGCATTGCTGTGGCTGCATTGCTGGTGGCTGCAGCTCCAATTCGACCCATAGCCTGGGAACCTCCATATGCCTCAGGTGCAGCCCTAAAAAGCAAAAAAAAATAAAATAAAATAAATAAGGCTCTCCTATTAACTGAATGACCTTAGAAAAGTTACTAAATGCATCTAACCTTAGTGTCCCCACTTGTAGACAGAAAATAATAACAGTATCTCCCCTGGCAGTGTGGCAGAGAGGAATGGATGGGCACAATGAGCTGTCTGTCCCAGAGAACAGTCAGTGATGAGGAGCTGTTGCTGTGTTTATCTTTATATATCTCTCCAGGGCGGCTGCACATACAGGCCTGCAGCTCTGCAGACTGACATGAGCACCCACATGGAGGAATCAGGGCAGGAACTGTAAAGGAAACCATGGAAATGAATGGGATTACCAGAAGACAAAATAAAAAGGCCAAAAAAAAAAAAAAAGGGTGCAAGGAGAGAACTCTAGAGAATATCACATTTATGTGGCTAGAAGAGTCTAGAAAGAAAAAGGGCACGAGTTAAGAAGACAATCAAAAGAAGATGTCCCAGAAGTCTAAGACTTTTCAAGATCTGTCAAGCATTACAGAGAAGTCAAGCTAAAAAAAAAAAAAGACTTGAGATAGGCCCACTGGACTCAGTGACTGGGTCACTGGGGACTTTAGCGAGGGCCTGGCTATGCACACTGACTCTGAAATATGCATTTTTTTGTTGAATGAACTGTTATAAAAAGATGGAGTAGTGACAGGACAAAGCAGACAAAAATCCCAAAGTCCTTGAGCCTCTCCAACGAACTGCTCGATTTGAGCTCAAAATCACTTGTGAATGTTTAGCCACGTTTCATGGGAACCCAACACTCCTAGGGCTGCAGTACTTCTCTCATGTCGGCCAGGGAAGGCAAACAGTGAGCTGACTGTCAGCAACCAAGTCAGGCCTCCGGTGGCTCTGCCCCTACAAACAGAGGCTCGTTGCTTTAGGAAAAGAGACCACGGTAGGAATAAAAGACAAACTCGGTCCTTACCCACACACTGAAGCTATGCATTCTTTTCAACATGCTTTAATATAAAACGCTGGTATTTAAGTGATGATAACGTACCCCATTTCTTTCAAACAACATTGTACACACATGCAGTTATTCAAAGTGTCATTTTATTGCCACAGGGCAAAGTCAAGGTCTCCTCCTCCAATTATCATTATTGCCTTATAGCTATTATTTCACTGGGAGGGGAGATCACAGGAGCTCAGGATATTAATGGGCTGAGTCATTCACACACTTTTGAATCATGTGAGAATCTAGTATAAAATTAGTCATTCTTGTAACTGAACCAAGACTCAGATGGATTTGCTCTCTCCAAAACAGCCGCTGGTAGATGTTTGGTTCCCTAAATAACACATATCCAAGGACTGACATTTTGGAAATGACATAACCTTTAGAAGTTTATTATGGGACCCCAGTAGTGATAAGCAATAAGCTTTGTGTTCTGCTCAGCACAGTAAGTATTTCAAGTTCTAATTCATAGTCAGCATGATCTAGGCTATGGGATCTACTTTCATGCTGGGAATCCAGAGGGACTGCCTCAGTTGATCCTTGAACATTCATTCAACAAATATTTACAGAGTCCCAACTGGCTACCAGGCATTACGCTAAGTGCTAAGACATTTATGGAAGGTGGCCCACACTTACAACATACCACCAACCCAACTGGTCATGCCCAGGTAAATTTATATAGGCCAACACTGTCTCCACCTTTATACAGCAAAAAAGCTTGGTGAAGTTTTTAGTGAAAGGCATGTCCAGGCTAAGCTATTATGCTTTCACTGACTATGAAGTTATTATGCTTTCACTGACTTAACTGCATGTGCCAATGGAGACACATATTTTCTACAGTTTACTATACTGCCTTTGCCCTTTTTAAAAAAAAAAAAAATATATATATATACACATATATAAATAATTTCATACATGCCAATGATGACCAGCATGGATTATACTCTTCATTTCATGCCAGTTTCTGTTGTCAGTTGCACAATGTGCACTGAACTCTGTTGGACCCTATTATTTATAGTTGAGTGAGCTTCCTAGTGCTATTATTTAGTTTGACTTCTGACAAAAACCCTTAAGAGGGAACACTTCCTTGTTGAATAATATGACACATCAAATGGACTTCTCGGTTTGCCAAGGTGTTGTAATATACCATTATTGGGCAGCGGCCACAGATATGGAAACATCTTTCTTCCTTCAAGCCTTCCAGAAAAATTTTGAAAATGAATAAACTTAAACATGTGAGAGAGTGCCATGGGTCTGGTTCTAATGGACCAGTCCGACTGGAACAGACTGTTGTCTAACAGATGGCAGTCGAATGAGGCAACCTGTGCATCTGCTACTAAACATTTATGCTGTTGAAAATTACTCCAATGAATTTCTCATGGCACCAATCCCACTAGAAGATCATGACCAACTGGAAGCACTAATTTATACAGCACAGTATTAGGACTCTCATATTGGGGGTTGGGGGCAGGGGGGTGAGGGAAATAAACTGCTGATTTGCCTCTCTGGGTTTTGTGGTTGGTGTCGTTGTTTGCTCTATTTTGTTTCATTCTGGCAGAATTCATAAAAATCTGCATTATTTATTTGTCTATTTATTTATTCAGCCATTCAATAAATATTTACCAAATACGTATTAGCACACGAGACACCGTGCCAGGCTGTAGAGACTCAAAAGTAAACAGAATAACCTGGTCCCTGTTGTTCCCATGAGGTTTGCGGCCTAGTGGAGGAAAAAAGTACTATTTAAACAGTCGAACAGGGAGTTCCCACTGTGGATCTGCAGAAGTGAATCTGATTAGTATCCATGAGGATGCGGTTCAATCCCTGGCCTCACTCAGTGGCTTAAGGATCTGGCGTTGCCATGAACTGTGGTCCAGGTTGCAGACCTGGATCAGATCCCACGCTGCTGTGGCTGTGGCACAGGCCAGCAGCTATAGCACCAATTCGACCCCTAGCCTGGGAACTTCCATACGCCGGTGTGGCCCCCCCAAAAAAGGAAAAGTAAATAAAGAGTTGAACAGTATACTATCACCAGCTGTGAGAAGTGCTGTGACAGAAATGTATTGGATGCTAAAAGAACATGTAATAACATAAATATCAAGGACATCATATCACAGGCAATCTTTTCAGGCACTGCTCAATTTAAACATAGGTCATGCTGAGGAGAGGGTGTGGTGAGGATTATTATTGTTATTAACAAACACTTTGCAATCAAACAAAATCTCTCAGCTGAGTGGTTCAAAGTCTCATATACATAGTATCATTATCCCAGTTTGACAGATGTGAGGAATGGGCAGCTCACTGTGGTGAACCGTCTCGCCCAAGGTCACACTGAGTCAGTGACAGATGGCTGCAACTCAATCAAACCCCCTTTCAACTTAATCTTTCTTTGCATGTGCCTCCAAGTAACAACTCTGAGCGAACTTTTATACCTCAGCTTAATTTTATGAAAACATACTTGGTTTTAGGCAGATATCCTCAACCTTTAGTGGTCATTTGTTAGCCCTCATAGGCAAAGACACTTACTTTGAATTTGAAATTGCCTTTCCTGTCCGCCAAGCCTCTGTCCTCTACAGAATTATTCATTGCCTTATTTATCATTATGGCATCTCACTCAAGATTTTACAGTGGAGAAAGTATAGCAGTGGGTTGATGCTACTAGGATATACTGGTCTTACCAAGAACCCCTTATCCAGAGAGATGATCTTCCAAAATGATAAATCATCTACTGCAGATTCAGTTTCAGTGCTACCCGAGACAACACCTCATGAGGTTCAAGCCACATCCCACAGGATGCCTGTAGCCAGTGAATGATGTACGGCGTTGTTTCTCTGATGGCCAGAACACAGGGGCCTAGGAACCAGGGAACAAAAATAAAACCAGCTACAAATCTTCTCCTCCCTTCATCACATCTAATGATCAACTTGCATTTTTTTCCTCCCATGTCTGCCACTCAAATTCTGCTGGTTTAACAGTCTTAGTACCCCAGAGAAGAATGATTTCACCAAGGGACTCAACAATGCCTTCAGAGATTTGGAAGCTTACCCAGCAACCTAGTGATTTTGAGCTTCTCATGACACTGACCAGAGGGACAAAAAGTGAGGTTACAGAACTGGTTGGGACAATGAATTAATTATCAAGGGTAAAAAGAATTGCTGCTGCAGAGTGAGGAAAGGGAGGTGTGTGTCTGGAACCTGGACTGCCTTGGTTTTGCCACGTCTAGTGGTATAATATAATGGGAGTCAGAAACAACTCCATACAGGCAGTACCATCAAGAGCACTGATACCCCAGGAGTCAAAGCCTAGGTGCTGTAGTCAGATAAAAACTTACATCAGTTTAGAGTCGGTTGAGAGCAAAGAGAACGTGAAATGGGTAATGGAGAAGGGAGTTAAAACATCAACTGTGGGTTCAGGACCAACAGCAAAAGCTAAATACTCGTATTTCTTCCTTGGTCTGACATGTACACATTTATGTTTTTAAACTAACATTCTCCCTTTAGTTTCCTCCGAATATTTTATAAAAAGTAAGCTGGTGGCTTGCCAGTTAGAAAGTACCATAATGGAACAGTATGGACATAAAGGAATAAGTTCAGCCCAAATATCCTAAACTTGGAAACAGTAAATTGAGATGTTCTACCTTCCCCCCTTGGGGCGAAGGGAAGCATATTTCTTTCTTGTATGAGACAGAGCTGCCGTATGTCAGTATGAAGCATTTTGTCATTGTTGTACTGTTTGTAAATTTAAGTCTAGAAGGAAAGCGTATACAGAGGCTGAGCAGCCAAGCTCACCAGTCTAGAATCTTCTGAACCTTTCCTATTTTTGGAGAATTTCCCACCACCTTCTGAGTGATACCTGACTGGGGCAGGAGCCAGAAATTCACTTTCTCTGCTTCCCTGCAGCAAGAACCCAGACACAGCAACTTGGCCCTTGGCCTGTGGACCTTTCAGTTCTTGAGAATGACATGGAGGTGCCAGCACCAGCCCGCAGAACCAGATCACCTGAGCACCTAATCTTGAAGTCCCAGCTCTACTTCATACAAGCTATGAAATCTTGGGCAACCTCTTGGAAATGTGATTTCCTCATCTATAATTCCACAAAAGTCTTTGCATTGTCAAGTACTAAATGGTTTAATGCATTTAGAGAATTTAGAGTTCTAAAATCTAAATATAGTAGGCACTAGTCACATGCGGCTCTTCAAGTCTAATTAAAACTTCATAAAATTAAAAACATAGTTCTTTTGTCACACTGTCACATTACAAGGGCTCCAAAGCCACAGGTTGCTAATGGCCACCTTGCTACAGTGCAGACAGAGAACGTTCCCGTTACTTAAAAAGTTCTACTGGAAGGTGTTGACTTACAGAATACTTCCTGGCTCTCAGTAAGCACTCAAAATGATAACTTCAGCTATTATTATTAACTAGTATTGTTATCATTGTTATTATTTTACCTTACAGTCCCAGAACTTCTTTATTTTACATCTGGAAGTTTGCACTTTCACCCAGTCCCCCTCCCTCGTCCCCTCTCTTCTGGCCCCACCGTCATTATTATCACAAGGGCAAGTTTGGATACAGGAAACATCATATGATATTATTTATATGTGGAAGCTAAATAATAGGATACAAATGAACTTATTTGCAGATCAGAAACAGACTCATGGGCTTTGACAACAAACTTCTGGTTACCAAAGGAGACAGGCTGGGGGGAGGGATGAAACTGGGGGTTTTGGCCTGGCATACACAAGCTGTGAAATATGGAGTGGTTGGTCAATGGGGACCTACTATATAGCACGGGGAACTCTGTCCAATATTCTGTAATAATCTGTGGAGAGAAAAGAATCTGAAAAAGAATGGATGTGTGTAACTGAATCACTTTGCTGTATAGCAGAAATTACTTGTAAATCAGCTGTACTTCAATAAAACTTAAAGTAAAATCTGGTGGATAAGCAACTAAATGTGGCCGTCTGATAAGAATCAGCAGCAGTATCAGTGGCAACAACTGCTCTCAATTTATAGTTTATTACGGGTGAGGTACCGAGCTAAGTACCTCACGTGGACTATTTTACTTGATCTTCCCAAACAACCGAAGAAGTACGAACATCCCTATATTACAGATTAGGAAATTCAGGCTAAGGAGTGGTGGAATGGCAAGCAGTCAAAATGCGCATCAGTGCAGGATCTGGAACTCACTGCGCTGGCAGGTCTGTAAAACTACTAAATCCATGACTAAACTACTATTAGACTTCACCACAGATTTGCTGAGTGCCCACTAGGGGTCATGCACTGAGCTAGATGCTGGGAATACAGTGGTAAACAAGAGACCACGTCTCTGCCCTCGTGGACCTTACATCCCAGTTGAGAAGAACAGCCAGAAACTATAAAATTAGCTAGATGGCAATAAGTGCTAAGAGAACAATTCAACAAGGCTGGGGCAGGGGAGCGCCTCTATGGTGGATGCCTAGGGAAGGCTTCACTGAAGAGATGACACCTGAACAGAGACCTGAAGAAATGTAAAAAGGGGCCCTGGTAGGAGATGAGGTCAGAGGTGAAGACGGAATGTTGGGGGAGGGAGGAGGGTAGGTCACAGAGGCCAATGTGTGGACTTGAGCCTCTGCGCTAAGAAGGATGGAAGCTTTGAGCAGAGGAGTGACAGCACCTAGTTTTCTTTTCCTAAAGGACCCCTCTAGCTATTGCGGTGAGGACAGATTTCAGGGGAGGAAGGGCAGAAGTGGGAGGCCAGTTAGCTGGCTACTGCGATCATCTAGGCAAAAGGAGACACTGGGACATACTAGAGTGGCAGCAGAAGTGACAAGAGGTGGTCAGATTCTAAACTTTGAAGGTAGAAACAGTGGGGTGTAGTGATGAACTGGATGTGGGCTGTGAAACATTAGGAACTTAGGACAACTTTGGGTTTGGCCTGACAAGATGCAACGGTACAGCAACCATTTCCAGGGATGAGGAAGTCTGGAGAAACAGCTGGTTAGGGAGGAAAAAAAGAAAAAAAGTTTAGTTTTGGAAGGGTAAATGTGAAATGCCTATGGGAATAAAATGAAGTGGGAATGAAAAGAGGACAGCTGTATATCTAAGACGAGACATGGTTCTGGGTTATAGCTACAAGTGCTATGAAAAATGTCTAAGTGTATGATGTTATGAAAGCACAAGAGAGGAATACATCTGGCAGACAGAGACCGGGAGATGTCAGGAAAGGCTGTGAAAAAGGAGCTGTGCTAAGTTTATGAAGGACAGGAAGGAGTCAGCTATTTGAAAATGAGAGAAGAGCACTCCCAAAAGAAAGAATAATGTGTATTAAGCCCAGAAGCGAAGAACATTCCAAGAGCTAGCATAAAAAATGGTAAAAAAAAAAAAAAAAAAAAAAAATGAGGCTACTGAGTTAAGCAGGGGTATAGACACAGGTACAGACATTTGAATTTAACCCTGAGAGTAATAAGGAATAACTGAAGAGGGGGAGAGCTGTGAAAAAGGCAGGCAAAATAATCAATTTTCAAATTAGAAAGAGCTCTCGGGCTACTAGATAGAAGACATATTAGGGAGTTCCCTGGTAGTCTAGTGGGTTAAGGATCCGGCACCTGTCACTGCTGTGGCTTGGGTCACTGCTGTGATGCAGGTTCAACCCTTGGCCCAGGAACTTGTGTATGCCACAAGCGTGGCCAAAACAAACGAACAAAAAAACCAAAAAAACTCACCATAGGAGACCGGAGATTATGAAAATAGGGATGAGGGAGGGGAACTCATTTGAGAATCAGTAAAATTCGGTGATGGAATGTGAGACAGGAGGAACCAGGAGGACTAAGGATGATGATCAGATTTCTGAGGTGGGCAACTAACTGGGTGGAGGATATTGCCATTTCTTAAGTTACAGAATCTCAGCAGAAAATCAAGGGGAAAACGGCTCTCTTGGGCCATGCTGAATTTAAGGGGCGCCATGAAGCGGGGAAGTCAAACACGATTCACCTCACGTGTGTGATTCTCAGAGGCGCACTCCGGAACAGAACCGAGGATGTAGGACTCAGCAGCACAAAGACAGTAATTCAGGTTGTAAACATAGACGTTATCTCTCAGGGAGTACCGAGTGGGAAGAGCAAAGAGTCAAAGAACAGGTGGGAATACCAAGACTTTACCAGTGGAGGGGTGAAGTCAGGCTCAGCAGAAGACTATGCAAAAGTGGCTGGGAGCAAGAAGGAAAATCAGACGTGTGTTGTCAGGAAAGTTAAGGGAATATAACAATTCGGGAAGGAGGGAGTTCTCCATAGTGGCCAAGTCAAAAAGGAACAACTGAACAATGTCCTCTGGATTTTTTGTTTTTGCTGCTGTTTTTTTGTTTTTGTTTTTTGTCTTTTTAGGGCCACACCCAAGGCATATGAAGTTCCCAGGCTAGGGGTCGAATCGGAGCTGTAGCCGCCGGCCTACGCCACAGCCACAGCAACACCAGATCAGAGCCGTGTCTGCGACCTACACCACAGCTCACGGCAACGCCGGATCCTTAACCCACTGAGCAAAGCCAGGGATCAAACCTGCATCCTCACGGATACTGGTCAGATTCGTTTCCACTGAGCCACGATGGGAACTCCTGTCCTCTGGATTGTTCACCAGCTGTGTAACCTCGAGCCATCCCCTCAACTCCTTCAGCCTCAGCTTCCTCACCTACACAGAGTAAGAATGTTATGGTACCCGGTTAGCCAATTGTGAGGATACAGGGTGATGATACAAGGTGCCCAGTTCAGTGTTAGACACACCAGGCACTAAAGAAAATGCTCTGTTCTCAGTGCCCCACACTTTAGGTATTCAGACAGACAGATCGAAGGAAGCAACAAGGAGAAAGGAGGCTGAAAGCATGAAGCCACGTGCAACCAACGGCCTTGAAGCGCATTATGCATTTTGAAAAACAGCAACAGAGAGAAAAGAACTACAGTCTTTTTTCCTTTTCTCCCTCCCCTCTTCCAACATTTCCTTTCTTTCCCCCACTAAATGCAGTTTATAATGCAGAAATTCCCAACAGCCTTACAAAGGGACCTTTTAAACATATCTTAGTATTTAGGCAAAGAACTGTGCCGGTGTAGACATGGACCACAACTGTCATGAGTTTGGGATATAGTGTTACATTCTTAAGAAAGGCAGCTTAAACTCATGCGCAGTCCACAGATAAATAAATGCTCTGTAGAAACTAAGTCTTTCGATTGTGATTTCAAAATTTCTCCCAACAGTTTTTGACACGATAAGCCAGGTAATGTTTATCAAATGAAATATTCTAAGTACATGATTAAGGAGACCTTTGGACAACCCAACTGACTTTCCGGTTAGTTTCGATGCTGACGAAATGATAGTCTCCGAGAAGTTTCCCAGATGGCACACAGTTTCCTGTCAAGGATTAAGGTTCTACCCTTTCTTGCTCTCACCTCCTCAAAGACAAGGGGGCAGGTGGAACTGGAAAAACTGTGTCCAACGAGTGCGTTTCTAATGTAAAAAACACTGTGCTTTAGAGAAAAGAAGTCCACTGATTCTTTTTCATAGCTAAACTTTCCCATCCTTCTAGCGTAATTTCTTTCAAAGCCTCTTTGCTTTAGGATTGACCTAGCAATTCCTTCAGTGCTGCCCTCAGTGCACAAAGCCTAGATGATAGTCCCTTTCCTACTGGCTTATTTTGTGTTACATTCATCTAAATCAAGGCTTCTAGGAGAGTCTTAACAGGGATCTCAATGTTCTCATACTCATCTAGATGAACTTAAGACCAGGGAGGAGAACGGAGTCATGCTCAGTTTCACGGAAGCCCTTTCGTTCTGAGCATTCGGGACAGGAAGACCAGCCTTCCCGCCTGGGCCACTGAGTAGCACCCCAGCCACTACGTGGCTGCCGACGTACAGTCAGTAAGAACTTCTCTCTCACGTTCTGTGTCACACCCTCCATGAACAGAGGGCCTGAAGAACCAAGAGAACAAATTCACCATTTCTGCTGTAACCAAACAGAAAGAGAAATGCTTATCATTTTCTTCCTCCTGCTCTTGCCAAGTAGCCATCAGAAAACCTATTTAATGTGACTAGAAGATCAGAAAAAAAAGAAGCTAGCAAAAGATCTCTTTTGGGAATACCACATTTTTCTTTAAATCCATAAGTTAGCTTCTAACATTCATAAGTGCCCTGAGGATTCTGATAAACAGGAATTTCAATTTCAAATCCCCTGACTTTACGTCAGACCACATACATACTGCACAGAATGAGGTCAATCCAAGGGCATCAGGCTGGATCATTTCCTCAGTTATCACATCTCACCCAATACAATAAAGACTCTGGAATTACTAATAATCTGGTGGTTTATTAATGCTCTTTATCCTTTACTGCTCCATTCATTCCCATCTAGCACACTATCAAATTCTCTGATGTTGCCTTCTCTATAATTCATTTGGCTTTCTGACATTTGAAATTACTTCTCACTCCTAAAGCTATCAAACTGCTTTGGCCTTCTGCTTCATCTCCTATGAGAAAAGTTTCCTGACTAAATGAAAATGAATTCTCTCCATCACTAATCTAATCGAAGCCACTGTACCAAAAGAAAAAAAAAAAAAAACAATAATCAAAACAAACAGTTTGGTGCTTCACAGTAGATAGTACATTTTTTTTTGGATAGGCAAGAAATAGATTTATTAAGATAGGACGCCCGTGAGAGATGCAAGCAGGCAGGCAAGCAGGCCCCGCCCCAGGATCTGGTGTTTTGTCATCCAAGGAGAGTAGGGGTCGGAAAAGACCGCCTCTTCTTCTTTCTTTGAGTCTATAACACATTTTGTAGAATAGTTTGTTTAATTTGATTCTCATTGCCCAGAGAGATTAAATAACTTCCTTGAACCAAACACTGAATAGGTGACAGAGCTGAAACTAAAAGGTGGGTCACCAGGTCTGAAAGCACAGATGAAACAATTTCATAATGCGCTGTAATACTATATTGTTAAGCCATTTATTGTGTGTTTACCTATGTTCTAGACCTGGTGGCCACCCTGTAAAACCCAGATCTTCTAGCCATGACCTGTTTTCCTTGAGTCCCCGCACATTTTATTCTGACGCACTAAAGAAGGCAGCAGTTAATGGAAAATACCATTTTAAATTGGATGATATTAAAAAAATTATAAACCAGCTTTCTTATTCTGCTCTCCAACCTAACTTCACAACCACCTGGTACATGGAGATTAAAAGAAGCAATTACTATTTTCTCAATGCCGACTATATGAAGCCTCATTGTCACACTTCATCCTGGTGACAGCCCCACGTGGTATCATTAGCCTCTTTTTTTTTTTTTTTGCCTTTTGTCATTTTAGAGCCGCACACGCGGCATGTGGAGGTTCCCAGGCTAGGGGTCTAATCGGAGTTGTAGCCTCTGGCCTACACCACAGCCACAGCAACGCGGGATCTGAGCCACATCTGCAACCTACACCACAGCTCACGGCAACGCTGGATCCTTAACCCACTGAGCAAGGCCAGGGATTGAACCCGCAACCTCATGGTTCCTAGTTGGATTCGTTAACCACTGCGCCACGACGGGAACTCCCCTCATTAGCCTCTTTTTACAAATAAAAAAACTGATGACTTTAAGAGGACGAGTCACTCGCCTGGTGTCACACAATAAGACAGTGAAATCTACGACTTCTGACTCCAACTGCAGTATTCTTTCTACCACCCTAGGGAAACATTCCTCACATGCTCCATAAAATGTCATCTACTGACCATACCACTGCCCTCTTCCATGGAGAGACTTCTCCTTCACTGCTGCTAAAATCTGATCATCAATAAAATCTGTAGTCTAACGTGGCAAGAAAAAAATAATTCCTCCACCTGAATTAACAAATGGAACTTAGAATACTGCCTAGAACATAGCAAGCACTAGAGAAATGTTAGGTTAATTATGTAGGTTTATTATTATTATGGAAAGGTTAGGTTAATTATGTAAGTTATTACTATCATGGAAAGACTGAATATTCCTCCTTCTTAATATAACAGTTCCATAAACAATATTCTCTTCCTCAAGTAGTTCTTGAACAGAAACCCTTCTTATGCATGTCAAGTGAGTGTGAAGAGTTACTTTTCATTTACTCTTAAAACTTTACCTGTGGAAAATAAATAAATTAATTAATTAATTACTGGTCTTTTTAGGGCTGCATCAGAGGCATATGGAAGGTCCCGGCTAGGGGTCTACTCAGAGCTTCAGCCTCCAGCCTACGTCACAGCCATAGCAACGCTAGACTGGAGCCACGCCTGTGACCTACACCACAGCTCACAGCAATGCTGATCCTTAACCCACTAAGCGAGGCCAGGGAGCAAACCCGTGTCCTCATGGATACTAGTTGGGTTCTTTAACCGCTGAGCCATGACAGGAACTTCACCTGCGGAAATTTATGATATGTGTAAGATTTTAAGCATACTTTATAACAAGATTAGATAAAAGCATTCCTACTCCCAACCGAAAACTACAACTCAGAGTGAATTCAACAAACTACATCTGTCTTGAGGCATGGAGTTGTCATGAAAAGAGCCTTGAATTACATACCAAAAAACCGAGGTTCAAGTCAAAGCTTGGGACTAAGCATGTGACCCGAGCATGTCCCTTAACCTTCCTGGGGCTCAGAGTCCATCAAATCCTCCTTACTAACCGGGTAGGTTACTGTGATGATTCGAGAGGTCAGGATTCCAAGAAGGCCCCTCACCCCTTACCTGGGGCAAAGGAAGTCGGTTTCAGACTTTTTTAGTCAAAGGGCCAGGGCACTGAAGAAGAAACTGATGATATTTCCAAATCTGGTTTAAGCAAACCATAAACAGCCTGCAGGCAAATATCAAATAACCAGGGAAGTCAGAGAATTGAATTCACTAACATCCACTAGGCTAAGCCCTCCAGAACAGATGAATCACCAAACTGATACCTATCCCACACATGGGCTTTGTTACAACTTTATAGAAACTGGATCACAATGCATTGTTTATGATTAAATCTTTTTTTTTTTTAATTGGCTAGCCTGGAAACCTAGCCACAATGTTATTTCGATGGGAAACTGCATTCCACGATTCAATTCAGGAATCCAAACGCTGGGAGTATATCTTTTCTCTTTCCAGCTCCAAGAGCTAACAACAGCAACTCCCTTCTATATGAGAGGTCAGATGAGGACAGGCAGGATCTAATAACCATATACCACCTTTCATTTTCTTCTCTTTTTTGTTACAACACATTCCTATTTATAATCTCTTTTATCTACCATTGCCCAGAGAGGTACGTAGGACAAATACTATTCTTACTCCCATTTTAGAAATGAGGAAGCTGAAGTACAGAAGTTTACGTGACTTGTCCAAGGTCACAGCCTGGCAGAACGAGGATTAGAAGCCAGATCTTTACTTCCTAGCCCAACGCTCTTATCAACGAAACACCAGCTGCTGAAAAAAGGGGAGAAGGAAGTGGAGGTGATTGTGATTTACTGAGTCTGACTTTTAAAATAATCTCATCTGGCTTTGTGAATTTTCATTAATTTCCTTCTTCATTGTTGCCTGATGAGTTAGTCACTAAAACCATCAGATCAGAAAGTATAAATTGTTTTATATTATTTCCTCATTGTTACAGATAGATGTTCAAGTTTAAGTGTTTCATAATAAAGTGACTCAGAGACTAAGCGAGCCCAATCTATATTAGTCACTTGTTGAACTGTTACATGAGATTTCCACAAAACTCTTGGGAGGTGGTGAAGCGGAGAAAGGGGGGGGGGACAGAAATAAACATTTACCAAAAAGATGACTAAATTAAGGACCAAAAACGAATATAACCTTTACACATTTATCCTTCCAGTTCAAGCTGAGGCATGAGAAAATGAATGGGAGGAAACACCCCAAGTCACCTATTACCATTTATTCGGAGTTCAGGTGGTTTACAAGAGTTTACCAATTTAAATCAGCATGTGGTAGACATTTCCGTGACAAGAGAAAGAAGTTAAAAGTTAACAGGACAGAATGCTGAGCCCTTGCCTTCACACAGCACTTTTACCTCTCAAGGGCTTTTGCACGCATTATCTCATTTTTTAATCTAGCACTCTGTGATAGGTAGGGACAGATATTACTAGGTTCATTTTGCAAACCTGCTTAAGGTCACACAGCTTTTCACTGAAGAGGTAGGGAAGAAAACTCAGTCATTAAATGGAACATTAACACCAAACAATGTACTGCTGTCATGGACTCACACACACCTTACCAGGCAAAGCACTTTCATTCCATATTCTAGCAGAAAAATACCATTACTATTATAGAAAATGTGGCAGGACATAGTTTAACTTCACCTACATTATTTAGAGATGCTTTAAGTAAAATCTTGAGAATTTCTTCTAGAAAAAATTGAGCATATGGTATTTTTGCTGAGGCTTTTTCAGACACGGTGTAACTACACCTCATAAGCTCCATTTAATTTCTGATTCTGTAAGAGGGATGTCCTGAGCACAACCGGATTTAGTCCATTTAGAGCTCCAATTTAGTATTCCATGGGGCATTACTGGCTCCTGTTTCGTGGCTGGGGCAAAAATAAATCTCAGGGTGACAGAGAGTACCTGATGGGTGGGGTGGCCTCGCTCCTTGGTACCAGTCACATTCCAAGAAACACAAATAGATGAGGCAGCTGGAAGGCAGGTGCTGAAGCATGTGGGACCCCTGGCTGTCAGTTAAGGAGAAAGTAAAAAGCAAGCAAGTTGGGATGTCTGGAAATCAACTGTGTGATGCAATCCCATTAAACTATTCCCGGTTATTGTTTCCAATTTCAACTAACACTACTTGGCCTTTCTAAATATCATTCTGTATTAGAAGATAACTAAATGATTACTTTAAGAGGAAATAAAGAATAGGAAAAATAATTAAATTGACTTGGGTATTACTCTAGTCCATGAGATATGCACGTAAGAGTTTTTACTATTTTAAGGAACGATGTCTTATGTGACACAAATTTCCCTTAAAAAAAAAAAAAAAAGAGGCCCAGAAAGAAATGAAATTCAAAAAGCTCAAGTGGTTAAAATATCAGGCTGGCCATGACACAAAAGAATGAAAGTGTCACTATTACTGAAGCTTGATGCTTGTAAGAGAGAAACAGAACAGGAAGAAATTCTCTCCGTGCTCTGAATGACAGTTCCCTGGGCACTGGCTCCACTTCAGAACAAAAGCATTTTCCTTACAGCACAATTGCAAACTCACACAGTGCTTGAAAAAGAATAAAATCCACATATTCTCTCCATTTATACTTTCCCTTCTTTCACTTATTAATGATTTATATAGGTGGCACATTTGAAATAGAGCCAAACACTTGCATATGATACATCAGAGGAATAAGTCCTACACATTTTTCTCTCCCAATCTTTTTCACACACGTGCTACCAATAAGCAAACACTATTTAAAAATGGAAATGTAACTGAAGAAATATTTCCTTGGTGCACAGGGGTGCAGAAGTATGCTCTTTATTGAACTAGCGTGCTTATATCTTTAAGTGACTTTGGTTTACTTTAGAAAACCTCGAAAGTTACTCCTAAACTGCCCAAGTTTTTACTTAGTTGTCCGTACTTACCTGCAGTATGACCCTCCCTCCCCTTCCACTGCCATTAACTAGTATATGTTAAAGGGCACAAGCCCGTCTCCTTGCTCCAGACATTAACAGGCTTGCTGATCGGGGCACTTTCCATCCCACTGGCCAAATGCCATGCTTCCCACTGGCCTCGCACTGGCCTGGTCCCCAAGATTCTGGCCAATCCTTTCTGCTTACAATACTACGAGCATCAAATTTCCCCCAACATCCTCTCTGCCCCCACTACCAGAAGACTCCTTCTAAGGAAAGCGGCCCTTCCTTAACCCCTCAAGGACTTATTCACTGGCCTCCCCAACTCTGCTGCCTGCTCCACTTGCTAAATTTTAACTCAAAATTCCTCTTTAGATATTACTTAAATTTGATCAAGGAAAATGACTTCTCCTTCACAGGAGTTTATAAATGAGTCGGAGAGAACTATTTTAGGTTACAGCTTTTCATTGTTTCCAGAGCTCTTTGAGCTATATTGGATCACCTCCACTTGAAGCAGAAATTGAGGCTCAGAGTTAGAGGGCAGAAAAGCCAGAATTTAAGCAAAGGCTCTTTTCCCTTACTCTGAATTTCTTAAGCATATTTTTACTCTTCTTGTCAAACTATCTTCACTGTTATTATTTTGTAACCCTTTCACATACACGTCAAGAGGCTTCTGTATCTTCATTAGACTATGCACAGTATTGGCACTAAGTGAACAACTTAATTAGGAGATTACTAAATAAGCAACTGCTTTCAACCCCACACTTTGCAAATTCATTTTACAGTGAACCTTAACAATTGGTGAGCCATTCTGCGGTTCAGTCTATTTCCCCATCTCTTTTGCAGTTAGCTCACGCTCTTGCACTGCCCTTAAGCACCACTGCCAGATATGTGGGGGAAGGCCTACATCTCAAGATCTTTAATACTTACCAAGTATGGTGAAAAGTCTGATATGGAAGGAGACTAAAGTGATTATCTAAAATAAGGGTCTGAAATAATATGTGTGGGTAAAGAATCTGAAAAGGAATTGATATATGTATAGATATAACCGATTTACTTTGCTATACACATGAAATTAATCCAACTTTGTAAATCAACTATATTCTAACAAAATTTAAAAAACAAGGTTTTGATGCTACATACGGACTATGCTCAATGTCAGAAATAAGCAGAAGTTTGTTGTATTAAAGAACACTCAGGAGTTCCCGCTGTAGTACAGCGGAAACAAATTCAACCAGTAACCATGAGGTTGCAGGTTCGATCCCTGACCTCACTCAGTGGTGTAAGAATCCAGCATTGCCGTGAGCTGTGGTGTAGGCCGCAGAAGTGTCTCAGATCCAGCACCACAGTAGCTGTGGTGTAGGCTGGGAGCTGTAGCTTGGATTAGACCCCTAGCCTAAGCCGAGGGTGCAGCCCTAAAAAGCAAAAAAAAAAAAAAAAAAAAAAAGAACATGCACATCACTTAAATAACTCAAATAATTAGCTGCCAGGATTGCCTGGTACCACTGAAGACAAGGTATTCAACAACAAGTCCTGGGCTGACCAAGGCCTTTCAAAGTCTGTATGCTTTTCCTGTCCACACTGCTGCTCTATTCTTTCTTATCCTGTCCCTTCCTGTCTTCCTTTCTTTGAAAACACTGCTTTCTCAGAGAGGATGTGGGTTCAATCCCTGGCCTTGTTCGGTGGGTTAAAGATCTGGCACTGTCGTGAGCTGTGGTGCAGGTCGCAGACGTGGCTCAGATCTGGTATTGCCATGGCTGTGGTATAGGCTGGCAGCTGTAGCTCCCATTCCACCCCTAGCCTGGAACTTCTATATACCCCAGGTGCGGCCCTAAAAAAAGGAAAAAAAGCACTGCTTTCTCTCCACCTTCCTAAATCAATACTCCACACAGGGGTCTTATTTGCTTCAGAGACTCTGATAGCCAAACAATCACTGCATGTGTTTAAAAACTTTGACTTCCTCTTTTTCACTGTTGAAATAATGCATGGTCTTTTCAGAGGTCTGGCCCTTTCCTGATCTTCTGCGTAGAAACATCCTGTCTCCTGGATGGCACAGCATCTCTCCCACTAACTGCTGGATCTGCTGGATCCACCTCTCAGCCTCTTCCGAGGGTGCGGGGACTCAGACTACAGAAGCCTCTTCCCCGGTGGGTTGTGTGGAGTTATCAGTCCCGCCCTCAGGTTTGTAAATAAGTTTAGGAAATTACTAAGTATCCCTCCTTTGGAGAATCACAAGGCATAAAAGCATCTTAAAGGCTTTGGAGTCTTTAAGGAAATTCTTTTAATCAAACATTCCGCAAACTTATTTGACCACGAAATCCCTTTTTTTTTCCCTATTGTACTTACTCACATCCTGATGAATTAGTATTACAGAGCAAACTTGTGAAAATGCTGCATGAGAGCCACATTAAGGCCCAGTAGAGTGTAAACGTTTTAGAATTCTGAATAAAATCCAATTCTTAATACCTACAAAATCGGAAGATGGATTTCTATAAACTGCCCATGATAATCAGCCTTAATGTAGCACAGACCAGAATGTTCTACAGCTACCTTACTTGGTAACCTAAGAGATTCAGATCTGATTCTTCCCTATAGAGGTAACTTAATTAGTGAAATATTATATCCAGACCTCTCTCTGCGTATTAGGAAAAATGCTACCAAACACAGCCTTAAGTTGGGAATAATTGCAGAGGGACTTCTAAAGCAATAGAATAGGAATTTGCTACCAGTAATCACAGAAAGAGACACATTCTGTGGCCAAGAGGCTGAAGAATGAATGTCAACTTTTTTCCCCTGGCTAATTTCCTATAGATGGGCAATACTCCTATAGATGAAAAGGCTTATACATGGAGCACTCGTTAACTTTGACAAGAAAGCTATTAAGGGACCATACCTAAGGCTGGAGGGCCAAGTGTTGGGGGCAGGGAGTGGAAAGAGGGGGGATTCTGCAGTTCTTTCCCACCTGCTTCCAAGAGATTTTCACTAATTCCACCGTCCTCTCACCTTCTTGCTAGTCCGACGACAATACTAATTTCTCTCATGCTCAGGAACCTTCTGTCCTCCAGTGTAATAATCCCAAACGAATTTCTCCTCCTTCCTCTTTTGTCAGTGACTCATAATGTGGGATGTAGGCTCACATTTGGTCAGCAGATGATCACAGCCAATAAATCCCAGCCTCTGTCCTGGAACTTTCTTCAGCTACTAGAAATTATTAGCTTTCTATGTGAGAAGTGCTCCCCAAATCTGGCTTAACTAAAACAGTAACTCCCAATTTAAAACTCTGTAAGATTTAAAATAATAGATGGCAAGCTAACTCTGACATAAGATTTACTAAAGGCAAAGCTTACCAGCTGATGAAGGGTGAAGGGTGAGGAAGCATAGGGAAGTGATAGTCAAAAACACTCTAAACCAGTTGCATAATGCCAAGGCCGAGGTAAGCCATACCTTTGACCTACCTCATTCTTTTATTCTACCTAAGACTGTGTGAGTTTCAAACAAGTTACATGAGATATACTTCCACTCTTCTAATTCTCAACACACTAGTTTTAAAAGTCAGATAAAATGTTCAGGTTAGCTTATCAAGTGAGAACCACAGTACACAGGGCATATCCATGAACAGATTTATAAGAAACAACACAAGTAAACCGATCTAGCAACTAATTGCTCCTGTTAGGTTAAGAAGAAAAACATTCTTCCTCCCTAGGCTTTTGTAGGAATTGTTATAAAACACTGACTTAAAAAAACCACAAACAACTATGTGGCAGCAATCTGATTTAAATGCTTTTAAATCTTGGATAATTTAAATGCTTTCAAATCTTAGATGCTTGCAGCACGAAATAGTAGAAGTTAAGTGGAGAAAATACAAATGGCTCTGATTTTCCAATAAAGTAACATGGTGAAGAAGCACATACTAAAAGAACAATATACAGGTAAAATCTGACAATTCTAAGATTTAAAGTTTGTTACAGCGAAACTGCACAATTAAGTATAATGATAAAAAAAAAAGCCAAAGTATAATGTGAATCTTAATCTTTACTTTTGCTAAACTCTAGGACAAGACTGTTCGTCAATAAGCAAAGAATATGTGTATTTTACCACTGACTATTAGTAACATCTGTAACTACTCCGCTCTGTTAGGCTCTTTGTCATTTGGCTTCAGGGAGCTGATGCTTTTTCACTATGAGAATTAAAGCTATATAAAAGTTGCAAGGACCACTCCCATGATAGTGGTTGGGCTCTTTTATCATCTCTTATTTGTAAAAACACATATTTCAGAACAGATTTGAGGATTCACTGAACTAAGCTGGTGCCCACTTTCTGGAATCTGAAGACCACGAGACAGGACTCCAGGTTTGGTTCAAAACCATCACATAAACCAGAACCAGAACTACACAGCACACAGTATCACCACTGTTTCTTCAATACCGATAAAAAGACTCACTTCAAGAGGGGTATCGCCTCGGACTGGTGAAAGGCTTGAGAGGCAGAATGCCAGCAATGAAATTATTCTTAAATCAACTATCACCATAACTTGCTTTGCTAATAATCACAGTTCCTGGCACGTGGCAGGTGCTCCCGTCTGTGAATGAATGAATCCTTGACCAACCTTAGGTAGGTTACTCAACTACTCAATATACTTAACACTTTCTAGACATAAAAGCAGACCTTCTCTGGCTGAATTTTCTCAAATTCAGTCTTAGGAGTGATCAAGGCACTCTGAAACTCTGACATGGAGAAATTTTTAAAAAGATGCTTTCACATGCAAAAGTGACATAAGACAGAGAAGTTATATATCACAATCCCCATACTGAGGCTCATTTGACTTTCATCTTAGGTTAACTATCACTTCATGAGGAAGGTGTCCCCCAACCACCGACCATCCCCACCCCTGAGTTATTAGCTGTCCCTGAATACTTTGCTTTGCCTTTGTAGTACACAGCATGACAACCACTAGGTAACAAGTGTATTGCCCTTGGTTAAACGTTCGACTCCCTCTCCAGACTTCAGACATTCTGAAGGTGGGGTCACGTGGGCTTTGCGGCTGACCTCCTATTTCTTGCACCCAGAAGTACCTGGTGCATAGGTGTTTAGAAAATATTTATTCAGCGAATGTTTGAGAACAAAAAAGCCAGCCAGCAGGGCTCCTTCAAAATACTCAAATAATAAAATCACGGAAGGGAACATTAGGTCATCAAAAGCTAATGTTCAGGACATCGCTCTGTTCTCCACATGGAACTGAGAAGTTTTCCCCTAGCACTAACAGCGATAAAAGAAGTGAGTGTATCATAGCCTATCTATGTGCCGTTTTACGGCTGTCGAAACACTTTCATCACACGTGTGGGCTCATGACTGAAAGCCTCCAAAGAGTTCATACAGAATTCTTTGCAGTTCAACACCACAAACAAGAAGTGTGCCAGGTATACAATCCATTTATCCCGAAAGCTTTTATAAATGACATAGACTGGGAATTTTTTTTTTTTTTTAGTGCTCACTGCATAGTATTTCCACTACAAAACAACTGGGACAAAGTCCTACTTAAAAAAAAAAAAGTTTCAGAGGGAGAGCACTGAGATAAATACCGATTCCAAATAAAATCTTCAGGTATTGTAAAATATAGTAGCTTTATTTTTTCAAAGGACGAAGAATGGCAATCCAAGAGCTTCCACTGAATGCCAAAGGGACTTCCCAAGGATGGTTGGTAAATTGAGCCACACCTTTAAAACCTTTTCAGAGGTGTGTAACCTTCAGGATTCTGTGAAGGTGAGAGTAGGAGAGAGACCTTTATTTAAATAATAAACTTTAATGCTTTTTGATGATTGAAAAAAATTTTTTTAAACTTCCTATGACTATATGAAAAATCTAAACAAAAAGACCTCAAGGTGTATGAAAATCTTGGCAAATGATACAGTAACAGAAGTACTATAGCTCTAAAAATGTCTGGCAGGACAGAAGTTAAATGGGACTCACACAGGTTCCTATTACCTGTATTTAGTCTTAATAATCGGATTTAAAACAACGCTTTGTTTTAGAGATCATAAATACCACATATTGTAACTTAACTAACTGATAGCTAATCCTCTATGATACTTGAATTCCAGAGGAGGACAGTTCAAAGCCAATAAAAGTTTTATTTCAGAGCCCTAAAATGAAGCGAGCAAAGTACTTGCTTTTAAGAAAGATCTGTTCCACCTTCCTAAGGAGTTCTGTTTGGGAGTCTGGGTTTGCAATAACATATTATCTTTATCTCCATCAAATTTTATGAACATCAAAGTGTTTGATACATAGTATCTAATCTGATACACAAAATAATCTTGTGAAATAGGCAGGCCAAGAATTTTATAGATGAGGAACATGAGGTTCTTAGAGGCTGTTTCTTGACCCAGGATCATAACTTAGAAAATGGAAGCACAAGGGTTGAAAGAGTTTCTGATCCCTAGGCCATTGCTATTTTTAAAGAGTTGTACGGGATTTCCTGTCATGGTGCAGCAGAAACGAATCTGACTGGGATCCATGAGGACACAAGTTCGATCCCTGGTCTCACTCAGTGGATTAAGGATCAGGCGTTGTTGTGAGCTGTGGTGTAGGTCGCAGACGCAGCTTGGATCTGGCATTGCTGTGGATGTGGTGTAGGCCAGTGGCTACACCTTCAATTCAACCCCTAGCCTGAGAACCTCCATATGCCAAGGATGTGGCCCTAAAAAGACCAAAAAAAAAAAAAAAAAAACTTCCCTGTTTAGTAGGCTAGGGCTAATGGGATAAGGCCTCGAGATGAAAGAAATGCGGTTAGCTGCTGAATGTAGATGAGGGTTGCTTTTACTTTTTCTTTCTTTCTTTTTTTTTATGAGTCACTAAGTTTTCTGAAGAAGGAAAAATTCATTTCTTTATGTACAAATACCTTAAGTCTCTGGGAATCCTAGAGTTTAACAGAAAAAAAAAGTCCACATTGAGTTAACTTCCAAAATCTGTTTTCTTATCTATAACATACACTTGCTGTACGTTTGCAAAACATCAAGGTTAAGGATACAAAGGCCTATCAAATAACCTCCATAGAATGTAAGAGTCAAAGCAGGATTGACCTAGATAATAGGCCTAACTCTGATCTTTGGGAACAAACACGCTTTAGTATATAAAGTCAGCCTTGTTCTTTTTAAGTTAGTGGATTTCAACCCTGGATACACAATTAGAATGAGTTTTGAAAAAATACTGGTGCCCCAATCCTGCTCCAGACCAATGAAATCAGAATCTCTTCAGTGTAGAGACTGTTTTAGGAGTCAGCTGAAGTTAAAAATCTCTGGTCTAAGTGCTTTGCTATCCAGTTGCAAAGACTCCTACACAATGTCATTTTCATATTTTCCTATGGAAGAAATATTCGCAGTACCAAGACTAACAGTCAGCATGGTTAGAAACACCAGAATTTTATGTTGAATGAGTTTATTACTTGGACATAAACAGACATTCTTAAGTTAGCCACGAATGTGACACTTAATAAATATTAACTATTAAAAAAAAGAATTTTAAAGAGAAAAACAGAAAAAATTGCATATAACCATGAACATATAACTATGTAATACTCATTTAAGTATGGTTTAAGTATTAAACCATATTAAAAAACTTATCATGCCCTGGGTAGTAGCCAAGTTTGTAAAATATTTGATTTTGGGAATTTTCCTATAGATACAAGTAAGAAAAGACAAATAAAGAAACCAGAAGTACAAGACCTCCCAGTACACAGGTATATGAAATCAGTTCAAAGGGGAGTTTCCACTGCTCAGAGGACAAAGCACTTCTCAGAAATATTACTGCAATCGTATTGCTCACTTCTTACTCAACCCAGTACTGCTGAAAAGGATGTTGCTGTGTTCCCACCTTAACTGCCTATGTGTTGTTCCTGTGACAGCCAGAGCCAACAAAGATAACTTTGGCTTCTGGAAAAACCAAAATGCCAAGCTTCTTTATTTTTAAACACGCTCGAAAACTCTTCCCTATTATCTGATTCTTATGAATTTTGCAATAGCTGTATATTAGTTAAAGCTGGAGAATGAGTAACTAAATCTGGTCTAAATTGTATGCTTAAGCAAATATCACAATAAAAACAAGTTCTATGCAATTGTTAGCATTTTATTTAAAAAACCACTCACATCTGAAGGAAGCTTAGACTAAAAAATTTGAGGCAAAAAAAAAAAAATGCAAGAAGATCTAAAATAAATGTAATACCCTAATTAAACCCAGGTGGCCAATCTGGGAAAATATTTAAGATTCCTATCCTAGGAACTTCCTGATTAAGAAGATATTAATAGCTACTACAGTAAGGATAAGAAAATACTAAAGGTTAGAGAAGGATTTTGGTTTTGTGTTTCTATTTCTAAGTCAGTTGTAACTAAATATAACCGAGTGGTATAAACTTACATGGTTTATTGTAGATTGAACAGCCTTTAAATAATGGTTTAGTTCCCGATCCATCATTGCAAATTCAACCATCGCCTTATCCATACTGTACTCACTACTCACTTCAGCTGAAAACAAAACAAAACAAAAGCAATTATTATTTTCCATTTGAAATGCTATATCTGGAAACAGCTGTACAACGTAAGTTATCAATCAACGGTCTCTCTAAATGATTAAATTATTTTGTAAAGGTATTACATATTTTAAAACATATGCCTGCCTCATTCAAAGTTTGAAAAACACACTCAGTAAGTAGAAAAAGGCTCAAAGGTAGAAATGGAGACAAGACTCAGGAGTTCTGGGCTACGCCACTTACCTGGATAACTATAAACCAATACCACACCCTCCTTAGCCTCAGTTCTCCTCATCCATTAAAGCTGCCCAGTTATATCTCTGCACATGAAACTCATAGGGATTTTAAAGATCAAATAAGGAAGGGGAGTTCCCTTCGTGGCTCAGCGGTTAACGCACCTGACTAGGATCCACGAAGGTTTCGTCCCTGGTCGTGTTGCCGTGAGCTGTGGTGTCGGTCACAGACGTGGCTCGGATCTGGCGTTGCTGTGGCTGTGGCGTAGGCCGGCGGCTACAGCTCCAGTTAGACCCCTAGCCTGGAACCTCCATATACTGCAAATGCAACCCTAAAATAGCAAAAAAAAAAAAAAAAATCAAATAAGGAAGGTAGCCACTTCTAGTAATGGTAGGTTGGATTGGACCAAGTCTCCTAGTGAAGAAAACTAAAATGGATAAAACAGGAAAAAAAGAAAACTCCCTAAAAACAGGATAGTAAGAAACAACTAGGGCAGAATCTAGGGAAAACTGAAAAAGAAAAAAGCAGAATGCAGGACACCAACGTCGTACGCTGGGTCCCCACTCCTCGGAATGAAGATAAACCAGGAGTTATTGCATCCTGCTCATCCAGGCTGCTGGGCGATTGGCCGTGGCCGCCAAGCAGAAGAGGGGGGAAGAGGGAGAGAAAACAAACCAACAAACCTGTTTCAGAAAAGCTGTGGCAACGAGTCAGCTTTCCTGAATGGGCAGCCTGGGTTCCCCTCACCCAGGAACCTAAGCTCTGACCTTGGTGGGAGGTGACCCCACAGTGAAAGTACCAACAGGTACTCCGCTCTGGAGAAGACACTTGGATCTGAGGCTCAAATAACCCTACAAATAATTGTTAAGGATAATGAGTAGATTACAGGGGTGGGGTTAGTTTAAAAAAAAAAAAAAACCTCACAAGAAAACAAACCACCAAGAGTAAGAATCAGCAGGAACAAATCCCCAAATGTTCCAGGTATTGGAATTATCTATCAGTCGGGCACGAAACAACTACGCCTCCTACATCTAAAAAAATTAAAAGACCCTCGGGGAACAGGGGACTATAACAAGTGATTAGTAGATTGGAAAAGTGAGATAATATTCTTTTTTTTTTTTTTTTTTTTTGTCTTTATGTAGAGCTGCACCCGCGGCATATGGAGGTTCCCAGGCTAGGGGTCTAATAGGAGCTGTAGCCGCCGGCCTTCGCAACAGCCACAGCAACGCGGGATCCGAGCCGCGTCTGCAACCTACACCACAGCTCACGGCAACACCGGATCCTTAACCCACTGAGCAAGGCCCGGGACCGAACCCGCAACCTCATGGTTCTTAGTTGGATTCGTTAACCACTGAGCCACAAAGGGAACTCCCGAGATAATATTCTTAAAAGTGTTTTTAAACTGTTTTTTTTCAAGCTGTAAACATACAATTTAATAGATCAGGAAAAGAGAGGCAATACAGGATAATAAAAATGTTAACATTAAAAAAGCTGAAAGAAATGAAAATAAAACTGATATCCTTAAATCACATTTGGGAACATACAAAGACTCTTCATTCAGATACCTTAGTTTACACAAATAGCAGTATTTCTCGTCTACTCTGAAGAACAATAAAACAGACCTTCCCAAAGTCATGAAATAAGGTAAAAGCCACTTATATTTGGCTTTTTTTTTTTTTAGGGCTGCACCCTCGGCACATAGAAGTTCCCAGGCTAGGGGTCGAATCACAGCTGCAGCTGCCAGCCTACACCACAGCCACAGCAACGTGGGATACCAGCTGTGTCTGTGCCCTACACCAGCTCACAGCAATGCTGGATTCTTAACCCACTGAGCGAGGCCAGGGATCGAACCCCCAGTCTCATGGATCCTAGACATGTTCGTTACCACTGAGCCATCTCCACATTTGGCTTTTAAGAAATGATTTTTTTTAGACCTTTAAATTAGGCTTTGGTTTTACAAAAGTCAATTACAAGCACTTTTCATAAAATACCTCCTGGATTATTCTGCTTCTGCTATAATACCTCTTAGCTTGTAACACCCAGACTTCACAGAATATGCATATACTTCAATATAAGTTTTTTTGTTTGTTTTTGAGGAGTGGGGAGGGGCAGTGTTTACATAAGAAAAATTTCTATTTATATTCCCCGAATTAAATGCAACATTTTTAACAAAACGGTGTTTGAGAAAGGTCTCAAGTCATATTCCAAATTAAACTGTTAGATCATCAATCACAGATCGATGTTTTGAAAATGTCCAAACATCAACAAAGGAGATATGTTGTTTAGCTGTTGCTGGTGCCAATATGGATCTATTGCCATACAACTGTTTGTTAAAAATGACATTAATTGCTTGACAATCAGGAAGAACGAGCATTATAAACAATTTATAGCCTAATAATAATGGGTTGTGACTTACACAGGCATTTTATGTATATAGTTACATTTCAATAAGTTGGTTAGGGATTTGAGGCTGACCTATAATTTACTGTAATTTTTTTCCCATTTGGTTTCACACAGGCCTTATCTAGTTAAAAGAAATGATGGTGTGGGTTTTTTTTTCCTCCTTTTAGTGGAATCAGTATATTTTCTGGATACTGGATTGTGATACTGAGACCAGTGAAAAAGTTGGTAAAGCTGGTAACCTAAGCAAAGACCAAGAGCATAAACTGCTTTTTCAAAAACCCAATAATTAGAGGCAACTTCAAACAAAACAGAAATTCACTAGAGGATGTATCTATTGGAGGCAAAAGTCCTTGAAGTATGAGAAATAAAAGTTTGTCAGGGGCTTAAATTAGTGGGAATTGACATAATGCTGGCAACCTCCCTCTGGAATTAAATGTGTTAACTTTTGAAAGCACTTAGAAAAGCGCCTTTGACATTAAAAATGAGGTTCGCAAAGTAAGCAGGATGGTGGTTCTCACCATCAAGGCGCCATGGAAAACAGCAAGACTCGAGCCAGACAGCCATCTCCAATACAAGGCCTTCCCTGCAAAGGAGAATGTCAGCGATGGCTGTGCCAATATTTGATGGCATGAAACCTAAGGGAAGCATCTGTGGAGGCCAAATGTGGCTTACACGCAGCCTCGGCTCAGGCTCCGGGGCCCAGGGATGCTGGCGCAAGCTAGAGCACCCAAGGGCTGAACAGTGCAGCCTAAGGCAACAGAGGGAAAGCACTGGAAGAGAGCAGGAAGCTACCGCTGAAAAGAACTGAGAACCACACCACACCTGGAAGTGATGCTCAGTCAGGTAAGTTCAGGCTAAAGTCTGTGTTTTGGTCCACTGGGGGAAGGAGCTTGTAGGGGCCAGAGATAGAAGAAAGATCTAGAAGAGACTCCCATAGTGACCGAGAGAATATCCATATCAAGTAACATCCGCCCACAGCTATTTAAGATTATTTCTGTGATTCTTTTTGTTCTTGTTGATCCTTGTTTCCCTCTTTTAAAGGATGTTATCTGTATTGCTGTCTTAGAAATACCAAGCAAAGAAAGGCATAGGGAATGTGCCCTGTGCTACTAAAGTACTGAGTTGGGGAAAGAGCATAGCTTTGCATGAAATAGGCAAGAGCTAAATAAGTCCCTGAAGAACTCCGAAGGAAAAGAGGGATAAACACATAAACAGGGAGCTGGCAGTTGACTGCAAGTGGCTGGGAGATGGGGAGGTACACTGGGACTAACCAGCCAAAAGTTCCCTGCCCCTTATTCCACCATACAGAAGCCTAGTACCCAAATTCTCCCGCTTTTACAGGGAAAGCCCTTCCTAACAATTCACACCAAGCAAATCCTACACATCTTTCAAGAGCTGAGCTCAACCCTACCTGCTTTTAATCTCTACCAGCCTAGAAGGACCTCAATTTATCTTAACATCTATAGTTGATACTTGGGCACTTTTAAATATAAACAGTCTTGTCTTCTTATATGAATTTGTCTCGCTTCTCCAAACAAACTTTAATCCATTGCAGGGCAAGAATGATGCCTTAATGCTCTTGGAATTCAACAAAGAATTATAGCAACTCTTCCTTCAGTATTCTTATTTGGCCATCATATAATAAATTTGAAAATTAAACTTTCACCAAACTACACATTGTCCTGCCTCTGATATTCAGTTGAATCAAAAGGTAAAGACATTTAATAGAAATTCATTTGCCAATTCTATTTTCATTTCACGTTTCCTATGGAAAAATGTTGGCACCAGAGCAGGGTAGGGGCATTACAAAAGTGATGTTAAAATTCACAGGATGACAATTTCCAGGAGGAAAATATTACCACACCTCTGCAAGCCTGGGAAGTAACTGCAATGATAAAAAAAAATAATAATAGCTATAGCTAAGAATTAGTAAGCACTTGTGTTATGTGCCAAGATCATACTGAGCACACCATATTTACATTAAACCTCACAGAAATATTGAGATAGGTAGCTTTTATCTCCGCTTTACATATAAGAAAACCAAAGCACTAAGGAGCTGAAGTAACTTGCTCAAGAACACAAAGGTAGTGAGCGGCAGAGTTATGCCTCCAACTCAGTCGCAAAGTTTATACACTTGTCCACCTGTGCTAAAAGGTGCTTAAAACACAAGAAGCTCCAACTCCTCTATGAACATCCAGAAGCTCCAACTCCTCTATGAACATCCAGAAGCTCCAACTCCTCTATGAACATCCAGGGAACAAACCCTCAGGGAGGGGGGATGGGGGGTGGGAAGGAGAAGACTGCCATGGCCCCGAGCTTCATCTCAGTTCCAGGTGGCCTATTCCAAGTAGGACACTAGCCAATGCCACTCAAATGCTAACAAGCCTGGTCCAGGAAAAGTTTTTCCAAATTCCTAGCAGAGGAAATCGATGACAAAAAGGAAATGCTTTTCCCCTTTGAGAAGATTACTAAGTTTCGTTTTTTTGTTTTTGTCTCTTCCAGGGCCACAGCGTCGGTATGTGGAGGTTCCCAGGCTAGGGGTCTAATCGGAGCTGTAGCTGCCAGCCTACGCCACAGCCACAGCAACGCGGGATCCAAGCTGCATCTGTGACCTACACCACAGCTCGCGGCAACACCAAATCCTTAACCCACTGAGCGAGGCCAGGGATCAAACCCGCCACCTCATGGTTCCTAGTCAGATTCATCAACTACTGAGCCACGACAGGAACTCTGATAAGATTACTAAGTTTTAAGGTCGGTGAAGAGAGTGGTCTTCCCCGTCCGTCCACAAGGCTTTCTGGAGAGGCTATGAAAGCAATCAGGTCAGTCACTGAATGCCAGGAGAATAACGAAGTCAGCTCTAGCCGCTGGTAAGTCAACCTGTACCCGGCCAAGAACACCAGCTGCAACACAGATGGAAGTAGCAGCCACTCAAGGGCAGCAGCAGAGAAATGTTTAAGGGGAGGGGAGGGGCCGTGGAAGGCTCCAGCTGGCAGAGATATTACTTCTGAGTGTTAAAACCGTCTCCACTACCTATGCTTCTGACTGTCCTCCCCTGGCCAACCGGCATCTGAGTCTAGGAAATCAGCTTTCATTCTCTATAATCAACCCTTGCTTATGTTAATCAAATGAACCTAAGTGATACCCTGGAACAGACAGCTTCCAGCCAATGAGTACGTGGGGCTGTCTCCTGGAGAGAGTGGGGAGACTCGGTGAGAGCTGTGCAACACGTCGGGCACACCAATTAAGCAACTGCTCCAAGAAGTCAGTTCAGTAGTAGCTGAAATACAGCCCTCTACCCTCTGCCCCAGCAAATCAAGTCCAGAGGGCGCAGATAATCTTTGATTTATATTATAAAAGGATTAAGTGTTTCTCTAAGTAGGCCAGTACCACGGCTGTCCTGCAAATCTGATTCGTCTGTACCCTGGGATCCCGCTCAGCACTCTCCCGAACACCATGGGCTGCTAATGGTACCCGAAGAACTCAGAAAGTGTTATTTAGACCAGGAAGGGCCACAGAATTAAACCCGTTCTTTAAAGATGGCCTCTGTTTCATTTTGTTTTTTTCCTGTTCAGTGGTAAACCCTAAGAAAATATAAAGAATGATAATCACTGAAGGAAGGCTTCATTTTAGGCTGAAGTGCTCTGGTATTTACATGAGAAGTATCTGAATGGATGCAGTTGGCCTGCGTATGATTCTTCTGAAGTCACACAAATGTGTAATTATGCAATTCAGGCAGCCACGCTAACCATTAGACATGTCACCTGTTACTCAACGTCAAAACACTCTAACAGCAGTATTGTAACTATTACTATTCTCTCTTTGAAGTGTTGAATAAGGCATTAAAGTTATATGATCAGTAAAACATTAAGCAGAAATGGGTGATTTAGTGTAGCAATCAAATTCAACTTAAAATTCATGGGACTTCAATGAGAGGAAGATGATGGCCGAGGCAGGAACAGGTATGAAAGCAAAATAATTGTATGAAAACAATCAATGCGGGTTGTCTTGAATATGAATGACTAGGGCCAAAGGAGGGAGAAGAGATAGATCCGAGTAAGGAAAGGAAGGGAGATTTAGCTATTTTTACAGATGTAGGTAGACTCAGGTGAGACACAGTCCAGGTCCTCTGTGGCGAAACCATGCAGGTAGTAAGCCTGCAACACTGTGGTAATTCTTATGTAGCACGGTATGGACTTATAAGCGTTTATCCAGGGTGAGTTCCAAGACTGCCTAGTGTCTATTCCCGCCTTATTTGCTCAACATAACACCACTGTCGAGGTCACTGGTTTACAAAATGGAGATAAAAAAGTTCCTTTATCTTGGCTTCCCCAGGCCCAAGTGGGCACGGTCAACAGGCCACCAGTTCAGCGAGAATGGACAGTAACTGATGCCTCGAAGAGATGCAGCTTCTAGAGCAACTCTCCTAAATAAGGCCCCTCCCATGCAAGGTCTGTCCTAAGCAGCAGCCTAAGGCTTACACCAAGAGAAATCCTCTTCCCTGAGGCCCAGCCCCAAAGTTTGGGAAGCACAGCTCAAACAGGTCCCAGAGCACACAGGACCCAGCGCCAAGGAAGTTCCCTCATCGTCCATCAAGTCTTCAGCAGATCTGCCTTCAGTGACACAGGTGTGATGACACCTTCCCTCCTCCTCCTCACAGCATGGCCGCCCCAGCTCCATGTCTACGCCACCTCTTTGCACCGCCAGATGTCTTTCTGTTTTGCTCGGCTGTTGCCTGTGGTTTCAGTCACAGGCTCCTTTTCCAGAATCTTCCCTCATCTCCAGAATAGGACCAAATGCTTCATGCCTTCTAGGTCCATAGACAAGACCTCTTTACCTTAATCACTAGGACACGTGTGTGTTGGGGGGGGTGTTAGGGTAAGGCACACCCTAAAGACAAATTTCACCTACCATCCCTTCCAACTTTTTGTCCCTGATTCAACTGCAGTTTTGCCCGTGGCCAAGTTGTTTCCTGAAATTTTGTCCTAGACAAACAAAAATTACAGAATCAGATGCTTTTTATTCTACAAAGTCATGTACGGGCATGTTGGAACAGGAATAATACCAATTACAGTTGATTAAATTCAACTCCATATATTTTATTAATTTTTATTATAGTTGATTTACAGCTTATTATTGAATGTTCTCTCAATTTCTGCTATACAGCAAAGTGTACATACATACACATTCTTTTTTTCACATTATCCTCCATCATGTTCCATCGCAAGAGATTAGATTCCATGTATTTTATTTGTAAAATCCCAGACCTTTAAGACAAAGCAGCCATTCAGTCTTCTCAGGGGGGTGCTGACTCCAATTCAACATGAATCACATACTCAGGAAGGATCGGACAGACTTTCAGTGCCATAAAGTGCATATGTCCATTCTGGCAAGGAGGAAGGAAGGAGGCAGGGAACTGCAGGATTATATTTTACATTTCCTAGAATACGTGGCACATAAAGTAGGGAGATTTTACTTTCTGAAACAGGGGACAAGTATTTTCTAATCTCTTAAAGTTCAAACTTGATTCTTCTTTGCTTTGTAAGCAAGAAATTTCTTCGTTTTGGATAAACTCAAATAAATGACAGTAGAAACTACATGGCCTTTCTCTCCCTCTATCCAAAAAAACCCAAAAAAGCCTTCCTCTTTTAAAATATAGCTCCATCTCTAGCAACACATATTATACACACACCTACTCCTATGAGTGGACGCGTATGTTTTTCCTGGCAGCCTAGTATTAAGCAATCATTATATATTCATCAGGAGTCAAATTTAATGACTTACTGCTTGAGCAACACTTAATAGAAACTTGGTTCCTTCTCACTACACTGTACTTTAGTCATTATCCCTTCACACAGATATTAGTGCAGTAAAATTAAAAAGGAATCCACATTATATAACTGCCTCCCACCAGAGATAATAGTGAAGAGTGCAACAGTTTATGACACAAACGAGTAAGCAACTGGTTGTCTTATAGGCTCAGTGAACATGGGGAAATCTGTCGTGAAATACTGACCTTTATAACCGTCTTTACCCACCTCTACAATTTTCTTATAACAATACAGAAGAGGGAAGTTGTAGTAACACAGTAATTCAAAAAGCCAGTTCTGGACTCAGTTTGCATTTAATAGGTTCTCTGGCTAAAGAATTTTTCCTAAACATTACTTTCTTTTAAGAGAGAAAGTAAAAGAGAGTCTGACTGATTGACTTAAATAATTCTACCCCATGGAGTTCCCGTCGTGGCTCAGTGGTTAACAAACCTGACTAACATCCACGAGGACGCAGGTTTGATCCCTGGCCTCACTCAGTGAGTTAAGGATCTGGCGTTGCCGTGAGCTGTGGTGCAGGTCGCAGACGTGGCTCAAATTCACGTTGCTGTGGCTGTGGTGTAGGCTGGCAGCTATAGCTCTGATTCGACCCCTAGCCTGGGAACCTCTATCAGCCACTGGGGTGTGGCCCTAAAAAGGCAAAAAAACAAACAAAAAAATAATTCTACCCTGAAGCAATGGAGACCATCTTTCATTATATAGATAGATATTTCCGTGGAAAGCACAGTTAATATTCTATAAATCATATCGTAAAGGTGTAACTCAAAATACTGCTTTATATAAATTCTGTGAAGAATTAAATTTATAGTATCATAGAACTCAATCTCAGAATACAACCTAATCTCTACCAGTCACCAACGGCACCACGAATCCCAGGCTTTGGGTATCTATCATTTTAAAACATATTCACAGACCTCTTTTAGGTACCTATTACAAGGCCCTTTGGATCTTCAAGGTCAAATCTGTCTTTTACAAGATTTAAATCCTTCTTCTACACCCTTCTTGTCCATTTGCTCCTATCTCATCTCTGACAGACCGGAAAGAAACAGTGAATTCAAGGCAGCAAGGAATATTTACAGCAGCATTCCAGCCAACGTAATTTCAGCTATGCCATTTCTCTCCAATTTTCAAGTCCTTGGCTGTGCCCAAGTTTTAGCTACAGTGTGAGGTCTGAAAGCCCCAGGAGGCTTAAAGAACAAAGGCTGGCTTTGAACGCCTCGTTCAACATCAAAGTTCTGACATGAATTTATTGCAGTAAAGACAAAAGGGAGTAAGACTTAATCCTCATGTGAACATTGAAAAAATTAAAATGAGAATGTAAGTAAAGCACCCAACATGACGTCTTAAATATAGTGAGCTCTAACAGAAGCTATTTTACTATTAACTATGTGACTTTGTAATACTCTCCCAAAGCAATCTTTTACTTCACTTAAGTTAGTATCTATTTTTTAAATAAAATAATTTGAAAAATGCAATGGGTCAAGAAAATAAACATAACAAAACCCTCTGCTTCCCTTGGAATTCTCATCATGGCTCAGCAGTTAACGAATCCAACTAGTATCCATGAGGACGCAGGTTCGATCCCTGGCCTCGCTCAGTAGGTTAAGGGTCCAGCATTGCCGTGAGATGTGGTGTAGGTCACAGATGCGGCTTGGATCCTGTGTTGCTGTGGCTGTGGTGTAGGCCAGGAGCTACAGCTCCAATTTGAGGTTCTAGCCTAAGAACCTCCATATGTCAAGGGTGCAGCCCTAAAAACACACACACAAACACAAACAAAAAAAGAAAAAGACAAACTGCCCCATGAAAAAATTAATAAAGAGATATAAGTGGTTGGAGTTCCCGCCGTGGCTCAGTGGTTAATGAATCCGACTAGGAGCCATGAGGTTGCAGGTTCGATCCCTGGCCTTGCTCAATGGGTTAAGGATCCGGCATTGCCGTGAGCTGTGGTGCAGGTTGCAGACGGCTCGGATCCCGCATTGCTGTGGCTGTGGCGAAGGCCGGCGGCTACAGCTCCTGTTAGACCCCTAGCCTGGGAACCTCCATATGCCATAGGTGCGGTCCTAGATAAGGCAAAAAGACAAAAAAAAAAAGAGAGATATAAGTGGAAATTCTCTGAGAAACTTATTCAATCGGCTTAGTAGCCAACATTGAATTATGGAGTCATCTAGTCATCTCACTTTTTCAAATTAATAAAGCATACAATTAAGAAATCAATTAAGCATATGGTAGAAAAATTCAAGCAGTACAAAAATGTGGTGTCACCAATTCCCATACTCCCTCCCCAGAGGCAATCACTGTTGAGGTTCTTGGAAATGTAATCCCATGGAAATATTTTATGTATGAGGCATCCTCTCTTAAAAAGGTCTAAAGAAATTAAGATATTTATAGAAGCAAAGAAACAAGGAAAATATCCATACTTGGGGAGTTCCCGTTGTGGCTCAGCGGGTTCCAAGCCAGACTAGTATCCATGAGGATGCAGGTTTGATCCCTGACCTCACTCAGTGGGTTAAGGATCGGGCATTGCCCTGAGTTATGACGTAGGTCACAGACACAGTTCAGATCCCAAGTCGCTGTGGCTGTGGCATAGGCCAGCAGCTGCAGCTCCAATTCAACCCCTAGCCTGAGAACTTTCATATGCCACAGATGTAGACCTAAAAAGCAAAATAAAAAATAAATAAATAAATAAAATAGCCATACTTGGAGAAAACAACTTTCAGAATGCCTGACAATGAAAATCATATCAGTATTTTCTTTGTGCCCTAATCTTCAATAAATGGGCCTGAACAGAAAGAACCATGAGTGGCTGCTTCAGTTTAGTGTCAAAATATCCATTCTAAAATCACATTAAAGCCAAGAGTTCCCACTGTGGTTCAGCAGGTTAAAAACTCGACATAGCCTCTGTGAGGATTTGGGTTTGATTCCTGGCCTCGCTCTGTAGGTTAAGGATCCAGCATTGCCACCAGATGTGGTGTAGGTCACAGATGCAGCTCAGATCTGGTGTTGCTGTGGCTGTGGCGCAGGCCAGCAGCTACAGCTGCAGCTCCAATTCGACCCTTAGCCTGGGAACTTTCATATGCTATAGGTGCGGCCCTAAAAAGAGAAAATAATAATAATAATAATAATAAAATAACATAAAGACAAACAAAAACAACTGGGGAAAAAACATGAACATATTAAGGACAAAAAAAGAGTGATGCTAAACAAAGAACACAATATGAGTAAGAGGGAACTTCCATTTAACAAATACCGACCTAACACAGACCATGGGCCTGGCCCTGTGCTAGGTGTCCCGGAGAGAGTTCTGAGCAAGGTAAACGCTCTATCTTCCCTCAACAAACTCTTACTAATTTCCACTCTACACAGAAATTTCTAAAAAGCCCTGATACAACCATCTGGCTTTTTGTGTAGCTCTCAGTATTATGGCAAAGCTTGTTCCACTGCTGAACAGCTCTAATTATTAGAGTCTTTCCAAAGAGCACTGATTCAGCACCTCCTGGCACAATCCCAGGCGATGACAACAATAAATCTGAATAGCTCTTTCACCCAAATTAACTTATTTACACCTCACAACCTCTGTATAGGGTGATTTTACTCTCTGCTTTATATGGTGGAGGAAATTGAGGCTCAGAGAGGTTAAGTGATGTCACTGAAGCCATGCCTCAATATCAGGAGAACTTAAACCCTGTTTCTCAACTTCAGACCTATAAAACATCTACCTGCTGGGCCTCACAGAGTCAACTCTTCTCGACCACAGTCCTTCAAAGATCTGAAGGACTACTGAAGGTGGCTATTAAATAAATTCTACTCTGCAAGTCTTGTGCAGGATAAATAATGATCATCAAGTTCCTTCAAGTTCCCACCTTCATTAAAATATGGATCATGTACCAGTGTCCTATTTTAAAGATGGACCCTAGAATAAGGAACAATAATAACATCCATGGGCTAACCAATTAAGACTATGATAATACTATTATTACATGTATATCACTGTGATCATGGGTTGTCAATAGAAAGAAAGAAAGAAAGAAAGAAAGAAAGAAAGAAAGAAAGAAAGAAAGAAAGAAAGAAAGAAAGAAAGAGAAAGAAAGAAAGAAAGAAAGAAAGAAAGAAAGAAAGAAAGAAAAGAAAGAAAAGAAACTCAAATAGAGGTCTGCTATTAAGCCAGACCTCTTCCCTCCTGTATTAGTACCACCGAATTTTTCAATCTAAGATTCAAAACTTAGAACATGTTTCTGAAATCTGGCACTCCATTTCATTCAGGAGGTGGAGGTCTTTCTGAATTTCAAAATGTCATCTAAATATCAGGTAACCGCCCCTACTTTCTGTGATCCATATATTTGACAACCTTACCTCTCTTACTTTTCTTTCAAGAAGTTAAATGATAGCTAACATTTATTGAGCAATTACTATGTGTCAGACATTACGCTAAGCGATTTACATGCATCATTTCATTCATTCAATCCCTGCAATAACTGTGAAGACAACACTATCATTCCTCTTTCAATGGAACTGAAAAAAGGGCTCAGAGAGGTTAAGCACCTTGAACCAATGTCATGCAAATAAGCTGTGGGGGTAAGACTCAAATCAGTGCCTGTTAAATAAGAGTCCATTCTCCTAACTACGTCAAAAATCATCACCATTTGGGCATAACCCATTTCCTGTCATAAAACTTTGCCAAATGCCTTCCTAAGATATATGTCTATCAGATTAGAAAGCATCTCTACTATACCAGAACAGTCACGTTAGTTTAAAAAAAAAAAAAAATGTGTGGGGGGAGGAAGGGATGGTGGAGAGAAACTAGGATGATCAAGAACAAAAACATCAAGTTCATAAAATGAGACAGTTTCTCTCAAATAAGGTTAATGAATAGCAACCACCTTAGACCAGCATATTACTGCACTCATTTCAAATAAATTTAAACCAAGAAAAAGATTACAAATGGGGTCAGCCCACTTTAAAAGAGAAAGTTAATTAAGGAACACTTTAATTAAACAGAAATTAAGTCCTCAAAAACTATAAACATGAGTTCGGGGAAAAATTAGAGTTTCATTAGAGCACAAGACCTACAGAGATGGGGACTGCAATCTGATATTTCCCTACCTCTCATGTGCTGGTATCAGTGAGAAGTACTTTGTTCTGAGAACCATTTCTTTAAGGAAAGAGTGGAAGGACCACAATCACAAAAAGAGGGAACAACTGTATTTCATATTCCTATCTGTTGGAGGATACTTTCTATGCTAATCATTCTTGGGAAGTAAAATATATTTGATTTCCATGAAAACAATGGCAAATCAAACTGTTAAAAGTTATATCATGATGGCTCCAGAAAATAAGTCTATCATAATTTTGTACAAACATTATAATAACTGTCCCATTTCATCAGCATTTTTCCTTATGTTTGTATTCCACATAGTGAGAGATCCTGAAAAGATGGCTCAGATTTTCTAAGCTAATTCTTCTTTTTCTCATTGCTTATTTCTAAGATTTTTTTTTTCACTTTAACTGATTTAAATCAGTAGTGACTCCCAATACAGTTTCTGTCAGGCCTTCTTTAAGGGCCTCTTTATTAAAGAAAGAATAACCTAAACTTATATCAACTAGAAACGCCTCAGAGAACTTTTCGCTGGATGAAGTAAACCACTCCAAGGGAATTATCACCCACTAATGTATCTGTTTCTGGATGACAATTACAAGAGCTGCAAAGTAAGAACTAAAGAACTATTAATATTAAATTAGTAACGAACTGCCTCTGTAGCACTGCAGTATTATTTATAAAACGGGAGGGTCCAGTCAGTCACATCCCACATCCAGGCACCCAGTCTCTGCATCCAAACAGAAATAAACCATACACTCTGAAGTCATCCTGACTCCTCCCTCTTAGCATCCTCCACTTTAAACTAGTTGCCAAGTTCTGTAAGTTGTGCCTGCTCAAGTCAACTATTATCTCCTTTTCAATTATAGCGGCCTTAATTTCAATCTTTCTTGTTTCTTTCTCATACTACTGGTTTGCTTCCTTAATGACTTCTTTTTCCAATCACTTCTTCCCTCTAGTCTTTCTCCCACGTTGTTGCCAACGCAACACTTATACTCAAGTACAAGTGATGTTATTACTCTTGTTGACCAAAAGCCTAGCCTAGTTCTTCTCCTTCCGGCCAAGACGGAAAAACAAGAACCAAATTTATTCTCCTGCCAGAAACAACCAAAAATCAAACTAAAAACAAATGAAAAGTGGTTTGCAAGACAGCAGACATCATGCAAGGAAGAAGGAGGAGGAGTGACTGGAAACATACAAGGTGAGTCCTTTGACCACCCCAGCCTTAGCTCTCCTGAGGGAGTTTCCAGGCTGCAAGGCACACAAGACCAATCAAAATCTCTACCGACCTTTTGTAGAATTGGACAAAGTTGATTCTAAAATTCATATGGAAAGGGAAAGGACCTCGAAAACGACAAAGTTGCAGGATTAATACTATCCAAATTCAAGACTTATTATAAAGCTTCAATAATCCAAATAACATGGTATTGGAGTTAAAGAGAGACCAACAGAATAGAGTCCAGAAGTACAAACATACAACATATATGGACAAGTGATCCGACAAAGCAGCAAGGCAATCAGTGGAGAAAGGATAGTCTTTTCAATAAACTGTGCTGCGACAACTGGCTCTCACATGAGAACAGAAAGAAAAGGGAGGAAGAGAGGGAGGGAGGGAAGGAGGGAGAGTGGGAGGGAGACCAGAAGTTTGATCTATACCTCATACCTTGCATCAGGTACAAAAATTTAGTCAGAATAGATCACAGACAAATGTAAAACCCCGAACTACAAAACTTCTAGAAAAAAAATTATAAGGAAAATCCTTGGGAACTTGGCTTCGGCAAAGATTTCTTAGACCACACCAAAACACAATCCATAAAAGAGCAAGTTAGTAAACTGGAAGTCGTAAAAATGTAAAACTTCCACTCTTCAAAATAATCTTTGAAGAGAGTAGATTGGGAGAAGGCACTCACAAATCATGTATCTGATATAGAACTGTATTCAGAATATAAAAAGAACTCTCAAAACTAAAAAAAAATCAAATTTTAAAACATCACCCCAAACAACTGGAAACAAGATATGAACAGACACTTCACCAGAGGTGAATGCCAAAGAAGCACCTGAAAAGGAAGCGAACAGTATTGGTCATATGGGAAATGCAAATTAAAACACTCTAGAAGACCACTGCATATCTAATTCTGATTAAAGAGTGCCCCAACCAGGTGCTGGTGAGGCTCTGGAGGGACTGAGTATTTATTCCCTCAATAAACTCCATACACAGATTCCTAACTTTCAGACAACTACATTACTAAAAAAGTACATTCAGCCATCTCATTTAAGCCACATTTAATATAATTTAATCTTATCACAGTGACTCAGAAGGGACTTCAAAACATTATAATGTCTCTCAGTGTCATCATTACGTTTTTACTAGTAAAGTATGGAAACATGAATCAACAGAAATCTTTTATGTAACAGATACCAAAGAAACCAGCTGTTAGTCTATAATTACCTCACCAGAGTATGATTGCTTTTAATTATAAATCGTTTTCTCGAATTCAGTTTAATAAAGAGTGGCTGCTGGACCAGCAGCATTAGCATCTCCCTGGATCTCGTGAGAAATGCAAAACCTCTGGCCCAACTCCAGACAACTAAATTGGAAACTCTGAGGAGCGGACGAGCAATAGGTAGTTTAACAAGCCCTCCAGGTGATTCTGAAGCACGGCAAGATTTGAGATGTACTGTTCTAGTCTATGTTTTAAAGTTAAAGTGATAAATTGCCTTTCTCTGTGATTCTTTCTGAATTCAAAGAATTTTAAGACAAAAGGGAACTATTACTTCAAATCCATGTTTTCCACAAGTCTAGAACTCAAGCAGCTGTTTTCCTATTTTTATACTCCTGAATTATTTTAGGCCTTTTATTAAGCTAGAAAACCAGAACTGAATGTAAGATCCCATAAATAACGCATTCTACAAAAGCCTTTGTTTTAAAACAAACTTTTCTAAATATCCCAGTCATTTACTCACATCTATTTTTGCAACTGCATCCAACATTCCTTCTAAATTTACAGATCTGCTTCTAATTTCAGCCACAAATTGCCGTCCCCCAGTGAACATCTGTGTAACTTTTAATTAGGCTCATCTAAATGGAATGGGCTTGAAAAATAATTCTAGCTATACATTTCTTAATTGTTTCATAAAGGTCCTTAGGATAAGAAACAGAATGAATGCGGAGATGGTCTTGAACTGAATCAAGGACAGGACAACTGGGGCTGTCGATAATCTGCTCAGAGCCTCTGGGTTAAAAACTTCATCTTTCTGGGTCTGTTTCCTCACTGTAAGAAAGAGTTGAAGTAGGTGACCTGTAAAGCCCACTTCAGGCCTAAGAATCTGTACGTCTGCGATCTAATCGTAGGCTCAGTGTACTATACTTTTACATGAATGTGATCCTGTCAAATTATTTTAAGTACTGTATGACAGTTTTAAAATCGTTGTAGGGGGAGGCATGCCTCTTCTTAGGATTCAGGAATATCCTAATACCTGATACCACTGCTTCCTTAAGAGCTGAAGACAGTAAAACACTTACAAACTTCTTGTTGCTGAAGCACCAAAATGGCAGTGCGATTTTGATGGCCTCTTATTCTTTGTAGATGTGTTCATTTATCCCTGAAACTAGAGGGATGCATGGCATAAACCCCCCAAGCAGAGATTTCATAGCACCATTAACAACATGGACTCTGGAGGCAGAATTCTTGGTCAAGTTCCTTAAACTTCTAAACCTTTTTAAGAGTCTTACAAATTAAATGAGCTAATCTACAAAGAGCACTTAACACAGGGCCCAGCACACAATGAACACTTAATAAGCATTAGGTATTTTTATTAATATTACTTGCAAAGTCAGCTCTCTGATCAGAAGGTATCAGAACTGATCTGCAATTCAGTTTCGGAAGCACCCAGGTACCTGTCTTTGTGCAAAGCATCTCACCCTTCACTATGGGGGTGGCGGTTCCCAAACTCCAAGATGTATCAAAACTACTTGGGATGCTTTCATTAAAGGGAGATTCCGGGCTCTGCTTCTAGAGGCTCCACATCTCCAATTTCATATACACATCCCAGTTGTTTCTAAGACAAGCTGTTGAGGACTGCAGTTTGAGAAACATTTCTATAGGGGTTTCAAAGAGACAAAAATCTCTCCAAGTACTTACAGTCTCCAAGCATTATTTTCCCCTTTCAGAATTCACTGCAGCTACCACAGCATTGCTCCTGTCTGCTGTGTACCACCACAGACACTTTATATGGTCCCCCTTCATGTAGATTCCTCTTGCCACCACTTCAACTGCCAATACCTCTATCCTGATTCAATGGTGTAAGCTAACTCTTTACCTTGTATTTGAGATCCGCCTAATCCTCTAAACCCCAACTCCTCCAAACCTGTGACTACCGAAGGCCTCTGTTATATGGGACCTCTGAACACAGAGGATTTGTTAACCCTGACTGCTGACCTGTAAACCTGACCATGGCCTCGTTCATAGTCCTGGTCTAAGCAGGCACATCTGCAGTGTAGTACACCTTTTCAGACAGAGACTGCAATGTCAAAACCTATATAAATTTAACTCACAAAACTTTAAGGTACACAAAACAACAACAAAGCAACAAACAGGGATCAGGAGGACCTTGGGATGGAATGTCTGACATAAGCTCATTACTGAAGGAAGTGTGGGAGGAGGGGAGCTGACCGAAGTAGCCCTGAACGGTGTTTTGACTGAAAACTGTTAATACCAAAGACAAAAAAAATTATATATAACATCGTACACTAATTAATGAAGTTGTCCATCAGGGAGGTACGGGTTAATAATTCTGAAAGTGCTTTACATGTATCCTGGGGTAAACAAACAAGTAAAGGGATGGTGGAGAGTGGAAGCCAGATTTCTTAATGTTGGGGATGGAAGTTACAGATAAGCATGGGAAGAAGACTACAACTTAACCATGTGATACTAGATTAGAGTTGATGATAGCAGTATGAACACATGGTACCTTAATAGAAATACAGATGGAGAGATACAGAAACAATGGCAGTCCTATGTGTATCCATGTGTTAGTGTACCTTACATATACTTCTAAGCTCTGGCTGCTGTAAGGGTCTAGAAGCAGTGTCATTTTGGTGGCGACAAGCACACCCAGAGTCCAGATCTTAGTTTCTATACCATTTCCTAACAAAAGGAACCAGAACTCCTTGGAGAAACAGCTTGGGGGCTGGGGCAGCGAAAATACAATTCTTTACAAAAGAATTCCAAATAATTTACGTGATATTTGTCCCTCCAGGAAGAGCTGAATTCTCTTGACTCGAGTGTGGGTAGCTTTAGTGATTTACTTCCAAAAAATAGTATATAGAGGGAGAGGGGAAAAAAAAAAAACAACCTTTACAGTAAAGAAACCTGAAAAACACTAGTGGGGCCAGGTGATAAGGGTCAGCATCACCAGTAAGTCATGTAGTTGATATGTACCCCCTGGTATGATATGACGAGAAGGACACTCGACTTCTGTGGCCTTCTCGCCAAAAACCATAACCTCAATCTAATCATGATAGATCCACATTTTACAGATTCTCTAGCCAAGATTCCTCAAATTTTCAAAGTTATATATAAAAAAAAAATGAAACAGACTAAGCGATTAAGGAAGTGGTGACCAAATGCATCTTGGTATATGGGACAGGATCCTGGACAATGTCTTGAAAAAAGACACTGGTGAAATCCAAATAGTCTGGAGTTTACTCTTTGGTTTACTCGATGGTAATGGATCACCAAGGTTGTTTCCTAGTTCTGACAAATGTGCCATGAGAATGTAAGGTCGTAACAGCTTGGAGGACCTGGTCAAGCACATATGGGAACTCTCTGCACTAAATGCAAGTTTTTTATAAGTTAAAAATTATCCCAAAATAAAAGGTGTATTTAAAGAAAAGAGAGAGAGCATACACACAAAATGAGGTGAGAGACTGCAAAAAAAAAAAAAAAGGTGAAGCTATGCTTAGTGAAGTCTACATGATTAAAAAAATAATTCATAACTGCTGCTATTTAGTATAAAGAATTTTACTTGTGCGTAACTAAGTCAGATAACATTACTACAGCAACCTCCTCTCTCAATATTCAGAATACAAACTGTACGCCCGTGTACGCGCAGACATGCAATCTTTTCTCAACACCAACTTCAAAATGAAACAATTAAATGGACTCAGGTTGCAGTGTGGCAAATAAACTGAAGCAGGAACCCAGAAGCACATCTGTTAACTAATTCAACTGTCTTAGACAAATTATTTCATCTCTCTGAGCCCCATTTTCCTGCTCAGTAAGAGAAGTTAAAAAAGATGTTTAAAGATCCTTTACAGGCAAAGATACAACCACCTCCTTGAAACCAAATCCTTTTAGGTCCCCTCCTACCCTCCAGTAACTCCTCCACAAGCTCATCTGTCCACAACTTTACCAACCTGCACCCCCTTCCTCCCCCAGGATGCTGGCCCAGGTCTTCTTTTCATTTCATATATTCTCCCTAAGAAACAAATACATATTTATTGGCTTCAGTTCCCAGGTGTAGAGTATTTCCAAGTCCTGCCTTTATCCTGAGCTCAAAGACCAACTGCTTATTGGTCACCTCCACTTGGGGACATGTCTAAAATTGAATTCATTTCCCCTAAAAAACTCGTCCTTGAGTTCCCATCTGTGGCAGGCAGAATAATAGTCCCCCAAAGATGTCCATTTCCCAGGACCTGTGAGTATGTCATGTTCCATGGAAAGAGGGAATTAAGGTTGCTAATCAACTCCCTTGAGGTGGGGAGATAAATTATCTTGGTTATCTGGGTGCACCTAACACCATCACAAGGGTCTCTATTAGAGGAAGAGAAAAGCAAGAGTGATGCGGGATGAGAAAGATCTGACTGGCCATCGCTAGCTTGAAAGACAGAGGGGATGAGAGCAGCCTCTAGAAGCTGAAAAATGCAAGACAATGACTGTCCCCTAGAACCTACACAATGAAACACAGCCCTTCTGACACCTTACTTCAGCCCAGTGAGACCTATTTCAGATTTCTAAACCCCAGCTCGGTAAGAGAATACATATATACTGTTTTGAGCCACGAAGTTTGGGGTGATTTGTCCCAACAGCAACAGCAAAATAATACACTAATCAGATTAGAAAACGAAGCCTTCTTTTATGATGGATGCTTCAGTCAGAAATTTGAATATCACCACTGATGACTTCTCCCTCAATTTCCATATTCAATAGATCACCAAATTTCATCAATTACGCCTCCTTTGACTCTTATGAATCTACTTCTCGACGACCCCGTAACAATTTCCTAGTCCAAGTCACTATTATCTCTAATGCCTGGGACTGCAACAGCCCCAGACTTGGTTGGTCTACTTCTGGGCTCATTCCTAGGAAGCTACTTCTCACATAACAGCCAGAACATTAATGCAAAATACAAATTATCTTATGTTCATTTTTAAAGCTTTTTAATAGCTGCTCACTGCCCCCTTTAATGTGCCCTATTCGAGCCCTTTCCGACTCTCTCCAGCCTCTGCTCAGTACACAAATGCCATATCTATCTTAGTCACTGCTGAATTTCCAACACCTACCACAGGTGTTTTAATCCTGTTGGTCCCCACATGAATGCTACCCTCTCATTAAGAGGTAGCATTTATTTTTTCTGTCCATGAATTGAGGCTCGTCTGGTGATTTCTTTGACTAATTGGGCACAGTCAAAGTGACGTTCTGGAACTTCTGAGGCCACGTCTTAATAGGTCTGGAAGCTTTTGCTTCCTTCCCCTTGGAGCAGCTTCCATGCTGGGAGAAACTCAAACCACATGGAGAGGCCACATGAAGGAGGGTCCTAAGGCTCTGGTCAATAACTCTAGCTGAGCATCCAGAAAACAGCACCAACTGCCAGCTATGTAAGGGAACCACCTTGCAAGCTCCAACCCAGTCAAGGCCCCAAATGGCTGCCATCTTAACTGACCTCACATGGAGTGGAAGAACCTCCCAGCCCCGTTTAGCCAACCCACTGGATCACGAGACATTAACAAAAGAAAGTTTATAGTTTTAAACCACTAAGTTTCAATGTAGTTTGTTTTATAACAATATGGACATAAGCCAACAGGGATTTAAACTCTTCTTCTGGTATCAATTTTATCTATTGCTCCTTAGCAAATTACCCCAATAAGCTCCATCTCTTAATATGAGGAACTGCCTGCAAGCACAAGGATAGGAAGACTTGCTGGGGCCATCACTGCTCAACTGGGACCAATGAAGACCATTAAAAAAATACAGAACAAAAGTATATTAAAATCCCTCTTCACATGCAGTCACTTGCTCCACTTGGGCTATAACTGTATTAAAATGCAAGGAACAGATAATGTGAAGGATTTTGCTTATGTTTTGAGAGGTTCCCCCACTGGCAATATGGTCAAGAATGGTTAAGGATGAGAAGAAAAAAAATAGCATTTGAGTGATAATTCAAATAATCATTAAATACCCAAATGAAAGGTAAATTACTGGAACACTCAATCAGTTAACCAAAAAATAAAAAAGTAAAGAAAAGAAACTGCTTCACAATCGAGCAAGTGTGTGAAATATCACTTAGACCTGCATCCATCTGGGTTTAAGAGAAGGTTTCTCAGTATTACAGGGATTTGATATATGAATCTTGTAGGGCTCATTATAGGAACTATTATTGGTATTTGCTTCCCATTGAGTAGGTATCCAAACACAGATTCATAGGGTTTGGAACGATAAGCAGATACAGCATAGTTCTTTCAAATTCTACACACTCCAAAACTAACTATGAACTCGGAAGAGAACAGGGAGTACTAACAAAAACTGCACCTTCTATGTAAAAGATTACATAATCTTTCTTTATCAACTGGTTTAAATGTCTATTTTAGACTGTCCCAAAGGAGCTCTGATCCTTTTTTGCTTGAAATTAAATCCCATACTAATTTTTCTGAAACTGGAACACATTTCTGCTTCTGAAATTGTATCACAGATGTCACTCTTTCTCCTATAAAGATGATGATGCCCCTCCTCCCCTACCCCGCCAAATAAGCTGGGCCTTCATTCAACACACATTCTCAGGGCCATCTTCCATCCCAACAGGAAGATATACACTTTAAAGTTGTTTTCCACTAATTCTCTCTATAACCAGGTTCTATAAAATGTTTACAGGCTGACCAGCCAAAACAGAAGTAAATCCAGCATGACAAAACATATAAACTGTTTTAAACTAGGATCCATAATGAAAAGGAGATACTGGTTATATTTTACATGTAAAGAAAAGAAAGCTCAAAGAAGTGAAGTAATTGGTTCAAATTTACATAGCTGGTAAGTAACAGAATTTGCATTTTAACCCAGGGCTACTTGTACAATATCAAGTTCGTATTAATTCCAATTTTATACAATACTAATTCTCAACCAAGAGCTCCAAAGCATCCATCTTTCTCCTCTGCAAAGGACCCAAATAACTATTAACAAAAACATTTTTTTTGTTGTTATTTGTATTGGTCAAAAAGTAGTTGAACAATTAAATGCGAGTGCTATGTGCTGAACATTGCAGAGAGAACTTTATACACATTAATTCTCACATCGACTCTAGGTAAGATGGGAATAGGGATATATGTGTGGATACACAATTAAATATTCATTAGATATTAGTTGCGATTTTACAATATTAGCTCCTATTTAACAGATGAGGAAACCAAAAGCTAAAGTCATTATGCTATCAGCTAGCACAGGTGAGTCTCAAAACCCGGTTACTTGATTTCAGAACTGGTTTTCACAGTCCAAAATTATTTTGAAATAGCCAACAAAGTATTCTGTTGCCCTACTGTGCAAAAGGGGAAAGAAGAAAGGAATCTGGCAGGAACCAAGGCCTCACGAACTACACTTTAAGATATACTACATCTTGATGTAAGAGTGTTAAAGCAATAACGTGTGGTGGTGGAAATCTTAGCCTCAAACTGAAGCTAATCTTCAGTCTGAATTACTTGCATCTCCCTGAATCTGCCAGGTGTTGGGAAATAATTGTTTATGGTTCTCACACATCTCTGCACATCGTGCAGAAGCACTAACTGGCCTTTTGTTCCTGACAATCTTTTCAGGGATGTCTGCATAAGGAACAAAACTTTAGAAGACCAAGACAGTGTCTCCCTCCAGAGCAGAGGGCAGTATAACAGAGTTAACATCTTCCTCCAGGGCAAGTCAGGCAGGTTTACTGTCCATTACAAAAACCTGGGTCCACCAAGCTCAAGGTTCCTCAGCTTTGACAGAAGCCCACTGCAGCGTCATCACCCGGGCTTGTCCACTTTACTCCCGTAAGGACTAGGGTTGAGCGGCAAGGTGCTAGGCTGCGCAACAAGGTGAACCTGTGGGAACATGATACTCACATGGCTCGATGTACAATAAGAAACGCCTTTGTCTCTCACCCAAAGAATCCCCTGTCTTCTGCCAGCATCCGTGAAACAGTGGCAGGCTAATCTGATAGCTTTCAAGTAGGATAAAAACCAGACCTTTCACATATCTTGACACCTGGCTCTCTGGACCACTTTTCACCCTTCCTTCTCTTTCCCACTCTATAGGAAACATCACTCATTTTGGGTCATCAACATCTGTATGAAATTTCTCCTCAAAGTCCTTAGGTAGAATTTACTACCAAGTCCATGGTGCCTCCACTGTTTCCTACAAACAGGTTTCTATCACAGCACTATTAAAGCTTTATTCCACTTGCTTATTTGTGTACTGTGCCGGTTAATCAATTTATTGCCTCTCAGCTTTTAAAATTTACCTTTTTATACATGCTCTGTGATGATGAATGAAACTAAAGCATTTCTCCTTGCAGTGAGCACGAGTAATGTTAAGCTTTCTCAACAGAGGGTCCTAGAAGGACACTGCAGGAGGGAGCTTCTCCAGCAAACATCACACTTGATGAAAGACTGAACACTTTTGCCCTAAGATGAGGAACGAGATAAGGACATCTGTACCTGCCACTTCCATTCAACATTATACTTACTGCAGGTTCTAGGCAGGCAAGAAAAAGAAATAAAAGCAACCAGATTGGAAAGGAAGAAATAAAACTATCTCTATTCACAGATGATATGATCTTATAAAAAGAAAATTCTAAAGACTCCACTAAAAAAATATAGATTTTATATATATATATAAATACACACACACACACACACACACACACACACACATATGCTAGAACTAATAAATGAATTCAGCGAGGTTGTGGGATACAAGATCAACACATAAAAATCAACTGTATATTTATACATTTGCAACGAACAACAGTAAACGAAAAAATAATTTTACTTACAATAGCCCCAAAAAGAATAAATTGTTTTAGAATAAATTAACAAAAAATGTGAAACCGGTATTCTGAAAACACTGAAAAAAATTACAGAAGATCTAAACAGATGTTAAAAAAAATCCTATGATCCTATGGAAAGCAATCTTGTTGAGATGGTAATATTTCCCCAACTGCGTTATAAGCTTCGTGCAATCCCATCAGAACCCAGCTGGCTTCTTTGTAGAAACTGATAGGCTGATCCTAAAATTTATACAGAATTACAAGAGACCCCAAAGACCCAAAACAATTTTGGAAAAAAAAGAGTAAAGTTGGAGGACTACACTTCCCAACTTCAAAACTTCCTGCCAAGCAACACCTACAAGACAGTGTGGTGCTGGCAGAAGGACAGGCATACAGAATTCTATCAATGGAATAGAATTAATTGAGAGTCCAAAAATAAACTTGTGTGTCAATGGTCAGCTGATTTTCAACAAGGAGGTACCAAGACTACTCAATGAGGAAAGAATGATGCTGGAACAACTGAACAGCCACATGCAAAAGAATGAAACTGGACCATTACTCAAGCCATCTACAAAAATTAATTCAAAATGGATCTAAATATAACAGCTAGAGCTATGAAACTCCTAGAAAAAAATATAGCAATAAATTTGCATGACCTTAGATCTGGCAATGGATGGTATGATCAAAAACATATGTAACAAAAGAGAAAACAGATAACTGGACTTCATCAAATAAAAAACTTCTATACTTTAAAGACACTATCAATAAGGTAAAAAGACAACTCACAGAATGGGGAAAAATATAAATCATACATCTGATTTTGGACTCATATCTAGAATACATAAAGAACTCTTACAACTCAAAAACAGAGATAGAAATTACTCAATTTGAAAATGGGCAAAGTATCCGAATAGACATCTCTCCAACACAAATATCCAAAAAGCACATGAAAAGATGCTGCACTTTATTAGTCATCAGGAAATGCAAATCGAAACCATGTTATCAATTTGTATACAAATGTTCAGAGCATTTCTTAATAATATCCAAATAATTTATTAATAATAACAACCCAATGTCCAGCAACTGATGAATGCATAGATAAAATGTGGTACATTCAAACAATAGAATATGATGTAGTCATAAAAAACAAAACAATTAACTGGAAGGCATTAAAAGGAAAGCTAGGCTAGTTACCAAAAATAAAACCCAGAGTTTCCATCCTGGCTCAGTGGTTAACAAACCCGACTAGTATCCATGAGGACGCAGGTTCAATCCCTGGCCTCATTCAGTGGGTTAAGGATCTGGCTTACGGATCTGGGGTCGCTGTGAGCTGTGGTGTAGGTCGCAGATAGGGCTTGGATCCTGCATTGCTCTGGCTGTGGCGTAGGCTGGCAGCTGAAGCTCTGATTAGACCCCTAGCCTGGGAATCTCCACATGCCGTGGGTGCACCCTAAAAAGACAAAACAAACAAACAAACAAACAAAAACCCATCAAGGGATACAATGAAACACTAATGAAATCATTTTAAATCATCATCATTACGGCAGATGGTGCTAGAATGCAGGGTAAGGGTAGATTAAAATGTCAAGCTTCCTCTCAACTTGAGTCTAGGCATCAGTGCAGGCTGTTAAAGGCCTTCAAAGAAATTCATGCAAGGAATGCTTCTTGCAACTTGGTCACATGCAAAACTGAAGCAAGAAGCACATCTGTTTGGTGCTTGCCCTAAGGGCCTTCTCCAAACTGGGTTCATAACTCCCACCCACAGAGAGAAAGCCAGCGCCTGAAGCAGCACCGGGAGACAAGCAAATTAGCATTTCCAAGGTCAACTGCTGACAGGAACTAATTGTTTAAGGCAACTAGAGTGTTCTGGCTGCTTAAGAGGCTTACTCTCTCTAGCTTGCTTAAGACCAAGAGAAACTAAATTACCACATCAGCTACAAAATATGAAAGTAGTGTAGGTGTGGAGTCCAATTAGCATGTGACATTTCAAACAGAAGCAAATATTAACAGGATCTGCAGAAGAAAGTCAGTTTAAGCTGGTTAAACAATTTGGGGAAAAACCTAAAATACCGATCACACCAGTGGTAAAGGGCGACTAATACAAAAAGAAAAAAGAGAAAGGAAAAAACAGAAATCAGTAAATAGTATTATCTTGATTTACCAACTGACTCAATGTGAATATCACCAAAATCACTAAAAAGCTGCAAAACTAATTAATTTAACTACCCTTAAAATTTCTTGATAGAGTCACTGAAAAGTGAAATACCCTCTCTACTTGCTATTACAGTTGCCATTTACCACATGCAGTGGCAATTAGGCATATGAAATATGGCTAGTCCGGATTGAGATCCATCATAAGATTTTGAACTTGGAACTTGGTACAAAGAAAAAAGAATGTAATGTAAAAACAACTCAATTTTAATATTGATTACATGATGAAATAATATTTTAGACACATTAAATTAAACATTACTGAAATTAATTCCTATTCTTCTTTCCTTTTGTAAAGAGGATAGTAGAATATTTTAAATTACACATGTGGCTCACATTATGTTTTTATTGGACAGTGCTGCTACGTGCAAATATAACTTTACACTTACATAGAACACACATTTAATTTCAGTTGTAAAGTACAGAAAGAAGAGGGAGAAATAAGCCTGATGATAAAATAATCTCTAGAATAATCAAATTGGTTTCATCTGTTAATCACTAATCGAATAAAAGCACATTTCTGCTTACCGAAAGACAAACTTCAAGGTCTTTTAAAAGGGACTTGATGTTTCAAAAATGATCCGAAGTCTGTTCTACCTCTGCCATGAATTGTCCTCTTTACCTAGAATTAAACTAGTCTTAATTGTTTTCAATGATCATAGGTATATGACAAAGTGCTGGTTTAATTTTAAAATCTGATCGAGTGACCCCATTTCAGCTATTTCTGTAGTAGACATTTTCACATTCTATTAGATCACTGAAACCTAACCCATGTCTCTGCTTCAAAGATTAAAAAAAAAAAAAAAGTAGAAATCAACTCAAAGCGTATTCTGAAGAAAAAAAAAAAAAGTTATTTTCCAGCACCTAGAAAATACCCAGGCAGTGCTTAGGTACTATACCTATTATGTCTTAAAACCTAAAAGATGACTCATTTACTATTTCAAAAAGTGACATCTTAATGCGGATGGGAGAGCTTAGCAAACAGGAGAGCAGAGCAAGCAATTATTTCCACACATGCCATCATGTGGAGAAACCAAGCCAACTTTCAGGTCGGTACAGTCAGTGGAAGAAAGAAAATCTGGAGGTGTTGGAATGGCTGGAAATTTATGGAGTGAGAATGCATGGTAACATGAGGTGAGGTGAGGCCAAGAGCAGCCCAAGCTCTTCTCTCCATGGCCCTTAAAAAAGAAACGGCTTAACTTTCTGACGAAGGAAGCCAGTAGGAAAGAAAAACACGTCACACTCTTTAACATCCCCAAACTATTCCCCACGCAATTGGCCCACTGACAGAATCATACCTACCTCGTTTGTACTTGTGTGAAGGGTAGGTATAAACCTTTTTAAAGTGGCTTTTAAAAGTTATCAACAACAAAATCAAGATCAACCAACTTAGAATTGTAAATAATAAATATGAGACGCATCTATCACTGGTAAGTAAATGAACAGAGTAACCTGGATAACTGGAAATGAAGCTAGTGGAAGTAAGAGCTATATTCCTCATTTCTAGAAGAGCTGATTTTAAAACGTTGTGATCTCAATAGCCTCAAAGTTTTTCTGGTCTGACTGAAACAACATTTTTTTTGGTACTTTTAGATATATGGAATAGTTCTGACTCCAAGCTACTAAATTCCAGTAATTTAGTTACCATACATTTTATACAGTCCTGAAGCCTGCAATTAACAGATCAGTAAGGCCGCGACAGCTACCTCATAAGAAGTGTTCTGATGCCATCTAGTGGCCTATGTTTCTCGTCAAAGGGAAATAATGATTAGACCAGGGTTCTCAAAATGTGGCATCAGCACTACCTGCGGAACTTGTCAAAAGTGCAGATTCTTCGATTCATCCCACATCTCTTGAAACTTTAGTGGCGGCGGCCAGAAATCTGTGTTTTAACAGCCCTCTAAGTGATTCTTCCCAAGTTTGAGAACCAGTGGATTAACCCGTCCTTACATAAAAATTAAGTGCAAAGTCTTAAAAAAAATTAGGTACCTCAAGTAACAAAAGTGCCCTGGAAAGCAACTTACTTTTCTGTATTCTGGATCCAAATATCTGTATTTAAAGAACATTGTTAAAAGCCATTTACTAACACATTAATACACATTCCGCACCTAATAAGCATCAAATGAGCCCCAGCCACTGAAAATATCAGATGGAACCCTGAGGTCTGTGCTTTGAGGAAACCCAGTTCAAAGGAAGACCATTAAATACATTAAAAAAAAAATACAATGTAAATGCAAAAAGCCCTGTGAAACAAAGGAAAACCATTAATTAATATCAGGAAATCAGGTTATGGCATCTTAAGGGGGCTCAGCTGAAAAGGGGGAATACATAAAAAGCCAAGTAGATAGAACACTGGTGATTTTTGAATTAAGAGCCATCTACCCTAATGATCATAGAAACCATGACAAGAGTCTACTGTTTATATCTGCTCCTGTGCAGCTATGTTATAAAGTAACGGAGAGAAAAGCAGGTCTGGTGAAGCCTGGCTAAACTGTTTTCTACTTCCGTCTTAGAGAACAGGATTTCCTTAAATAACAGCTTAAAATAAGTGATGTCTAATAAGTCCCATAATGCATCTAGGTGTTTGCATTCCTTAAATTCAGAATTTGCAAACTTTAAATTCAGTTTGATATTATGCTCTTCTTTGGAAAAACAAAAACCCAACTTTTAATAGGTAGCTATTTATTCATCATTTAAAAGTTACACGTTTAAAGTAAAAAAACTGGATCAAGAGCTAGATGCCCAATATGGCCACTGGTCCACGCAGTCATAATTAAGTATATACCATCCCTTACTCCATGGCTTAAACTACAAACCTATTACTTAAGAGAAAAAAAAAAATCCACTCTTAAAGGCTAACCTTGCACAATCACACCTCAAATATGACAGGTAACATCACAGACGTTAATACAGGTGGCATTAAATTTCAGAGACTTGCTATTAATTTTCATTTTGTTCTTTTAAGATATAAATTTGGATATCCACAGAGACCAACTATTTAATTCTAACATTTTAAGAGCAAATGCCCACAACAGGGTGAGTTTCTGACACTATTTTTCTTTCCCTTTTCTCTTCAAACTTTCCTTCTATCCACAAGAGAGTTTGTAAAAATGTGTCGCAGAAAGATGGGTCAAAAGTAAAATAGAAAGAATAATAAGTTTTTAAACACAAGGAAAAAAATCTTTGACCTGATTTTTTAAAAAACTTTCCTCATTGTCACTGTCACTGCGAAAATGAATCTGTTGAGCCAGTATATGGGCTTGGCTTTTCTAGTTCAAATGCTCTATTGTTCACAAATTCATTTTTTGAATTTAAAATGTTCTCATTTATTTAAAAAAAGTAAAATCTCATATAATTGCAATAAGAAGTTGAGAAAACAGACCCCCAAATGCCTCTCACATTACTAACAGCTGGTAAGGGCTATCAGAAGGAGAAAGGAGCACTGGGTCAATCTAGGTCAACGGAGTGAAATCGGGTCAAATTCAAGTTCCCTGGATGCCACTTAGGTGTGTGCCCTATAGTAAGTTATTTCAACCCACTGAGCCTCATCTTCCCATCCTTGGAGTTGGGATAAGACTATCTCTTTCAGTGGGTGTCACCATACTGCACCTTTATTTGGCAGTATCTGCCCACAGCCAGCTCTGGTGGCTCCCTTCTCTTCACCCGCTTCAACACTTCAGGAGCTGGTTGCATCAGGAGGTGAGGCATGTTCTCAAGTCAGGACTAAACAATACAACAATGGCAGTGATACCCTTACGAGCAACATCTCACACATATTTCCGAGACACAAGTCGCCATACAGGGAATCTTACCAGCTGCGGATAAGACTGAACCTGAAGCTCCCCCAGTATTCAGACTTTGTAACCTCTTTTTACCAAACTTACCAAATGCAAATATGCTCCAGTGTGAGATGCCCAGTGGTGTGCTTTCACCCTAACCAGCTCCCCAGTTGGCAAGAAGAGCCTGCTTGGTGGCATTTGCCCATGGCTGTGGGTGGGGCTCATTCTCCTATCGTGGCTGCTACAACCCAACACCCAAATTGCTTACTTACTTGATTGACTGACTGCTTGATTCGCTCAATAAGCATTTGGAGATGACCTAAAATGTACAAAAAGCCCTCTGCCAGGCTCTCAGGGTGGGCTCTGAGGAAGACTATACATGAGTCCTACCCTCAAGGATCTTACAGACCAGATAGGGAAATACAATAAACAAAAAAGAAATAAAAAGGAGAATATGAGGAATGCTGCAACTGCTGAAAACAGGGGAAATCCCTAATTGCCAGCAGGCAGTATGTACAATAGAAGTCCAGTGATGATTTACCTAAAGAACCCTTAGTATTGCCCACGATTTCACTATACAGATTTCCAAAATTACCTTGGTGAAAACAGTATTTTTCTTTGACCAGAGTTAATGAGTATGCACGTGCATACGTACAAATCACAGTTCCTCAGCCTCAGCACGAATGCCATTTTAGACTGGATCCCTATGCATCCCAGGATATGCAGCAACATCCTAACACCTGGAGGCTGGCAGAGACCAGCAGCACACACACCACCCACCTGCAAGTTCCAGCAACCAAAAGTGTCTCCAGACATTGCCAAAGGTTCCCCCAAGGGCAAAGCCATCCACTGCTGTACATACATGTATGTATATACATGGATGGCGTGGACTGTGAATCCATGGACAGGAACCTGTGCGCATATGTAAATGAGCTAGACATTCAATTAGAGGAAATTTTTATAGTAATGTCCCTACTAGATTGTAAACATATTCATTCATTCAATTACTGAGTATTTATTAAGTACCAAGGCTGACAGGCAAAAATCCCCTGCAGTCATGGTGCTTACAGACAGGGCAGACAGGCAACAAACAAAACAACTATACCAATGATGAGATGTGTGAGAAGGTGAGGCAGTGTAAATAGTAAGGAGAAAAATCAAATAGGGAAAAGGGTTAAAGATTCTGAGAAGAGGGGGATAAAGGATGTGTGGCAAGGACCTAAAGATCTAAACATGCAAGGCAAAACACTTATGCTCAGATTTTCAGAAGATCACAGGCAACTTCGTGAGTGTCCAATCTGAAAGCAAGTCCAAATCAGATTTAATGTTAAGAAGAGAGGGAATGTCCTCGTTCTGGCTCACAGCCAGTAAGGGAGCAGAACGGAGGACGCTCATACTCCCCCTCCCCCGCGGCCTTACTCCTAGTCTCTGGCTGGCCCCAGGGTCTGATACACCTCACCCATCCTGAAAAGCTCCCATTCCCTGAGGTAAGAAGCAGTGAGCAAAAGCAGCAGGGATGACCTAACCACTAAGGTCCTTTCAGCCTCAAAATGGCATTAAATGGATTATCAATATGAATACTGCTGATGACAAAGGAGAGGAGAATGAGGAAAAGGAATGTGCATTTTATTCTGGAACATCGTTTTGCGGGCCTTAATTGATGTTAAAAGGCTGCTTTACACTTTACTGTGCTGTCCCAATCTATATCATTGTGAAATTTTTCCCTGTGATTTTTTTTTTTTTTAACATACTTCAATCTCCTCCCAAAATGTATTTCATTAGAGGTTCTTTTCACTTGATTAACTGGGGAGTCTACGAACATGCCACTAACAAATATACATAGGCCTGGCGATGCAAGAAGAAGTACATATTTGGTTTCTGCCCCTAAAACCCTTAGAATCATCAAAGTAACACAGTCCTGTCTCGTGCCAGTGAGAGGAGTGGTGGCACCTAGATAGCCTCAAGATGTGGGCTGGCTGCCAGCGGGACCAACCACAGGATTAGAGGGCTGGAGACTGAGCCGATCACGAATGGCCAATGACTTCACATGCAATGAGGCCTCTACAAAACTCAAAAGGGCGGGGTTCAGAGAGCAGAGGTGCTGGAAGGGGGCGGACTTGGAGAGGGCCTGGAAGCTCTGTGCCCCTTCCCACTTACCCTGCCCTTGGCATCTCTTCCATCCGGCCGTTCCTGAGATGTACCTTTCATAATAAATCGATAATCTAGTCCATAAACATCTTTCTGAACTCTGTGAGCTGCTCTAGCCAATCACAGAACACCAGGGCAGCGAGGGCCGTCTTATAGGAGTGAGCCCTTGACCCATGAGATCTGACACCAACTCCAGGTAGACAGAATCAGAACTAAATTGAAGGGCACTCGGTGTCTGCAGAGAATTGGAGAACTGCTTGTGGTGGGAAAAACACCCATACATCTTGTAGCTAGAAGTGTCAGAAGCATTGAACGGCAGAGCAGAAACAGCAGCTTGTGCTCACACGGGGGAAATGGGAAGACAGAGGCAAAATAACTGAGTTTTCCTAAAGAGCTGGATTTTTAATATTCTGGGGGCAATGCTGTTACACTTTCAACACTACAGATACCACAATTTTCACCATTATTCATTTATTTAAGTTATAATAATATTTTGCTTTTATTATTTCTCTTGGGAGAAAGACTCTCCTTTACTGATAATATAGCGACAGGAGAACTGCAGTGCAAAGTGAGAAAATGATAGGTGTTCGTTACTACCTCCTTTGTCAAACTCATTCTAATTGGTGACGAAACTGGGCAACCCAAAAGGTCAACAGAAAGTGTGTTTAATCTTTTAAGGCTCAGAAGAAAAGGGGATATTTTTGTTCTGCAGACGGTTCCCACTTGCTCTTCTGCACTTTAATTTCTCCCAACCCACTGACTGTTGCCCAACAAAACAGTTAACTCAAATGCAAGTCAAATGACAAAATGATAGCTAACATTTACTGGGCACGTATTAAGTATCAATGACTACTCTACGTAATTTGTAAGTACTGTCTCATTTAATCCCCACAATAGCGCCATTTACAAGTGAGAAATCTAAGACAAACAGAGGTTACAGAACTTGCCCAAGATCACAAAAATAGTAAGTGATGGAGTTGGGATAATAACCCAGGCATTTTATACATAAAATGATAAATGATAAAGTCTCCAATGATAAAGTCTTAACCCCCGGGCAAAGCATCACCTTGTAGGTCCTCAAAGTTCACATCATGATCAAATAGCATGGATTACTCTTAGATTACACTCCCCTGCCCGTATTACAATGTGGACGTCATATAAGATGTAAAGGATACACAGCAAATCCTCTTCATCTCAACTATAATATCTTAGTTGAACTTACTTTTTCAGCCGAGCTACTGAAATCATCTCATTAACCACCTGACGGTATGCAGCTTCATCCTCCAGAGCAGCCTCAGCATTGCCATGAGGTTCTCTTTCCAGAACTGATCTTAATCACGTTCCTCCTCTACTTTAAACCCTCCAATGATAAAGTCTTAACCCCCGGGCAAAGCATCACCTTGTAGGTTCTCAAAGTTCACATCATGATCAATAGCATGGATATGCTCCCAGCTAAAGTGTAAACAATGAAGGAAGAAATCTTTGTTTCTTTTTTACAAAGAAATCTTTGTAGTGTTGGCTAACATGATCAATGGATTACTGATTTTGCTTAACTCAAACTTAAAAGACTTTTTCCAGACTCATCCATCTTTGTTTCACTCTTCACCTCACTGGCCCTTCTTTTAAGCTCTGACCCTTAGACGTCTAATTGCTGGCTATCGTTTATGGCAACCATTGAATAAACACTAGGCTAAGAACATTCTGTGTATATTATCTTATTTAACCCTAACACCTTATGAACTGGGCATTTTTATCCCTATTTCACAAGGAAAAGAAAATCAGAAGTTCAAAGAAATGACCTGTCTCCAAGCAAGTTACAGAACTAAAGATGAACCTGGGACTAGAGTCCATATCTGGCTGATTCTAAGTCTTGCAATTAAGTGGCGATATGGGTTCAGTTTTCTAAAGTCTTTCATCTGCTGTTATAGGCTGAGTTACCTTCAAATTTCCTTAAATACCAGATGTTTCTCTTCTCTCTGGTTCCTTGGACAGCACCTCAGTCTGGTGTCACAGAAAACCACTCTCCTAACAAACTCTTACTCAGTTTCTCCAGTGGGTCATCCTAGGCACCTGCCCTCAGGAGTTTCTCACGTTGCCTAAGTCCTGTGCACAAGCAGCCAATACAGGTTCATAACCAGAATTCTCAGGGTGTGGGCCCCAAGACCCTTTCACAAGGGCCACGGGGTCAAAACTAGTTCATAATAATTGTCAGAGCTGCAACAGAGACCACGTGGTCCACAAAGCCAAAAATGTTTGCTATCTGACCCCTCACTGGAAAATCTGGCCAAGCACTGTTTTCAAAAGAAACGTTTCTGGCAAAAAGAAGTCAAGAGAGCTGGAAAGCATGAGAGGAATTTACATGAGGCAGATTCTCCACTGCTGAGATGGAAAGCAGCAGGAGAACAATCCCGAAGAGATCTAGGGACTGAAAACAGTCCCAGTAATAGAACAAGAACCTCGGTCCTATAACCTGAAGGAACTGAATTCAGGATCAATGATCTTAGAAGCAAACTCATTCTGAAAGTTTCCAGATAAGAAACCAGCCCTAGGAGTTCCCTTGGAGCTCAGCAGGTTAAGTGTCCAGCACTGTCACCACTGTGGCTCTGCTTAGAACTATGGCAGAGGTCTGATCCATAATCCAGGAACTTCCACATGTCTTGGGTGCAGCCAAAACAATAAAAAAGACATAGTCCTGCCAACACCTTGATATGACCTTGTAAGACCCTAAAGCAGAGAATCCACTTGGACTTCTCACCAATAAAACTATAAGATTTAAAAAGAGAGAGTTCCCGAGATTGGATTAAGATGGCAGAATAGAAGGACTGGAGTTCAACTTCTCTCCTGAAAAACAGCAAAACTACAACCAAATGCCGAGCAGCCTTCAACCAAATGGACTCTAAACTTCCAAAAAAGGTTTTCTACTCCAGAAGACAAAGAGGAGACCACATCAAGAGGTAGGAGGGGCGATTATGTGATAGAAGCAACCCCATACCTCCTGGGTGGGAAGCCCCACAGAATGGAAAGTAACTGCATCACAGAGACTCAGCTACAGGACTGAGAGTTCTGAGCCCCACGTCAAAACCCCACACCTGGGGATCAGGCACAGGGAGAAAGAGCCCCCGGAGCATCTGGCATTGAAGGCCAGCGGGGCTTGTGTGCAGGAGCTCCACAGGACTGGGGAAAACAGAGACCCCATCCTTGAAAGGCACACACAGACTTTCACGTGCACTGGGTCCCAGGGCAAAGCAGTCTCCATAGGAATCCAGGTGGAACCTGACTGCAATTCTTGGAGGATCTCCTGGGAAAATAGGGGTGACTGTGGTTGGTTGTGGGGGAAGGACACTGGAGGCAAAGCTCTCGGGAACATTCATCAGCCTGCATTTCTCTGGAGGGGGCCATTACTGGGAAAATCTGGTCCCTACCATCAGTGCTGAGAAATCCCAGGCCAAACAATAATCCAGGTGGGATCACAGCCCCACCCATCAGTAAACAGGCTGCCTAAAGACCCCTCAGGCACACAGCCAGCCTCTAATCTCATCCGGAGACAAAGCCCCACCCATCAGAGGGATAGGAATCAATCGCACCTACCAGTGGGCAGGCTCCAGTCCCTCCCATCGAGAAGCCTACAGCAAGCCCCACCCATATCAACTTTAGTCACAGGGGAGGCAAACGCCAGAACTAAGAGAGGCTACAACTCTATTGTTGGCAAAAAGGTCACCACACCAAAAACCTATAAAAATGAAGACAGAAGACTATAACACAGATAAGGGAGAAAAAGAAAAGCCCAGAAAAACAGCTCAGTGATGAGGAGATTATCAGCCTCTCAGAAAGAGACTTTAGACTGTTGCTGCTGAAGATGATGCAAGGCATTGGAAATAAACTGGAGGCAAAGATTGATAATTTACAGGAAACACTGAGCGGAGAAATACAAGCTGTAAAAATTAAACAAGAAGAGATGCAAAATACAATAACCAAAATAAAAAATTCCTTAGAAGCAGCCAACAGTAGAATACAGGAGGCAGAAGAACGAATCAGCAAGGTGGAGGACAGATTAGTGGAAATCACTAATGTGGAAGAGAAAAGAGATATAAGATTGAAAGGAAATGAGCTGAGTCTCAGAGAACTCTGGGATAATGTTAAACGCACCAATATCCGTATTATAGGGGTGCCAGAGGGAGAAGAGAGAGAGAAGGGGACAGAAAAACTATTTGAAGAGATAATAGCTGAAAACTTCCCTAATATGCGAAAGGAACCACTCAGTCAAATTCAGGAAGCACAACGAGTACCACATAAAATAAACCCAAGGAGGAACACCCCGAGACACATATTAATCAAAATGACCAAAATTTAAGACAAAGAGAAAATTTTGAAAGCAGCTAGGGAAAAGAAATAAATGACATACAAGGGAACCCCAACAAGGTTATCAGCAGATTTTTCATCTGAAACTCTACAGGCCAGAAGGGAGTGGCATGATATACTTAATGTGATGAAAGGGAAAAACTTCCAACCAAGATTGCTTTACCCTGCAAGGCTCACATTCAGATTTGAAGGAGAGATCAAAACCTTTACAGAGAAGCAAAAGCTAAGAGATTTCTGCAACACTAAACCAGCTTACAACAAATCTTAAAGGAACTTCTCTAGTCAGAAAAGAAAAGGCCACAAATGACAAGGCTCACCAGTGAAGGCATATATACAGTAAAGATACTAAATCATCCATGCACAACTATGCTACCAAAATCAGAAATCGTGAGAAGAGAGCACAAATGCAGGTCACTGGAGACGCACGTGCAATTAAGAAACCAACAACTTCAAACAATCTCATTTGTATATAGACTCCTATATCAAAACTTCAGGGTAAAAAAAAAAAAAA